>CM033720.1:14101822-14686421 GCA_019671005.1 Hibiscus mutabilis | reverse complement strand
AGGTTTAGACTGACTCCTATTTCCATCTGAAATTGATTAAAGCATCTATCAACTAGTGCTTCCCGGTTATTAGGAGTTGTCGAATCAAACATATATTAGACTTCAAACAATAATTTCCACACTGCCAATTTCTCAATAGAAAATTGAGTAACAAATTTACTGAAAGAGAAGGCATCAGTATCTAAACCTCTAACAAGATAATCTTGCGACGAACAGGCATCCTTTATCCAAATATTAGATTTAGAAATGGATGGAAACCACTACAAGTCCTTCATTTCGATACCCATCTACAGCTAGATCATAAGTTTCTGAAACACAACTAATCATTTAGGACTTAAATGTCAGATAAGCAAGCAATGGAAGCCTGAAAATTTTCGTAAAAAGCAATCCCTTATTATCATCTGTTACTTGAAAAAAAGCTCCATGTCTAAAGAACCATGATTACATATGCCCAAACTGCTAAAAACATACAAAGGTATATGCAGAAAAATGAGCTGTCAAGAGTGGCAAAACAATGATTGATGTTGCCATTTACATATAATCATTCAAGGTTCCCTTTTTTTTTTTCCTTTTATATCATGGAAGTGGACACAAATACACAACTCTATTGTAATAAATAAGCATAGGACAAGCTTGATGCAAGGCATTATAATTGTCTGTGAATAACAACTTCTTGGTTTCTGACCCTTACTACTAATTGACAACATCATTTCAATATACCTATATCAACAATAAACACATCTGAAACAAGAAAAAGAAATCAGAAATCACAGTCAACTGGCATGGGAATCTCTCCATACAAAATACCAAATAAATAAAGGCATCCTCTAAATTTGTAGGAACCCCACCAAATTTAGAGTCATTGTAGCATTAGAATGATAGCATTGTAAAAAGGCTTCAATAAAAAAAAGGTTCCACTATCCACAGAAGTTTTAAAGATTCAGATGCTAAAATAGACACCATAATCATAATATTTTCAAGGAAATCACTTTCTCTAAGCAAAGACACAGGAGGAAGTGAAAGATGGAAGCACTGACCTTTTATGCATTTTGGGTTCTTTGATTGAATAGACAATATAGAGTGAATGATTAAGGAATAACAAGAGACAAACAAAGGGTGGGTTTGGTTTGTTCTCTGTTGTCTGATGGAGGCCAATAGATCTCATCAGAGTATCAGTTTCGTACTAAAAATGGCTCAGTTCATCAACTGAAAACCCAACAGAAGGAAAAGATTTTTGGGTACTTTCCCTTTTAACCCTACAGAATCTACGAGGACATATTGGTACTTGAATTTCTTTTCATTATTTCATTATTTTATATATTAGGGGTGTTAAAATCTCGAATTACTCAAAATTGAATTAACAAAAATTTTAAAGTTTTTAATTGTTAATTGAATTAAATTTTTTTAAAAATTATTAATTAAATTGAATTAAATTCGGTTAATTTAATTGATTTTTGAATTAATTTAATTTTTTTTAATAATATTTTTAGGTTTAATTCAAAATAGCAATTTAAGTAGTAATAAATTGAAACTATATTTTTTGTTAAATATTAATTTGGTTAATTAATCAATTTGAAACCAAATTTTAAAGAAATCCTTAACCGTTAATTGATTGAACACTTAATTAACAGAACTAAATTTCATTTCGGTCCGTTAATTCGATTTTAACTTAACAATGAACCCCTCGTGTATATGAGAGTACTTGTTTTAAAACAAAATCTGGGAAATAGACAACGAAGCTGAATTGAATTTAGGCTTTAATATTTCTGAAAGTTTTTGTAGAAAATGAGCTTGAAAACTGAAAGTGAAGGGGACCATGGGTACTTAATATACTACGAAACCAAACAATTAAAGCTGAACATCAAATTCATACAGTTGAATAGAAGGGAAAAAAGTATATTTGGTTCACTTTTATAAGAGTCCTTGTCATCGCATGCAATTATCCGAACCAGTTGTCTTTGGGGTAACAGTTGGGGAATGGGCCTCATTTAGACATCATATATATACTTGGCCTGTACAATTTATGTTTTAACACAGTCTGATCAGAAAAACCTGAAAACTCAAGAACAACATGAAGAAATTGTTAGAAGGCTGAAAACTGAAAACTTGTCAATGACTCTGTTATCAAAATGTTTTTACCCAATTTGTTGAGTTGGTTGGAGAAAGTATAAACCGGAATTGTTCTGTTCGAGTATCTATAGATCTCTCAAGATTTTATGGTCGTCTCCATAAATTCGAATCTGACGAATGAATATACTTCGTAAATCATATATCAAGTGAAGTAGATTCAAATTTGATAAGTGAAACTGTATGTGATAAAACCTTGGCAACTCAAGCAGGTCATGACAATTATAGCTATCAGGGTGGTTCACGACAAGTGCAATAGAAGAGTCCCAAAATGAGTTATGCTTACGACGAAAAGCAAAAGATTAGTTATAAACTAGTGATAATAACACATGAGAAAACAAGATGTTGTACTTCATAGATTTTGTTTCCTTTTTTTTTGTTCAAAAGTCAACCCCCACACAAGTCAAGAAATATTTAAATTTCTTTCAACTAAGGTTATATTTTAAAAAATTACACATGATCCCGTAAATCTTTAAACCGCCCATGTTTCATTACAAAGTTGAAGAGATAAGACATATAATACAAGTTTAAAATTTAATTAAAAGATTAATTTCAGCTTATATGCTGATAGACAATTTATGACCAATAATAATCCTTGAAAGAAAACATCCAATCCAGGAAACTTGAGATTTCAGCTTTATTAAATTGCACCCTAATTTCACATGGTAATGCCAAACAGAATCGACAGCTTACGTATGTAGGGGAATTAAAAAGATAAGAGTGTTTTCAATTGGATATTATAAAATTTGGTGATAATCTTTGAGTAAATTCTTTGATGTGCAATATTTTCTTAAACTAAGAGTTCTTTGAGTACTAAAACATAACTTGGTTTGATGGATACTAGGGAATTTATTAGTATGTATTTTATACAGCTACTTGAAGTGACTACATTTCTCCGTCCTTTACTTCTCTTTTAACTGTTTTCTTTGTCCACCATGCATCAAAAAAATATTTTATTTGTCAACTTATCAGTAAAACCAACATAATTTTTTTTCTTGAAATTTATGATGTTGAAATGGGATAGCTTTCTGAGAACATCGTTTGGAAACTATAAGGACAAGATTAGCTGGATCATGGGTTGTGTCACTAAAAGGTTGTCCCCATCAGTTAATGGTTAAATTAATTTCAACTAAGCAGCGTGTTGGGTTAATTAATTTAGAAAGGGGTATCGTCCATTCCAATTTGTAGTGGGGGAGATGCAATGGATATTCATGAGCAGCAACGTGAATTGGTACATGATTTGATGGCAGAAAGCATTTAAACAATGGTAGGCCAACCAATTGATTATAATTGTTTCTTGGTGTTGTCGACGGCGAAAACAGCTATGTCAGAAGGTGACACCTTTCTTCACACGCTTTTACTTCCATACATTTAAAATTCATTCACCATTCCAAAATATTAAACGACTATGTAATATAATATATATATAAAGTTTCATTATTTTTTATAAGTTTAATTAAAAAATTGTTTAAACTATATATTTTTTAGTGTTTGGTTTTTTCTTTATTAAAATGGGTGTTTAACATTTATACCATTAGTAATTAGGTGTCCAACTTTTCATCATGTTAATATTTTAAAGTCGATCGGTTAAAAATTTGAAGTCCAATCATTCCTTGATGTGTGACTTTGATTTTATTTTCTTTTGATTTTTGTAAATTTAAGTTTCTTAAATTAAAAAAAACCCTACAATTCCTAATTTCTCGAAAAAATTCTTAAACTCACAAAATACACCAAATCTCTAACCCTAAATCTCTCTTATGTCATTATCGATCGCCACATCATTGTCGGCTCAATGATGTCTCCCCTTAACGACATCGTTCGTCCGTGCACGTTGCTCGATTGAAAGCTTTTGAGGTTCGATTAGGGATGGGCATTTTACTGGGTTTCGACCCATGACTAATTGTGTTGGGTAGGGTTCAGGTTTAAGGTGGAAAATATTCGACCCGACCCAACCCATAACTAATTGTGTAATTTTCTCCTAAAATTTTTTAGGGATATTTATAATAATAGCTCATATTTATATATATATATATATATATATATTATAATTAGGTCCTTAAAACTGAATTTTTATTTACAATTTATTCCTTAAAATTATAAATTTTTACGATTAAGTCCCCTAAAATTATTTTTTTCTATAGGCTAGGGTCGGGTTTAGTGTATTTATTTTCGGGCCGAGTCATATTTTTTTTAAAGAATGTGTTTGGGTCAAGTTGGGTTCGAATTTAAGGCATTTATTTTTGGGTCGGGTTCGGGTGAGCCAAAACCCTGACCCGACCCGTTCCATCCCTAGGTTCGATTTCCTATTAGAATGCCAATTATCGATGATGAAAGAGTAGGGTATTCGGTACTATGGGTCTAGCGATGGAAAGGGTGGGCAATGATAGTTGGTTCAGCAATGACAATGGATGAATTTAGAGATTTATTGATTTAGGTTAGTGTTCTTTGGAAATTAGAGTTTTTTTTGGGAATTTTGAGAATTTATATAACACCCTAAAATAATAATAAAATTTAAAAATAAATAATGAAAGGGGGAAATAATAAAGGAATTGCAACTAAGAGGGTTTGAACTCATGACCTTGGTCGTACAGGCAAGTGAGGAAACCATTTGAGCCAAGGCTCTTTTGTGATATGGGTTACCGTAATGAAATAATAAACTTATCATGGTTCGGTTATTATGCAAATAATAAAACTGGATTTGTGACCCTTCACCTTCCAATTATATCCAACATTTACCAGAATTTCCAAAAAAAAACCTCTCATTTTCTCTCCCCCGACCTCAGGCTGACTGGTGTCACTACCGCGTCGTGTCGTTCACTGTTGGCACGAAATGAATCACATGTTCATCCTGACTAAAACCCCATTAACCACTCGCACGATAATTGTCCCGTTCGTCGAGAAATCGTGTTAGAAGGTTCATCGAACCTAGGGATTTTGTCTCGGTTTCCTATGTTTTCCAGTCGAACCCGCTGTCCGTTGGAGACGTTAGTGGAACCACCGTCTTCCCCTCGTTGAGGCGAGTCTGTCCTTGGCCACAGATCACCCAACCGTCAACGTTTGGGCTCCACCAGTGTTCGGCTATTTTGGTAAGTTGCGGTGAGTTTCGAGTGATTTTTTTATTTTTGATTTATACTTGGTTCTGTGATTGGTTGTGATGATCATTGAAATTCGGCCGAAAAATGAAATTTTAGGACTTTTTTCAGCCGTTTAAGGCCGCGCGTGAGCCCTACGCGTCGGCCGGTGCGATTTCCGACAGCCGTGACCAGTTCTCCTATAAACTGGTCTGGTCCAACTCGTTTTAACCCTATTTGACTCGATCCGAGCCCAACCCGTTTGACCCGAACTCATCCGAATTAACTCGTCCGAGTCAACTCGTTTGAGTCAACCCATCTGAGTCAACTCATCTGAGTCAACTCAATTGACTCTGATCGTTAACTTTGACCATTGATTTTGACTGATGATGTCAGCATGATGCCATATTGACGTTGGCTTTGACTTTAACTTTGACCAAAAGGTCGAATTTTCTAAAAACCCCTATTTTACGTTTTTCGACGTCTTGAGTTTGTTTTTAAAGTCCGTTTCACAAAATTCTAACCTGAAAGCCTCCAAAATTGACCTTAAACCTAAGCATGCATTTTTATCAAGTATTTTTATTTAAGGGTAATTATAGTTGAATAAAGGACTGATAAAAAACTTTGTTGGTTAAAGGTACTCACGGATCTCTTGATCGTGCTTATACCTATCCAAGCTTGTCCCGATCTGCTTAGTCGTGTGAACCCATAGTGACCCGTATAGTTTTAAAATACTTAATTAATAGTCCTTGTGTAAACATAATTCTTGTAGTAACCCTGATCTTTATGAATCTAGGTTCCAACACCGTAACTGAACGTGGTTCCGGCTCCCAGTAGATTATATGACCTACCTGACATTTTGAGGTGTGTTCCTTGTGTGCTATACGAATGCTTTGTGTACTGTTTAAATGTTTTATTAAGCTGATCATGTGCGCATGACTGGCATGTTAATTTCGCATAAACATAACTTATTTTTGAAATTAAGCATGATTATATTGTAAGTTAGATGTATGCCCTAGTACCTAATATGACAAGTATGCTTTATGGTTACTGTTATTTGAACATGATTATGTTTATTAATTACTGCATATGTATGACTGTCTGTACTAATTTACTGGGGTACTTGGGTTAAGATATGAAGTCTATGAAGGTTTAGCCCTGATCCGGTTGGTAATTCTGCCCGTATAAGGCTCCTATGCTCCAGCTAGGGTAATTTCGACCGTATTCGATTCCTACGCTTCGGCTAGGGTAATTTCGCCCAGACCTAAGGTATTCCCTTAGGATGGTACCCAAACCCAATGGGCTCAGGTTAATGCCTGTATATGATACCGTTCTAGGGAACTGTATCTTGGAGTTCGGATGGAGGGTAGATAGACTTATATGAAAACTATGGATGCTCTTATAATATGTTTTCACGAAATATTGGTTTATCTAAATTATATAAAATATTTTTATATGCACTGTTGGAACACACTGAGCGCCCTAGCTCATACCCCCCAAATCTTTTTTTTTCATTTCAAATACTTTTGGATAGGCTTCCCAGACTTGGAACTTAGAGGATCTACATATTCAGCTTATATATATTTTGATGTAATGTTTTTATCTTCCAATCTGTCTTTATTGGGTGACATGGGCCTATATTTTGTTATAGTATACTTTACTATATTGCCCGTTATGGTTTTATGATGTAATCATATTATGATGAGTTTACTAATTATCTTAACTTATTTATGCATGGAATTACTTTATTGTAAAACTAATATTTGATTACATCCACTACCTTAGCTTCCTATTAAGGATTTCAACAAATTCACTAAAGAATTTCTTCCCCTTTTCTAGGCTTAGGAGGTAACTAAAATTTTAAATTGCCAATTCACCCCCTCTTGGCTACTTTCTCCATTGATTGATCATCCCAACATTTATTTCTTGATTTGGCTTTTAAACTTTCAAATATTTTTATGGTTAAAATTTTAGTAAGGAATGTAACCTCCCAAAGTTAGAATTTATGCATAGGCCGGTATAAGGGGGCTACAAATTAGGATTTTAAGAATTTTAAGATTTTTAATAAAAGGAAATTAGAAATTAAAACCCCAACATATGTCATGTTCGAATTGGCTAACGATATTTTAGCGGTCGTTGATAGTCAAACACCTAAAATGACAACGAATAAACGTTAAACACATAAAGCAAAAAAAAGTATAATTTGAAAAAAATCAATTAAGCCTTTTTTAACAAGAGCAAGAAAATAGATCTCATTAAAAATAAGGAAAATTACAATAAATACAATACACCAAAATCATAAAAAGAACATTAGGAATGTAACACCCCGATCCCGTCCCGGATCCAAAGTATCACATTCAGGTCCCCCAAAATTGACCTATCAAAATTTCTCATTTAAAACCACAAGTTGGAAATTCTCAAAACGATCTATTTCCATAAAATCCACATAAATAATAAGATTAAAAGGGTTTACAAAATATAAGTTCCAATTAAAATACACCTTTTGACCAAATAGTAGTAAATCAAAATAAAGATACAAACTCGACTGTGGTAAGGTCCTATGAATACAATCAGTCCAAACTAAACATCAAGTACTGTACTCAGAAACTGGCTCGGTGCTGGGAAATCCTCCCCGATGTTCTCCTCCAAAAGCAACCTGTCAACCTACGCACGAAAAAACCACAATTCCGCACACTGAGCTAACAAAGCTTAGTGGTACATTTCTACTCTACCGCAATTCATGAATATCATAAAACAAGCATGCATGATAATATAATTAAGAGTGCACAGAAAGGCTTCTCAACATCTAAGGATCATCTTCTAGCCAATCCTTGCTAGAGCTTACAACTGTCTTAAGATACCACTATTATGTAAGAAGTCTACCAAGCCATCCCAGGCTTACCATACCCGAGGCTACTCTGTCCATCGAGTTACGTCACATACCCTGATCACATAGCCCAAGGGTAATATAGCCCATATTTGAGGTCACACAGCCCATCGAGTTACTATAGCTTACACAGTCCATCAAGTTACAATCTCTATCCTTATCATATAGCCTAAGGGTGAAATAGCCAACATCTATTATCCATACAACAATGTAAATAACATACATTCCCTAAAATGGCTAATGAAGCCATACTATTTTTTCGTGCTCATACAGCCGTCAGGTTACCCGTGATCACATAGTAGTCGGGTAAGGATCATATCCGAATCACCACAACCACAGATATGTCCTAGACATACTTGGATCACAATAGCCACAAGCAGTCTTTTCCCGAGGTCACTTAGCCAATCAGGTTACTCGAGATCACATAGCCCTTCGAGTTACTTGAGCTCACACAGCCCCCGAGTTGTATTTTCATATCCTGATCACATAGCCCAAGGATAGGTTCCTAACCTCATCTAGATCACATAACCCATAGATACGTTGGATGTACTCGATCACATAGCCCGGAGTATCCATCCACTTATTTAAGTACCCTTGCACTGACTCTAGGACATCCAGATTCCTAACCAAGACACATACGTTAACACATGCTCCTCCGAGCATCAATATATCTCACCGAGAGATAAAAAGGCATCCAGCCAACCATTACCAATGCCCCAAGGCATAACTCATTTGTTACAATAATTAATATATATCATTAAGATTCATTTATGCCTTTCTCATTAGATTATATTATTATTCGCGGAAACCGGCCTATATGGAAGTCTCTTAAACACACAACAAGGACCCCGATCTTTCACGTAACATTAACCGATCCACCACGGATTCCTATGGGTGATTAATACGAGCGATCCACTCAATAATTACCAAGCCATTAGCCATTTATTCTACATATGGGTCACCACCAACCTTGGTTTCTTAGCTTTAGGATTTGTTTTATACCTTTAGGGACCCACCAGACCCTTTACCACGGACTAATAACCCTTCAAACTCATTTTCAACATTTACGGGCAGATTGCCCAGCGGGTACTGATACTGGTACTCGTGTACTGATACTGGGAAACATGGTTTATCGATGTTGGAAGATACTGTACCGATACTGGAAGGCATGGAGTACCGATGCTGGAAGACACCGTACCGATACTGGAAGACATAGAGTACCGATACTGGAAGACACCGTACCGATACTGGAAGACATGGCGTACCAATGCTGGAAGACACCGTACCGATATTGAAAGATATAGCGTACCGATGCTGGAAGACACCGTACCGATACTGGAAGACACCGTACCAATACACCCTTCAAAAAAAGCCTGAGATCATCATCGGAACACAGGGTATCGATACTCGATCCCAAAGCCCAGAATTGGCTTTCAAGGCTCGAGAAACCACTTCTCAAGCCCCCAAAACATATCCTTTAACCCCCTAACTTAATCCTACATCGTATGGGAGTTGATTAGAGTAATTTGCTACCCTTATTACACCTTATTAATTATTAATTTGAGATTCACCATTAAAGGGATTCAAGCTCCTAAAAACCAAACTTAACACCATAAATCATAAAACCAAGCAAGGCATTCATTTTATGATGTTCATGAAATGTAGGAGTCAGAATGTACTGACCTTAAACATGCAAATCTCGGGATGAAGCTCTCCTCAAGCTCTTGCCACCACTTTTCTTGACTCAAGCCTCTAAACTTTACTTCCACTGATTCTAGTGATGTTTATCTTGAAATAGAGATCCTTTGATGCTGATAAAACTTTCCTTGATAACAATTTCGAGATTCCTTACAACCACAACAAAGTTTTCAACTTTTACTTTGTGTTGGAATGGGAGTTTGAAGAAGAATGAGTGAAGGAGAAAGATAGGGACAAGGTAACTTCATCCCCTCTTTTCCCTTTGCAGGAAATTAAACAAGGCATCAGCCTTGTGTCTCTCATTGAGGAGAATTACCTCTTTACCCTTCATTAATCCTTCCTTACCCAAACTCAAACCCAACATCCAAGCCCAACATCACAAGAAGGCCCACGAAGCCCAACACCTCGGCCTAATAAGCACCAAACAACTTACTCGACGTCTCGGTCTAAGATTTGGGTCAACGCCCATTGTTGACTCAAAAATCTAGGTCGTTACAATTCTCCCCTCCTTTAAGAAATTTTGTCCTCAAAATTTGAACGGATGAAGAAGATGAAACCCAAAACAAATCCAAACACTTTGCCAAACAAACTAGATCACCCTGATTAAAGATACTTTTCCCTCATCCTATCTTATTCGAAACCACAACACTAAACCACTTATTCTCAACATCTTCCTCAAAAACTCTAACGGCTTAAACACCATAACCATTAGCACTCACAACAAACTTTAAAGCGGAGCAACAACCCAACCTAAAGCTGTGTTATTCAATCACCAATCCAAGAAACTCAATTTCGATGAATTATACCTCAGATAATACTCATTTCCACTAGTACATGTCAAACATACTCTGAACTTAGACCTTATCTATGTCTAAAATGATGCACTACTTCCACAAAACATTGTCAGGAACACATCATATCTAGTCACCATACCCTGGTCAATCATCGAAGGACAAGCAAAACTCCAACAACTGAACACTACCATCAAACTATCTTGAACTAACGGCTTTTTTCTCCATACTTAACCCACCAAGACGAGACATAAAACTTTACTTTATCCGAACGTGCTTTTCACATGAATAAAAACCACTTTCGATTTACAAGATTTCCACTACTCTGACTACTCCATCCAAACCATCCAACGCGAGCAACTCATCTAACTACTCTTAAGGATTTCCAACTGGTTCCTCCAACATCATTTCCTTGCAACACATTCATCCGGTTACCCACAACACGGTTAATGATCCCATATCTCCACTGCGCTACTCTAACAACTTCCACGCTATTTGCCTTAACCAGACATAACTCCACTAGGACTCGATAGAGCAATCATCCAAATCCACAAAATCTAGCTCACAAGTACACAAGCGAATCTACTAACCTCACGACTCGCCCTTAGGGCCTCAACCATGCTCATCACAGCCTTCATTTACCTTTTTTACGGTACCTTTATTCTGAACATACAACATACAAAACTCTCACACCCTATAAACAAAAAACAAGGTCGTCGATCTCACGAAATAGGTAGCGGTCTCTCATCGATACACTACGGCTCAACACATACAAAGCCACCATACAAGCCACTCCTTTACTGACACGTTCTCAGTGAAACACTTGGCAACGACACCTAATTGGTCGCTTGCACAAGCGTGCCTCCAACAAAGAGTTCGTTAAGTGCCATAGCACGAAGCGATAGACACTAACAACGAACTCAACCTTACCTTTATCGCGATTTTAGACCACAATCAACCGGTAAGATTGCTCATTCATCGAAGGTATCTCCATACCCTCAAAACACTCACAGCTCTAAGACTAGGGACTCTCAACCCTTACGTCTACAACGTAAGCTGAGAACATCTTACAACATATAGAACCTTCCTTGAGCTAGCACTACAGAGCACAGTGTCCATCTTAGAGAGGTTAAGATACTACTCAACTAACACTAACAACTAGATTCAAGCAATCTGAAACTTCACAACTTCTCACTCGTAACTTACAGCACACTTTGTACTCTCAACAACCATCTACGGTAATAACTTATCTAGCAAAAAAAAACATTTTAAACTACCACGCCAAGCAACAACAACCTAAGGTTTACCAAGATACACATTCACGATAACCAACCCATTACACAACCGAAGAGCTAAACGGCTATCACAATAACTAGCACCAAAGCAGAACTTAGTTACCTGATATATCCTCGGTCGCAATGCTGTTAACTCTAATATGAGAAGTAGACTGTCTAGCAACACCTCACGGTGAATCTTACAGGACCTCTACCTCGATAACCTGACGGCGCCCTAGCTCCGCCTCTAGTAAAACTCTGATTATGACGGGAAGTAGCCAACCTCTGAGACTCAGTTGGTAAATCCTCATCCATAACTGGGCAATCTCTTGCCATATATCCTGGTGCTCGACACTTGTAGCAAACCCTTCAAAGCAAAAAGTACACTTCAAGGTGATGTTGGCTGCAATGCTCGCACGTTGGTAAAAGCGATGCTCTATCAGAACCATTAGTACTCCCTTTTGGAGTAGAAATAAAAGGGCCTCTACGAACCCTCGATCTAGATCCTGAGCTGACTCTAGGTAGCTGGTCTGAAGCCACTCTCTTCAAACTCCTCGAAGCATAAAACCTCTCATATAGACAGGGAGAAAGACCCATAATATTCTGGGTCCCCACATCATGACCTCTAAAATCCTCGAACTGATTAGATGTTGAACTCTGAAGTCACTCAAGTGTCTTTACACTATTGGATAACTAGGAGAATGTCCCAAGCGGACCCGTTGTCACATGCAACTGAAGGTCAACATTCAAGCATTGTCTGAACCTCTTGCACCTCAACTTTTCCATAGCAACAAACTCTGGGGCATAATAGCTCAAACGTAGAAACTATTGCTCATAAGCAAACACCGTTCGATATCCCTAAACCAGATACAAAAATTGGTCCATCATCTCATCCATGTATACCTCACTGATGTACTTCTTCCGAAACTCATCCACAAAGATATCCCATGTCGAGAGCGTAGGCTGTAGACCCGACTCAACAGTCTCCCACCACTCGTGTGCATTACCCTTTAGAAGAGAAACAATACAATCAAGATCATCCTCTAGGCTTCCTCCCATCTGTCTCAAGATTCTCCATGTGTCACACAACCACTGATCAGCTTTAATAGGGTTATCCTCACCCAAACCCTCGAAATTCTTAAGCCCAAAACGATGAAGCCTCTCTACAGGAGGTCTTGCGAGATATCTCAAATTACCTCAGAATAGCTTGCACCACTTACAAAAGGGCAGAGATAAAGTCACGGAAGTGACTTGCCTCTCCGCTACTGGTTCCACCTTCCATCAACTCCTTTCTAAAACACAACAAATATGGTGGCACATCAGGATTCCCAGTCTTGTAAAGTACACTTAAATTTAAGGACTTGTATTCGCTAGACACCTTACCACGACCTCTATACCACCCCGGGGTTTCCCAAAATCGACTAAACCTAAGCTCTGATACCATTAAATGTAATACCCCGATCCTGTCCTGAATCTAAAGTATCACATTCGGGTCACCCAAAATCGACCCATCAAAATTTCTCATTTAAAACCACAAGTTGACAATTCTCAAAAAGATCTATTTCCATAAAATCCACAAAAATAATATGATTAAAAGGGTTTACAAAATATAAGTGTAGACTCTCTAAGTGAATGCTGGCAAAAAGGGCAAAAGATATGTGTTGGAAAAATATAAAATAGTGCCAAGATGAGTCTTTTACGTACAAGTATACACGGTCTGCAAGTAATACAGCTGGTAGGCTGAGTATCGATCCCACAAAAATTGACTTGGAATTCAATTGCTTTGATTGTTACTTGCATTGAGGAAAAGTTGTTTGTTTGAAGTGGTTTTGGAAATAATTGAAATAAAATAAAAAGAAAGAAAATAAAGTAAAGACGTTGGCAAGGAATGTGCCTTAATGAATGATGAGCATTGGCAGGGAATGCCTGGTTTTCACGCTATTCATGCCGTGCCAGTCTTTAATAACAACATGTCTTGGCATTGTTTGCCGAGTAGATTCAAAATTAGAAAAGCCTCTATCGATGATCATTGCCTTAAATTGATCATATAAAAACCCATATATCTTTATAGTGCTTGCTTTTAAATAAACCAATTTGATTAAGATCCAATCTATACTCCTAAGGGGTAGATTTCACTCCCGAAGTAAGTTCATCTACTTGAACAACTTCTCTCGAAGCTTCTCTCTTTAGTATCTGACAACTTGATCGTTGTCACCCCAAGTCTGTTAAGATATTGAGGAGCAATAGGCCAACAGTGTCAACTCTTGCTTGGCATAGTATTTAGAAAGCATTAAAGTATGCCGAATAAATAAAACATTGCAAAGGTAGATTTATTATTAAAAACTAAAACATAAAATAGCGTTCAACGCAAACATCCCTCACCAACTATGAAATTAGTTCATGGTGAGGGACTTAACCAAAAAACCACAAACGTTTCCCAAGTACATCATCATTTAAAACAAAATAAAATAATTTGAAAGAGAAAATAGGCTAGAAGGGGTCTCTTGATGCAGCCCTTCAAGATCCAGGCTTCTCGACCAAGCTAGTTGAACCACCCTTCTACAGTGCAGCCGGTTGTCAATTGTTGCACACCAACTCCTCACTCCGATCGTCTATCAACTCTCCTCTATTTCTCCTCGGTTGGTGTTTAAATAGGCGTGCAAGGAAGGGATATGATGAGCTCCTCATTTGAATTTTAAATGCAAGAGATAAGAGATAATTATCTTATCCACATTTAAATGAGAGCTGATCAGGCTAGGGCTAACGTCATACTACCGACGCTGCTTGGCGTCCAAGCTTGGCATAAATCTGCCAACCAGTCTTAGCACCATCTTATCCGCTATTTTTTAGAGATTTATCCAATTGCTATCTTTTCGGAGCCTGATCATGTCCTATTTTTTGAGGTCCAACAGCCTCTTGGCATGGCATCAAGTAAACTTCTCTGCCAACCGATGCTTGGCATTGTCTAGTCTATTTGTGCCAGCAACACTCGGTATTTTCTCTGGCATTCGTTCATGTGTTGCTTTTCTAGGCCAAATCCTATGCCAAACCTGCAAAATTGCCAACAAAACAACCCTTCACACTGGCATAGATAGAATTCTAAACTCCTTATGCAAATGCATGGTTTTAACATCTTAATGCAACTAAATGTACCTAAAAACAAGAAAAAGCATTGTAAGATTGGCATTGAAAATAGTACTTTTGGAGAGGTAACACACCCCCAAGCCTAACTCATTGCTTGTCCTCAAGTAATGTAATCAAAATAAAAACAAAAACTGTGAAAAATGTTACCTTGACAAAATTTTGGTTGAATGCCAACACGTGCTGGCAAGCAAAATTTGGCTCTATTTCTATCCTCAGTATCTTAATGCAATAATGCCAAGCATGTAATAATTCAAGTGCAACAATATAATTCTAGTCTAAGCTCATGAAGAGTCTATGATGTGTAGGCAATATGCATTAAGTATCCTTTGTAGGCAATATGCATCAAGTATCCTTTTGCCCCCTTAGCCAATTTTACTACATAAACTCAAATTCTTATTTTTATCATTTTTTCTTCCCAATGGCTTCTGTTGGAATTAATTTAAGCTTGCTTCGTGACACTATTTAGCGTGAGAGATAAGAGGGAGCATACCACGAATCCTCACCTTAATCTAGACATCACTAGGCTTTCTCTTCAACTCATACTCTAAGGTTTTAGACTTGAGAACTAAGAGAGAGCAAACCACGAAGCCCTAAGTAGCTTATTATCCCTAGGTAGAGGAGAATGCATTTTTATTGCCCTGGCAGAACATTGCTGCCTTAATCACCTCTTTGGCATTGTTCTGATCACCCTCCATGTAGTGTTTTAAACGTTGACCATTCACCTTAAAGATTTATCTTGTATTGAAATTTTTAATGTCCACAGCTCCATGGGCATAGGGTCTCACAACTTCAAAAGGGCTCGTCCATCTTGATCTGAGTTTCTCTTGGAACAATTTAAGTCGTGAGTTAAATAACAAAACACGTTGGCCCACCTCAAACTATCTTGGCATTATCCTACTATCATGCCAGCATTTTGCCTTTTCCTTATAGATCCTGGCGTTCTCATAGGCTTGTGTTCTGAATTCTTCCAACTCACTTAGGTCTAGCAACCTTTTTTTTAGCAGCCCTCCATGCCATTCCAAGTGTTTTGATGGCCCAGTAGGTTTTATGCTCAAGCTCCACTGGCAGATGGCATGGTTTCCCAAAAACAAGTCTAAATGGTGAAGTACCCAAAGGAGTTTTAAAGGCAGTCTTGTAAGCCCACAATGACTCTTCTAGTCGCAAGGATAACTCTTTCCTTGATGGATTAACTGTCTTCTCTAGAATGTTTTTAATCTCTTTGTTTGAAATCTCAGCTTGCCCATTCGTTTGTGGATGATATGTCATGGCAATTCTCTTCTGTATACCATACCTGCACAAAGCTTTAGAGATTAGATTACATTTAAAATAGGTGCCCTCATCGTGAATAATCATCTTAGGGGCACCAAATTTAGTAAAAATGTGTTTGTACAAAAACTTGGCAACAACCTTGGCATCGTTTGTTGGCAGGGCAATAGCTTCTACCCATTTAGACACATAATCAACATCCATAAGAATATATACATTACCAAATGAGGGTGGAAAAGGACCCATAAAGTCTATCCCTCATACATCAAATAAGTTCACAGGCATAATGTTTTAAAGTGGTAGTTGGTGTCTGCCATAGATATTTCCTGTCCGTTGGCATCGATCACATGCCTTAGCATACTCGTGGGCATCCTTATATAGCGTGGGCCAAAAGAATCCTGACTGCAACACCTTGGCAGCAGTCTTCATCCTAGCAAAGTAACCTCCATATGGTGCGGCATGGCACAAATGCAATATATTATGCTGCTCATCCTCGGGCACACACCGGCGGATCACTTGGTCGACACACTATTTGAACAATATTGGTTCGTCCCAATAGTATTGCCTAACTTCTCGCAAGAACCTTTTCCTAGCATTGTATGCCAAGCCTGGTGGCAGAATGTTACTTACCAAGTAGTTGGCAATATCGGCATACCATGGCATGGAATTAACTACAAGCAAATACTAGTCAGGAAATTTATCTCTTATAAAATTGGTCTTACCATCTTCAAGATGATGTTCTAAACGTGAGAGATGGTCAGCTACTAAGTTTTCACTGCCCTTTTTGTCTTAGATCTCAAGATCGAATTCTTGAAGTATGAGCGTCCATTGGATTAGTCTGGGCTTGGCATCCTTATTTGCCAATAGATACTTCAATGCTGAATGATCTGTAAAAACCACAACTTTGTTACCAATTAAATAAGATCTAAATTTGTCAAAAGTAAACACAACCACAAGAAATTCTTTATCGGTCATAGAGTAATTCAGTTGTGATTCGTTCAAGGTTCGGCTGGCATAGTATATGGTATAGAAAACCTTGCCATGCCTTTTTCCTAAGATTGCTCTAATGGCATAGTCGATGGCATCACACATGAGCTCAAAAGGCTCATTCTAGTCCGGTGCAACAACTATAGGGGCATTGATCAACTTTTCCTTAAACTCATGAAATACTCTCAAACAAGAATCGTCAAAAGCAAAAGTGACATTATTTCTAATAACAAGAATAAATGTTTAGCAATTTTTGAAAAGTCTTTAATAAACCGTCGGTAAAAATCGGTATGTCCTAAAAACTCTTTATACCTTTGACACTTGTTGGAGGTGGCAATTGCTTAATTACCTCGACTTTTGCTTGATCAACTTCTAGTCCTCTCTCAGTTACCTTGTGTCCGAGAACAATGCCCTCATTCACCATGAAGTGGCATTTTTCTCAGTTCAACACTAGGTTCGTTTCTATGCATCTCTTCAAGACTTGCTCCAAACTTTGAAGACATTTCTCAAATGTTTTTCCAAACACTGAGAAATCATCCATGAATATTTCCATATTGTGCTCTATCATATCGAAAAAATGGATATCATGCAACATTAAAATGTTGTCGGTGCATTGCATAGGCCGAATGGCATCTTCTAAATGCAAACGTCCCATAAGGGCACGTGAACATGGTCTTCTCTTGATCTTTAGGGGCGATGGAAATCTGATTATAACCCGAATAACCATCCAAAAAATAATAAAAAGCTTTATCTGCCAACATGTCTGGTATCTGATCAATGAATGGCAATGGGAAGTGGTCATTCCTCGTGGCATTGTTCAGCTTCCTATAGTCCATGCATACTCTCTATCATGTGATAGTTCTGGAGGGAATCAATTCAACTTTACTATTTTGTACCACGGTCATGCCACCTTTGTTTGGCACATATTGTATCGGGCTAACCCAAGAGCTATCGGAGATAGGATATATAATCCCAGCATCGAGCCATTTTATGATCTCTTTTTTCACTACCTATTTTATGCTCGGGTTTAGCCTATTTTGGCCTTCAATGGTCCCGCCATGGTACTCCTCCAAGATAATCTTGTGCATGCAAATTGTTGGGCTAATCCCTCAGATGTCTGCCAAGGTCCATCCTAATGCTTACTTATAATTGCATAATGTTGCCAACAATCTCTCCTCCTGATCATTAGTAAGATCAGTGGCAATGATCACTGGCAGCGCTGAGTGTTCGCCTAAATAAGCATACTTCAAGTGATCTGGCAGTGGTTTCAGTTCCAACGTTGGTGGCTCCTCAATTGATGGTCTAGGTACCTCAATCTCTCTGCCAACCAACTATAATGGCTCAAAATAACTCGCCCCCTCAGCCTTCAAGACTGATTCTTACGGTTTCCCAAACAATTCAGCTATTTCGTCCAAGTCGCTAGCATCAAATTATGTATTGTGACATAAATGTGTCGTGTCCAAAGTATAGATGGATTCCATCATCTCCTATACTTTACATTCATCAGGTTCATCTGGACATTTCAAAGCTTGAAACACATTAAATGTAACATGCTGGTCATTCATGCGCATTGTTAGTTCCCCTTTATGAACGTCAATCAAAGCCCTACCTATGGCAAGAAAAGGTTTACCCAAAATAATCGGAACATTAACATCCTCCTCTTAATCCAAAATGCTGAAATCAACTGGGAAAATAAATTTGTCTACCTTTACTAGCATATCCTCAATCTTACCCTTGGGTTGTGCATAAGACCGGTCTACCAACTGGAGTGTCACCGTGGTAGGTCTTGCTTCTATGCTAAGTTTTCAAAAAACTAACATTGGCATAAAGTTGATGATGGCTCCTAAGTCACACAATGCCTTGCCCATGAATTTGTTGCCAAAGGTGCAGGGAATGGTGAAACTTCCCAGATCTTTCAAATTTGGTGGCAATCAGTTTAGGATCATGGCACTGCATCCTTCGGTCAAAGCAACAGTTTCAAAGTCCCCCAATTTTCTCTTCTTGGGTAGGATGTCCTTCATGAATTTAACATAGTTGGGCATCTGCTCAAGGGCTTCTACGAATGGAATATTGATTCGCAATTGCTTAAGAACCACTAAGAAACACTTGAATTGCTGGTCTTGCTTATGCTTTTGAAGTCTTACTGGAAATGGTCATGGCGGATAAACACGTGCTGGCTCTACTGGCTTTGCCAAAGAAGTGCTGGCATTAGTCTGTTTGGCATCTGTCTTAGCATCTGTTTTGGCACTGCTACTGGCATCATCTGTGTTTGGTTCCTCTTTCTCTGCTTCCCTAGGGTTTTCTGCTGGCACTGGCTTCTCGATTTGGTAGTTAACTGGCTGCTTGGCAGCCTTCTCCATCTTGCACTGCTTACCACTCCAAAGGTTATAGCTTTGCACTGCTCATTGTCTTTGTGACGAGCATCTTCTGTGTCATTTGGCAATGTTCCTTGGGGTCGATTGCTGAGTGCATTGGCAATCTGCCCAAGCTGAACTTCCAAGTTCCTCATTGATACTACCAAACTCTAGACTATGGCATCATTCCTCTCCATGTATTCTGTGAGAGTGCCTCCTTGGTTGAATCTCTGCCCTTGCTGGAAATTGTTTTGAGCTTTCTATGGCATGGCATTGTGATAGAATGTTGGTATGCCATTGTTGTTGAAAGCTAGCTTGGCATTGTTATTCTGCCTCAAGGTATTCTGGCGCTGGGCATTGTTCTGGTTACCTCTTTGATTTCCCCATGCTAAACTAGGGTATTGTCTCCAACTTGCATTATAAGTATTAGAGTTAGGATTATAGTAACGATTAACATTGCCAACAAAGTTTACCGATTCAGGGTTGGCAGCGCATTCATCCACATGATGATTCTCTCCATAAATTATACAAAATGGGTCTAATGCTTTGACTTCCTGGGTTTCATTGTTCTTTTGTAACGTTCTTACCATACTTGTAAGGTTGGAAATCTCGGCATGGATGGATGTTAGTTTATCAACCTAAAATTTCCCATTGGTTTTAGTCCCAGTCCCAAGTCTAGCAACATGATATTCAAAATCGTTGATTGTGATCCTCTCTAAAATGTCAACAGCCTAGGTATACGTCTCGTCAAGCAACGAACCGGTTGCTGAAGCATCAACAACAGTCATTGTTTGTGTATTTAATCCATTGTAAAATGTTTGTATTTGAGTCCAATTCAGGAATCCATGCATAGGGCACCTCCTCAACAGATCTTTAAATCTTTCCCAGGTATCATATAAGGTCCCATCCTCAGCCTGCCTGAATGTAATGATCTCACCTCGTAGCTTGGCAGTGAGTGTTGGCGGCTGGAATCTTGTCAAGAAATTTTGGCATAGGTCTCTCCATGAAGTGACCGAGCCATGTGGCAAGGAATTGAGCCAAGCCTTAGCTATATCTCTCAAGGAAAAGGTGAATAACTTTAGTTTCCCAGTATCTTCAGGTACTCTATTTTGTTGAAATAACTGGCAAATCTCCATGAACTACTTTAGATGTTGCCTAGGATCTCTAGTAAGTGCTCCATCGAACTGACTTACATTCAGAAGAGTTTGAATCATTACCGGCTTAAGTTCAAAATTAACAGCGTTTACCTCTGTGCTAACAAGTCATGGCATCAAATTGTCAATGGTTGGTACCGAGTGTTCTCTAATAGGTCTCTCATTAATAACTGGGACAGTAGGTGGTGGTGGTATCTCATTGTTAAGTGGGTTTCCTCCATTGTTCACCACACCATTCCCTCCATTTCCTTGGTTTTGCATCTCTCGAAATCTTCTTTTTAACCTCCGCAAGGTTTTCTCAATTTTCGGATCATATGGCCACTCGTCCACCACATGATGGCTTCTGGTCATACACCGATAAAAACAAAAGGTAAAAATAAAAATTAAAAGTAAGACAAGTAAGAATTTGAAAACAATCAGTTTCGTTGTAATCCTCGGCGACGGTGCCAAAAACTTGTAGAATCTCTAAGTGAATGCTGGTAAAAGGGTAAAAGACATGTGTTGGAAAAATATAAAATAGTTCCAAGATGAGTCTTTTGCGTGCAAGTATACACGGTTTGCAAGTAATACAGCTGGTAAGCTGAGTATCGATCCCACAGAGATTGACTTGGAATTCAATTGCTTTGATTGTTACTTGCCTTGAGGAAAAGTTGTTTGTTTGAAGTGGTTTTGGAAATAATTAAAATAAAATAAAAGACAGAAAATAAAGTAAAGAAGTTGTCAAGGAAGGTGGTTTAATGAATGATGAGCATTGGCAGAGAATGCCTGGTTTTCATGCTATTCATGTCGTGCCAGCCTTTAATAACAATCTGACTTGGCATTGTTTGCCGAACAGATTTAAAATTAGCAAAGCCTCTCTCAATGGTCATTGCCCTAAATTGATCATGTAAAAACCCCTATATCTCTATAGTGCATGCTTTTAAATAAACCAATTTGATTATGATCCAATCTATACTCCTAAGGGGTAGATTTTACTCCCGAAGTAAGTTCATCTACTTGAACGACTTCTCTCGAATCTTCTCTCCTTAGTATCCGACAACTTGATCATTCCCACCCCAAGTCTGTTAAGATATTGATGAGCAATAGGCCAACAGTGCCAGCTCTCGCTTGACATAGTATTTAGAAAGCATTAAAGTATGCCAAATAGATAAAACATTGCCAATGCAGATTTATTATTAAAAACTAAAACATAAAATAGCATTCAATACAAACATCCCCCACCAACTATGAAATTAGTTCATGGTGAGGGACTTAACCAAAAAAACACAAACGTTTCCCAAGTACATCATCATTTAAAACAAAATAAAATAACTTGAAAGAGAAAATGGGCTAGAAGGGGTCTCTCAATACTGCTCTTCAAGATCCAGGATTCTCGGCCAAGCTGGTCGAACCACCCTTCCACGGTGCAGCTGGTTGTCAATTGTTGCACACTAACTCCTCACTCCAATCTCTATCAACTCCCCTCTAGTTTTCCTCGGTTGATGTTTAAATAGACGTGCAGGGAAGGGATAGGATGAGCTCCTCATTTGAATTTTAAAAGCAAGAGATAATAGATAATTATCTTATCCACATTTAAATGAGAGCTGATCAGGCTAGGGGTGACGTCATACTGCCGACGCTGCCTTGGCGTGCAAGCTTGGCATGAATCTTCCAACCAGTCTTGGCACCATCTTATCCACTATTTTTTCAGAGATTGATCCAATTGCTATCTTTTCGGAGCCTGATCATGTCCTATTTTTTGGGGGTTCAATAGCCTCTTGGCATGGCATCGAGTTTACTTCTCTGCCAACCAGTGCCTGCATTGTTTGGTCTATCTATGCCAACAACACTCGACATTCTCTCTAGCATTCCTTCCTGTGTTGCTTTTCAGGGCCAAATCCTATGCCAAACCTGCAAAATTGCCAACAAAAGAACCCTTCACACTGACATAGACAGAATTCTAAACTCCTTATGTAAATGCTTGGTTTTAACATCCTAATGCAACTAAATGTACCTAAAAACAAGCAAAGCATTGTAAGATTGGCATTAAAAATAATACTTTTGAAGAGGTAACAATAAGTTCCAATTAAAATACATCATTTGACTAAATAGTAGTAAATCAAAATAAAGATACAAACTCGACTATGGTAAGGTCCTATGAATACAATTAGTCCAAACTAAACATCAAGTACTTTACTTTGAAACTGGCTCGGTGTTGGGAAATCCTCCCTGATGTGCTGCTCCAAAAGCAACCTGTCAACCTACGCACGAAAAAACCACAATTCTGCACGCTGAGCTAACAAATCTCAATGGTATATTTTTACTCTACCGCAATTCATGAGTATCATAAAGCAAGCATGCATGATAATATAATTAAGAGTGCACATAAATGCTTCTCAACATCTAAGGATCATCTTTTAGCCTATCCTAACTAGAGCTTACAACTGTCTCAAGATGCCACTGTTATATAGGAAGTCTACCAAGCCATCCCATACTTACTATACCCGAGGCCACTTCGTCCATTGAGTTACATCCCATAACCTGATCACATAGTCCAAGGGTAATATAGCCCATACTCGAGGTCATACAACCCATCGAGTTACTCGAGCTCACACAGCCTGTCAAGTTACAATCCCTGCCCTGATCACATAGCCCAAGGGTGAAATAGCCAACATCTATTATCCATACAAAAACGTAAATAACATACATTCCTTAAAATGGCCAACGAAGCCCTACTATTTTCCCGTACTCACACAGCCGTCAGGTTACCCATGATCACATAGCTGTTGGGTAAGGATCATATTCAGATCACCATAGCCACATATATGTCCTAAACATACTTGGACCACAATAGCCACAAGCAGTCTTTTTCTGAGGTCACTTAGCCAATCAGGTTACTCGAGATCATATAGCCCTTCGAGTTACTCGAGCTCACACAACCTCCGAGTTGTACTTCCATATCCTGATCACATAGCCCAATGATAGGTTCATAACCGCATCCAGATCACATAGCCCATGGATACATCGGATGTACTCGATCACATAGCCCAAAGTACCCATCCCCTTATTTAAGTGCCCTTGCACTGACTCTAGGACATTCAGATTTCTAACCAAGACACATACGCTAACACATGCTTCTCCAAGCATCAATATATCTCACCGAGAGATAAAAAGGCTTCCAGCCAACCATTACCAATACCCTAAGGCATAACTCATTTGTTACAATAATTAATATATATCATTAAGATTTATTTACGCCTTTCTCGTTAGATTATCTATTATTCGCAGCAACCAGCAAGGACCCTGATCTTCCACATAGCATTAATCGATCAACCACAAATCCCTATGGATGATTAATACGAGCGATCCACTCAATAATTACCAAGCCATTAGCCATTTATTCTACATATGGGTTACCAACATTGATTTCTTAGTTTTAGGATTTTTTTATACCTTTAGGGACCCACCAAACCCTTTAACATGAACTAATAACCCCTCAAACTCATTTTTAACATTTACGGGCAGATTGTCCAATGGGTACCGATACTGGTACTCGCGTACCTGTACTGGGAAACATAGTTTATCGATGCTGGAAGACATGGCGTACCGATGCTGGAAGACATCGTACTGATACTGAAAGACATGGCGTACCGATGTAGGAAGACACCGTACCGATACTGGAAGACATGGCGTACCGATGCTGGAAGACACCGTACCGATACTAGAAGGCACCGTACCGATACACCCTTCAAGAAAAGCCTGAGTTCATCCTCGAAACACAGGGTATCTGTTAGGATATTTGTTTTGATATAATAATTGAAAAATAGTTTTTGACTAAATTGAAAAGATTTCAAAAATGGTTTTAAGTCCAAACAACTTGAAAATAAGTTTGAGAAGTTTTTGAGAGGTTTCAGAAATGTTTTAAATGATTTAAAGTAGCTAAACTAACGTTTTCAACACAGGCATACCGATACGGTATACCTTGTATCGATACAGTCAAAGGGTTTCAGCTACAGTATTTTTTCCAGTAACCAAAAACAGTACCGATATGCCCTTAGGCGTACCGATACGAGTATGATCGTTTCAATGCTTCACGTTGCGTACCGATCCTATTTTCAACCTCCCCAACGGCTATTTCCCAACGGTTATTTGAATTGCAGGGCGTACCAAAATAGGCTTATGTGTACCGATACGATTTGCCAAACAGACCAAGGCATATCGATATGGTGTACCAATACGGCTCAAGGTGTTTTGATACGGTTAGCAATTTTGAGCATAACAGCTAGTTGATGTACTGATACGGGTACACGCGTACCGATACGGACAGTATCAGAACTGTATTTGTTGCGGGAAATAAAGCCTCCAAAGGCTCCAATTTAATCCCAACGATCTCCAACGGCTATGAACTCAATTAAGAGTATATAAGGGACCTTCAAGCATCTATTGAAGACTAATGCTTCAATTGTCAACAACAATATGATGTCCAATTTGTCTTAGAGCTTAAATTCTCATTCTTTGTATAGGCTACACTTGTTGAGCTCAAATGTCAATGCATGCTCAAATGTATTAGGTTTTGGGCGAGGGCTAAAATTGTGCAAACACATACCTAGAGAGGGATTTTCAGTTTGCTAGATTTTCTCTTGCTTAAGAGTGTTCCCAAAGCTCGGGTTGTGAGCTTTGGATGCTAGACTTAGGTTGAGTCTAGGATTATAACGGTTGCCTCCTTAGCCTAGAAAAGGGGAAGAATATCTAGTGGATATTGGTTGAAAATCCTTAGTGGGAAGCTAAGGTAGTGAAGGTAGGCTTGGCCGAACCACTATAAATCCTTGTGCAATTGTCTATTTTTCGCTTCCATTAAAAACACCCAAAAATCAATCTTCTCTACACTTGGCAAGCTTTTCGGTTGAAGGAATTCAAGCCTAATAATTGGTATCAGAGTGAGGCTCAATAAAGAGGGATTAACATCCTATTGAGGTGATCCGAGAAGCTCAATACAACATCAATCAACCGGTGAGATGGCTAGCGGTTCCACATTTGTCCAATTCGAAGAAGGCCGCTCAATCACGTGTCATCCACTATTCAAAGGAGATTTCTACTTCTAATGGAGCCACCAAATGAAGTACTTCATCAAAGCTCTCGACTTCAATCTTTGGGATATAATTGAAGACGGATTTGTGGAAGGTCCTAAGAAGAACAAGAATATGAGTTCAAATGACACGGGAAAAGCTAAGATAAATGTCAAGGCAATGTACATTCTCCTTTGTGGACTCAATGATGATGTTTACAAGAATGTCTCCTCTTGAAAAAGTGCCAAAGAGATGTGGGAGAAACTTGAGAAACTCTACAAGAAGGAAGAGATAAAAAGTGCAAAGGTGGATGACAAAATGGCTCATGAAGAGCCCGAGGTATCTTCTAATTCATCACATTTAATTCCATATTCATTTGATGAATTACAAGATGCTTATCATAAATTGGTTTTAGAGTTTAAAAATCACATTTTGAAGAATAAGAAATTGGTTTCAAATTTGAAAATTCAAAATGATTTAATTTCTAAAACCAAGGATGAACTTGAAGCAAAACTCAATAAGTTTGAACAAAAGAATGTTGATTTAAAAAATTTTCTTCAAAGTTTAGAAAAAAGATCATCAAAAGAAGGTGGATGATCTTAAGTAGGAAAATAATTTGATTTCCAAAGAGCTTAAAAAGAAAAAAATTGGGAAAATCAATTTTTTATCAAAGACAATCTATTTCCCCTAGATTTTTTAATGGTAAATGTTTTAGAAGTATTTGGGTCCGAAAATGACTAATTACTTCAACTAAAAAGAATGAAATTGAAAAATGGATTCCTAAGGGGACTAAACTTTGTGCTACTAAAGCCTAAGGATCCAAAGCAATTTGGATACCAAAAACTACTTGATTATCTTTTTGTAGGTGTGCTTGAGCCATTGATGATCAAAGTTAAACTTATGGAAGCTCTTGACACACAAGGAAGAACACTTGAAGAAGGAAGGCTTCATATTCTACCTTTGGTTCAAGTGTGGTAAAAATTAGTTGAATTTTATTTATTTTATTTGATTTATTTATTTTTTGATTCAACTAGTTAATATATATGTTGGACCAACATTTGTTTGATGCTTGAGTAAGGGGGGCCAATTTTTTGTCAAATATTTTTAAACAAAACTTATTTTTGTCAATTTTTTTAACTCTCCATTGTTATTGAACTTTAAAGTTTGAATCATTTTTGATATAACAAAAAAAGGGGAGAATGTTTTGAAAATTTGATTTTTCAAATGAATAAGGGGGAGCTTATAAGTTTTTCAACATTTAGTCTCTTATTCAATTTTTATTTTGACTAAGGGGGAGAATCTCAAAAATAATTTTTCAAGTTGGTTTTATTATATCAAAAAGGGGGAGATTGTTATGATATTTGTTTTGATATAATAATTGAAAAATAGTTTTGGACTAAATTGAAAAGATATCAAAAATGGTTTTAAGTTCAAACAACTTGAAAATAAGTTTGAGAAGTTTTTGAGAGGTTTCAAAGATGTTTTAAATGATTTAAGTAGCTAAACTAACATTTTCAACACAGGCGTACCGATACGGTCCAAGGGTTTCAGCTATAGTATTTTTCCAGTAACCAAAAACCGTACTGATACTCCCCTAGACGTACCGATATGTGTAGGATCATTTTGATACACCACGTTGCGTACTAATCCTATTTTTAACCTCCCCAAAGGCTATTTTTCGACGGTTATTTGAATTGCAGGGCGTACCAAAATAGACCGACGCGTACCGATACGGTTTGCCAAATAGACCAAGGCATATCGATATGGTGTACTGATATGACTCAAGGTGTTTCGATACAGTTAGCAATTCCGAGCATAATGGCTAGTTACTGTACCGATACGGGTACACGTGTACCGATACGAACAACACCATAACTATATTTATTGCGGGAAATAAAGCCTTCAACGGCTCCAATTCAATCTCAACGGTCTTCAACGGCTATGAACTCAATTGGAGTATATAAGGGACCTCCAAGCATCTATGGAAGACTAATGCTTCAATTGTCAACAACAATATGATGTCCAATTTGTCTTAGAGCTTAAATTCCCATTCTTTGTATAGACTACACTTGTTGAGCTTAAATGTCAATGTATGCTCAAGTGCATTAGGTTTTGGGTGAGGGCTAAAATTGTGCAAACACATACCTAGAGAGAGATTTTTAGTTTGCTAGATTTTATCTTGCTTAAGAGTGTTCCCAAAGCTCAGGTTGTGAGCTTTGGTTGCTAGACTTAGGTTGAGTCTAGGGTTGTAACGGTTGCCTCCTTAGCCTAGAAAAGGGGAAGAATATCTAGTGGATATTGGTTGAAAATCCTTAGTGGGAAGCTAAGGTAGTAGAGGCAGGCTTGGCCGAACCACTATAAATCCTTATGCAATTTTATATTTTTTGCTTCCACTAAAAACACCCAAAAATCAATCTTCTCCATACTTAGCAAGCTTTTCGGTTGAAGGAATTTGAGCCCAACAGTATCGATACTCGATCTTGGAGCCTAGAAATGGCTTTCAAGGCTCAGGAAACCACTTCTCAAGCCCCCAAAACATATCCTTTAACTTTTTAACGTAATCCTACATCTTATAGGAGTTGATTAGAGTAATTTGCTACCCTTATTACACCTTATTAACCATTAATTCGAGATTCACCATTAAAGGGATTCAAGCTCCTAAAAACCAAACTTAACACCCATAAATCATAAAACCAAGCAAGGCATTCATTTTATGATGTTCATGAAATGTAGGAGTCAGAATGTACTAACCTTAAACATGCAAATCCCGGAATGAAGCTCTCCCTAAGCTCTTGCCACCATTTTTCTTGACTCAAGCCTCTAAACTTTACTTCCACCGATTCTAGTGATGTTTATCTTGAAATAGAGATCCTTTGATGCTGATAAAACTTCTATTGACAACAATTTCTGGATTCCTTACAACCACAACAAAGTTTTCAACTTTTACTTTGTGTTGGAATGTGAGTTTGAAGAAGAAGGAGTGAAGGAGAGAGATGGGGACAAGGTGACTTCATCCCCTATTTTCCCTTTGCATGAAATTAAACAAGGCATCAGCCTTGTGTCTCCCATTGAGGGGAAATTACCTCTTTACCCTTCATTAATCCTTCCTCACCCAAACTCAAACCCAACATCCAAGCCCAACATCACAAGAAGTCCCACAAAGCCCAACACCTCGACCCGATAAACACCAAACATCCGACTCGACGTCTCGGTCCAAGATTCGGGTCAACGCCCATTGTTGACTCGAAAATCTAGGTCGTTACAAGGAACAAGTACACCAAGAAAACTCTTGAAGAAAGAAAATTAAAATACCTAATCCAAAAGGCATGGAGAAAAAAGATTGAACACTCCCTTAAATATTTCGTTCATCTTCTATAAAAAAAAACCAACAACCATCATGAAAATTTCCATGCTTTTTTTCAACTAGACAATATATTAATATATGAGTGTAGATCAAGAAAATAAATCTTGCAGACTGCTCTGCTAACGGTTCTGATTACATCGAAAAACTACCACAAAAGGGGATCTAACCATATTGGACCGTCGATCTTCCCTGATTAGAGGGTGCATCGTGATGACTGCTACACGAATGCCAAACTTCCATAAATATAGATAAAACAGTGAACAAGACATGCAAAAATTGTCCCATAGAGGTAGACGGACAAACACATCAAAATGTGCGAAATGAATAAATTCAAAACAAAGAGATACTTGTTTGAGATTAAAAAAATAATAATAACATAAATAAAAAAGAAAAAACTAAATGGAAGGCTGCCGGAGATGACCCTCAAGAAAAAACTAAACAGAATTTTTGAGAAAAAAAAACTAATTAAATTAAGCCTTTATGTATCAAATTTAAAATTCAATATTAATTATTGAAATATTATTTAAATCGGTGCTTCACCTCTTTTATATCAAAGAAAATATTAAAGTTTTAACAATATATGGCTCTATGTTAGATTTGTTTGTGCATATTTTTGGCTCAACTATGATATTTATTTTGGCCATGGTCTTTCAAGGTGAAATAAGGATTTACTTGCATGGAACAATAAGAAACCAACAAAATATAGAATTTGGATACTAATTTATATATATGGTATTGACAGTCCACATCGAATGAGTGCATGGTAATGCTTAATACGAAGATTAAATAAAATACAAAATTAATGAAAAATCATACAGTGATAATATTTTAACTTATGGAGCTATTCCTCGCATTCTTGTATGATAGTCTTAATACATTAACACTTAAGTCTTAACATTTGACTGGTTGGTCAAGCTGTTTATCTTTGTTTTTTTATTTTTTTAAGTCATGAGTTCGAGACTATTAGAAACACTCACTTTCTTTCTCCTAGAGCCTCTTTTTCCCTCCCCTCTAGGTAGGATTGCGATAAAATTTAAGATTTGTCAAAAAAAAAACTAATTTGTTAAAAACTCATTTTATTACTTTTCAAATCAGTTTATAGAATAAAAATACTTTTGGTATAAAAAGTAATAAAAATCAAATTAAAAAAATTGAAATAAAAATTGATTTTAAAAAACTCTTTCGTTTTTATAAGGTAAACTACACCAGATGGCACTAAACTATTATCACTGAAACAAAAATGCCATTGAACTTAAAAAATGTTCAAATCTAACACCGAACTTTACTATCCAACTCGTTAATGTCACTCTACCGTTAACTCTTAACGGGATGTTAACTCTTAACGGGATGTTAACTCAAAACAGTATTGTTTTGGTGTGCATGCTTTAAAGCCTAATTTGACCTAAAACGATATCATTTTGCTAGAGGAAAAATAATAAAAAATGAGTTTCAAGGGCTTTAAACCCAAGACCACCAAATGCAAAGGCTAAGTCTTAACTACTAAACTAAGATGAAATTATATAATATTTTATCATAAATATTATATATGTCAAACTACTTGAGATTAATTCAAATTATTTTATGAAATAAATATATTATTTAAATATATATCCATATATAAATAAAAGTATAATATTTTTATATTTTTAACGAATATAATCATGTCTCTTTTTGGTATCCATATTTATGTTTCACACTAAAAAAAATTAAGTTTGTGGTTTAGGTTTGAGGTTGGGATTTAGGATTAGAGTTTAAGGAATTGAGGATGTGGTGTATTTTTAGGATTTAGAACTTAAAATTAAGATTTAAAATTTAATTTTTTTTAATATTGGAACATAGAAATGACCACGGAATTGAGATATAGGATTTTTTTTCCTTTTTTGCGTAATGTTTAAAATTACTTTTCAATTAATCAGTAACACGGAACTGGTCCTTCTACTCCGTCAATCATTACAAATAATCAATATTGCAAGGAGTAGAGTGAACAAATAATTAAATAACTAATTTAAGTTAAACTAAACCATTAATATTAATCTGAAATTAAACTTAGACATTGTGAGATTTGAACCTGGGAGGTCTCGGGGGCAACCTCCTTGCCGCCATCATTTCAATTAAAATGAACATATATATTGTATTCGAGTGTTGATTCCGACTGAATTGAAGAGCAAGAAATGCATGAGAGAGATTAGAAGCAGCAAGCAGTTGGCGTTGCAGCAAAAGTATGACAAAGTCCGTGCACACACATAGAGGAATAGGGATAGGGGATAGCTAGTTGAGTTGAGTGGGCAAAGTTTGATTATTATAATGCCAATGCCAACGCAATGCTGCAAACAATACATCCAAATGCGTTGCTACAAGATTTGGGTGATATGCCCGGTGTTAGGGTTTTGTTTTGTCTCGATCTTCCCTTCTTTAAGCCCATCCTCCCCCACACCCGCTATATTTAACCCATTCCCCCCCCCCCCCCAATTTCAATCCTCATCAACTCTATCTTAAAAGTTCCTACCACCATGGCTGCTGACCTTAGCCTTCTCTCTCTGGCCCAACTTCAAAACTTAGTTCAATCCCAACAAAATCACAACCCCATGGCGGCTGGTTCCTGGGTCTGGAACCCTAACCCCCAACCTCAACAACCCGACGATGACTCCTGGGAGGTTAAGGCCTTTGCCGAGGACACAGCTCATGCTATGGGCACAACCTGGCCCCCTAGGTCTTATACTTGCACTTTCTGCAGAAGGGAGTTCCGCTCCGCTCAAGCCCTCGGCGGTCACATGAATGTGCACCGCCGGGACAGGGCTCGCCTTCACCAATCACATCCTTCTTCTTCTTCTACTACTACTACTACTACTACTACTACTGTTCCATTAATCAATCAAACCTCACCATCGTCTTCCACCCAAGAATTCGCCACAAATGGCGGCCTTTGCTTTCTCTACCAATTACCTACTACCCCTAATGGGGTTTTCACTTCTCCACCTATCAACGCATGCTCTATGTCACCCTATCCTTTTAACAACTTGATGGCACCACCGGGGTTGAACACTTCTTCCTTTTCTCTCCGTTACTCGATTACCGGGGCCGAACCAGCTGCGGATAATGATAATATAAACGATGGCAGCAACAGCTTCAAGGAAGCATCAACCGAAGAGCTTGATCTAGAGCTTCGTCTAGGGCATAGACCAACACCATCTTGACGGGGAAAAATAAAAGCAATGACGGTGAGTGTGAAATTTTCTTTTTTATATATGAAATTTACCTGCAGTTTGAGGAAGAAAGAGTGCCTTATGGATATGTAGAAGATTAAGATAGTGATTAACTTGGTGCGAGTTTATTAATGCTTGATATATTCATTTACTGGTATGTGAGGTGAACAGAAATCAAATTTAAAAAGAAGAGCACTCATGTAAATTTGGATTTGTTGTGTTACATTTAATAAAGGAAGATTAGGGTTGTTGTTGGCAGTGCGGTATCATGTTCTGAGGAAATTAGAGTCAGTGTGTACAGTGTTTGTTTCTCTCTGGGCATATATTTCCGTGGGGATTGTTATTTCAATCACAGGACTAAATTAAAACTTAAATATTAGAGAAAGGCCATTTGTGTCACTGCATTAAGATTGCCTACTTTTACCATACATTTATACATATAAACCCTACTAGAATCTGCGCTGATTATTGTTATTATTATCAATAAGATCAATTTTAGCAAGGAAACAAATGTGTAGTTAATTGGAGCAACACCTCTAAAAATAATTTATTCTACAAAAAATTCTGATGATTATATACATTATGATAAAAGCCATTTTTTCAAGGTATCTGTTGATACATATTCTTAATCCTTTGACAATGTACACAACTACACATATTGCAGACAAAACAATTCGAATCTAAGTCTCTTAGGATGAAGATCATCTTCTTTTTTACTAGAACTACTTATTGGATTCATTGATATGGTCATATTATTTTGTACTTGTACATGTATAGTTAATTAGGACAAATAGTAATTAAAAGCACAGATGGAAGAAGACGAAATTAAGTTACATATATAGATCGACTTCCACCGTTTCTCAAATTTTATTAGTTCAAATGTTAATATAAATAATGGATGTATCATTAAATGATATACTAATAAAATATTGTTTTAATATTAATTAATATTAAATTTGAGATTATTCTGAAGAATATCTAAAACAAAAAATATCTTAGCTATTTGTGCATTAATTATTGGACTTTTGAGATTCATTGATTGACTGCACGGTTAAGGATGCTCATATTATATATCTTATATGTGTTTGAATTCCTACATTTATCTTGGAAATGTAAATATTTATGTACTTAATCAAAAAAAATATTGAACTTGTGTGTTTGATTCACAGAAAAAATGATTATCAAGGGTAATAATTTTTTTTCCATAAGGGGTACTAACCTAGTAATATGTCAGGTAATGTTAAATTTCGAAAATCTTATTCCTAAAGGTAATCTTACATTCTGTAAACTAAACACCCAAAGAGTTTCATGATCAAACTTTGAGAATTTTATCTTTGAAAATCTCATTTTTCATATTTTTTTACACAAAAATCGTTTCTAATTGTATGAATAAAGAATTAGGCTAGAAATAAATAGAAAGGTGAATCATTAAGTGGTCACTAAACTTTGAAAAAACATTTTGGTCACTGGACCTTAAATTTTTTAATTTTAACCACTAATAATAACTTTCATTTTGATTTTGGTTATTTGTGATTAGTTTTCATTATTGACACATGCTATCACTTGGTTGGCTGAAAACACAATTAATGAATTAAGTTTAATTGGTTGGACTTGAGATTCAAATCCAGGTCTCCAAAAATCCCCCAAATTGCTTAACCACTACACTAAGTCATTCCCTCTATTACATGGTTCAGTATAAATTTTAAGGTAAAACTGGAACGAAATTTTTTTTAATCTAAAATTCAAATTAATTACAGAAATTGTGTATAAGTTTGGGGTTAAAGTTAAGTTCAAATATTTAAAACATTACTAAATCATGACACAATAAAAATGCTAAGTTAAAAGATAACTAAATAATAATTAAATGATTTTTGTATAGTTTTTTAATTACTTAAAAATTACTATTTTATTTTATAATTTTATACTTTTTTCTAAGTTTATATTAGTCAAGTGGACGTTGAGATTACTATAACCAATTTAAAAAATTAAGAAAAAATTATTATTTTTAAAATCTACATAAAATTAAACCTAATTCACAAAATTTAATTAAAATACTACTTTTGAATTATTTGTGAATTTGGTTTAATTTTAGGTAGATTTTAAAAAATATATAGTTAACTAGAGTAATCTCAACGCACACATGACTAATATATTTCAAACATATAAAATTATAAAACAAAATAGTAATATTTATGTAATTTAATTTTTAACTATATGCATAATTATTTTTTAACTTTTCCCCTCAAATTTACCTTAAATATATGTTCTCAGTCACATAGCAAATGGAATGTTTTGGTGGAGTAGTTAAGCAATTTAAAGTTTCTTCGGAACTTAGGGTTCAAAATCCAAGATCAACCATCCAATTTTTTTGTTTCTTTTTTTCAACTAACCAAATAGTAACACGGGTTATCACAAGATGGTGATGTTTGTATGGATGATCAAAATGAAAACAGAAGCTAATGCGGTGATTAAAATATATTTTTTAAAAATTCAATGATTAAAATAAATTTATTTTTAAAGTTTAATGACCACTAGTATAATTTACCATAAATAAAATGACCAACAAGACAAAAATGATAAAACGGCATGCCTAATTGCCTATCCATCTAACATGTATGACCATTAAATATTGTGTAATTATATGCATGATGCTGCCATGAGATTATGTGTAGTTGGGAATTCAAAGTTGTTATTCATACGATTGCATTCAAACTCCAAGAAAACAATACCATATTTATATAAAATTTATATTTATCAAACAATCTAGTTATATTTAATTTTAAACAAAATATCAAACATATTTATATTTTAAATTCAGTATTTAATTTTTTAATATTTAGTTTTCAACATTTAATTGTTTAGTAAATAGTTTTTTTTCCAATTTATCAATGAATCACCTAATAGTTGTGGAAAAATTAAATGCTTCGATTGGAAGTTTTATTTCCCATGATATCACTCAACCATCATAATATAATGAATGTGTCTCAATAAAATTGTCAAGGAAAAAAGCCTCAAGAATTCCTTAACATCAGCAACTAAAAATACCCACCAACATGTACTCTGCAATAATGAATTATGGTTTTATTTACATTTTAGTCTCTGAAATATATATATTTTCGTTTCAGGTTGATATTTAAAGTATTATGCCGTTACTCATTTTGATCGACGTTGTTAGAAAAAATTCAATCTTTGGTAATTTTAGAATGCGAGACTTGTCTTTTTTAAATAGTAGATATTTTAATTAAAAATTAGAAAATTAAAAAAAATCTCAGAAAATCCATACAATTTCCCAAAAAAACAATTTTTAATGAAATTCAAAACCTTTTTTTTTCTTGTGCCAAATTCTTTTATTGATGTGTGCATGTATATTAAAAGAGTAATTGTAGGCTAATGTCGTTTGTGATGAACTCATTCAGGCCTGCAGCAACAAATGCAACCCTACTTCTTACAAAGCTGCAGTAGCAGCGTTCTTCATCACCCGCCACACACCTGTCTTCATTTTAATTGCCAAATTGAAGAACCAACGAAACAAACATTCCCCATTAGCCAGATGGAAAGAAAAAAACTTGCATGTCAGTGTCTTGTTTTTCTGATCCAAATTGTGCTTTCTTTGTCACCTTAAGAAAAAAATTAACAACTTTAAACTCAAAACTACGATTGCACGTGTTTTTCTCTGCCAAACTGCACTACTGTATGGTCACGCATTTTTAACCATCTAATTGATATATGATATATGATATATGATATAGCTCCTTCATATATATATATATATATATATATACGGTGGTCCACTGGATTTGAGAGAGAGAGAGAGAGATGAAGAATGAGCCACAGAAACTCACGGCCTGAAATTGAATTAGGGTAAGCTAGCCATGTGAAGGATTAATGTGTATCAAGTGGCACTGCTAGAGAAGCGCATTCAGTTTTTTTCCCCTTTCTTATCTTTGCTGCCAAAGGGGATGTTACAGAGGCTCCGCAGAGGGCTGCATCATATACATGATAATTTATGTTTTATTCTTCCAAAGGTTTTTTTAATTTCACTTTTCACAACCTCGCCTATTTTAATGTCAATTTAGACTTTAAAGTTGAAGGTTTTGAGTTTAAAATTTAGGGTCAGGATTGAAATAGACATGATTGTATAAAATTATTTTACACAGTTTGTGTCCTAGAGTAGTTTATGTACAAATTATGTAAACTTGAAGTTTGCACGACTCTACCTATTTGAACTCTAAAAACAAAATTTCTAATCTTAAAATCCTAAATTCTAAACCCTACATCATAAACATTAAATTAGTCCCTTTAAATCATAAAATAATCAGACTGATATAAACTAAAGTATACACAGCTTGTATATCAAAACATTTTCCTTGATTTTATTACTTCACATTTTATTACATTTTTAGTCAGTTAAATCATAAATGGGTAAATTTATTTAACATTTTTCAATCTTATTATATATAATATAAAAATTGGATTTTACTTTTTTTAATGCAACCTTATATTTTAGGGGTCAAGCTACTTATTAGTTTTTCATTTTATTACTATTTAATATAAATTTAATCACCTTTCACTGACACTTGTAATGTGATTTAATCAATTTACAAGTATATTTTACACACACATATAATGATAATGAATATATTAAAAGTAATAAATAAAACAGTAATAGACTAGAATTCAATCTATATTTTAAACTGTTCATTCCTGAAAATGTGGGTTTCTTTTTACTCTTTAACTAGGTTCCTTTTGTTTTGATTTACTGATTTCAGGGTGGGATTAGAAACTTTGAGCTGTGTTTAGGGTTTAGAGTAAAACCATCTTGCATCTCCCTAAAGCATATATTGAGCCATACCGATCTTGCATCCCCCTAAAACATATATTGAACCAAAAATAAAACCGGAAGAAAAAAAGAGAGAGTCGAAAGCACAAAATTTGAAAAAGTTAGAAAAGAGAGAGGCGATGATAACTATGTAGGATACAGTGCTGGACCACTCTCACTTACCTTGCCAATTGGGTGGAGCTAGCTAGCGGTGCATCGATGTTAGAAGACTCGGTGCTACTTACTTTCATACAATTACACCATCCCATGGTTTATCCCCTTATCCTCTTCTCTTTCTTATATACCAATTTATCTCTCAACAAAAATTTTATGTCATATGTATATGTTCCAACATTAAAAAATGAAGTTTAAAATTTAGAGTTTAAAATTTATAGGGCAATGTTTAGTTTTTTGGGTTGAGGATTTAAGATTAAAGGGTAGGATTTAACTTTTTTTTAGTGGCAAAGAGGAGAGGATTTTTATTCATATATCTCTCTATTTAGTTTTCCCATTACGACACAGCTTTTTCACGTACGGTTTTACTTGGAAACTAAACTTGACTCAACCCCAGATGGTGATCCACTGTGGGTTTTTGAAACCGCATCCGTACAGATGGAAGAATAGCTTGCAGCAAGATACTGCTGAATCTAATGTAGATTATGTGTAGATATATGAATCTGATTTAAAAACATATACGGAACAGATTCTAAACATAAACAGGTACAAATCATTTGTTAAATAGATACGTATATGTTAAAAGCTTTTCATGTGGAATGTAAATTGTTGTTTCATGCATAAATGGATGACAGAATTTGACATATAAACGATACATGTACATGTGGTAGAAATGTTATACATATATATGTTTTAAGTTGATACTTGTGAGTACTTCTGACTGCTCTCAGTTGTGGTACATTATCCTTTCAGCTTTTGCCCCCGTCTTGGACCCCATCGAAATCTGTGAGACACCACCACATTTATAGGCCTTGGCCGGAGATGATTTTAGCTACATACTCTCTCTAGCTTGGTCCCCCTCTTTCCTCTTTACCCTTTGAATCATACATGATACCATTGTCTCCCTACCCCTAGCTACTTCATTTATAGATCTGCAACTGCAACACCCTTCTTCTTCTTTCATTTCTTTGCTGAAATGAAAATCCCATTTGAATAAAGAGGCTGATTGGACTCCCAAGTAATACACTTTTTTTTTTCTTTTCAACACACCTGAAGAGAGAAAGCTGAGGAGGAAAGAGTAGAGTAGAGTAGAGTAGAGTAGAGTAGAGACCAAAGCATCAACCAAGAGTTAAAAGGCTTAATGAGATTACATGAAGGGTGGGGTCGTTTAATTAAGAACTAAAAAAGAGAATGAGTGCATGGGAAGGCTTTATTATATGAAAAACCATTTTTTAATACTTATCTACAAAAATGGCCCTCTGCCAGTGTTATCTATAAAAATGACCCCCAAATCGGCCACGTAAGGGTACCTCGCGTTTTGGGAAAAGCGAGCACTGACCTCGCGTTATACGAACAGCGAGGTCCATCCGACGTGGGCCGAATTTTCAGACTGTGTAATTTAAAATTATTGGATAAGACCTCGCGTTTCCCATACCGCGAGGTCCCCGAGATATCGAGTATATCGTGAGAGAATGACCTCGCGTTCTGCAGAAAGCGAGGTCTTCGTTTTCGAGGCTGAAATACAAGGGTGTATAGGCATGTTCGAGGCATTTTATCATGCCATTAGCCGGTTAATTTTGGTAAATTTTAAGCTTAGAGACGTAGTATTAGAACTTATCTTCCATTTGAGACTGAGATTGGCTCGTACGAAACACTATAGAATGTTTAAAAAGCTCGTTCAAAATGGTTGGGACGCTAGTTTTTGTCCAAGATACAAGGGTGTATAGGCATATTCGAGGCATTTTATCTTGCTATTAGCCCGATAAATTTGGTAATTTTGAACTTTAGAGACATAGTATTGGAACTTAACTTTAATTTGAGACTAATATTGGCACGTACGAGACGTTGCACATTGTATAAAAAATGCGTTGAAAATGGTTTGAACTCTAGTTTTATCATGCAATAATAAGAATTGTACAAGAGCATGTATGACATAGTTTGTCTGAGTTGTATGGCCGTCGAGATACGTGTCGCTGATGCAGTCCATGATAAGCTTCATGGATTTCTTCGTACCCAGTTTACATCGTAATTTGAGGAGAAGTTCACATCCGCAGTCCTGATCCCGACCAAAGATGGCATTTTGTACATCACTCCCCTAGACATTATAACCGGTCAATTGTACCCCTAAACATGCTTGCTTTGATGAAGTGGACTGTCGAGGATTTTGAGGTTCCCCCGAAGGTTGCAATTGTTACCCACTTTCATCATCATCTGCAATGGTAGGGGCTTTGACTACGGTTAAATGTTGGGGTCTTCACCTTGCCGGTATTGTATGAAGACCGCAGTTTCCCTGATATTGTGATCTGTAGTTGATGTAGACAAATGGCGCCGAGGGGTGCCATAGTTTGTCCGAGTTGTATGGCCGCCGACAGATGTGTCGTTGATTTGTTGCCATTAGTAACAAAAGTTTCATATTCTCTTCGAGTATGATACTGATTTTTTTGGAAGAGATAGCAAATGCCGCCTTATATAGGATGGACCTTGCGTTATGCAAAACGCGAGGTCTACAGAGATTCTTGACACGGCAGTGGACCTCGCTATATACAAAGCGCTATGTCCATAAAAAATTTAATTGTTTTATTACTTAAATGTTTTTCATATTGTGAACCGAATTAATACAGAGATTACTTAAATTCTTTGAGAAAAGATTATTATAAATACGGTACATAAATTATTATTATTGGTATATTAATTTTAAAAAATATATATATATGGTAAATAAATTAAATTAATTAAGGAGAGAAGATAAGGAAATTAATTAATTATAATATAATAATATTTAAAATTGAAAACCCGTGGACCTCGCTATATGGAAAGAGCAAGGTCCCTTTAATCCGTTTCTATCCGTTCTGACTGAAAAGACGCGTATTTTCAACGGACCTCGCGTTTTGCATATAGCGAGGTCCGTTAATACCGCTTCCCAGCAAACGCGATGAGTCCTATAAATAGGGGGCCCAGTTCATATATTTTCATAACAAATATTCTCTCTTGTGTTCTTCAATTCTCTAGTATTTTTTGATAAAGATTTCGAAGTTTCGATTTTATGGTGAGATTATTGAGGTTAGAAAACAGACACTTATTTGATTTCTGGCGCTCAAATTTGGAGGCACGATTTTTTAAATTCGTTAATTAATTATTTTATTTATTTTAATATTTATTTTATTTTTTATTATTACTTAATTAATTATTTTAATTAGTTAATTAATTATATTTAAATTAAGGGGTATGAACAGGCGTTGGTTTGTTACATCAACCGTACGGACCACCACATCCGGATATTGTCCAGTTTTTACATAATTTCGATTTTGGCTATGTTTCCCACCTATTTGACGGTCCGGAGTTGAACCGACCAATGATAAATGCGTTGCTAGAGAGATGGAGGCCCAAGACACACATTTCATTTTCCCTGTGGTGAGGCAACTATTACTTTACAAGATGTTGCATTTCATGTTGGTTTGCCCGTTGACGGCGAGACTATCACTGCATTGCGGAGGTTGACTGGTCGGGCGTGTGTGAAAATTTACTTGGGCTGAGGCCGGTGCCGGAGGATTTAGATGGTGGGAAACTGAAAATAACATTCTTGGACAATAATTTGACAAACCTACCCCCGAACGCTGATGAAGTAACAAAGACGATATAATATTTTATTTATTTATTATAGTATTTTAAATTATTCAAAATAATTTAATAAAGATAAAAATTATTTTTGCAGCGGTTTGCTCGTGCTGATGTGGTGTTGATGCAGTTATTGGAGGGGTGTTGATGCCAGACAAATCCCGAAACAAGGTCCATTTGATGTGGTTGCCTCATTTGTTCAGTCATGCGGAGTCAAAAAATAAATGTTGGGGAGGGGCAGTCTTGGCATTTCTTTTTCGGGAGTTATGCAGAACCGTCGACCCAGACAGACGTGCCATTGGGGGGTGTCTTTGGTTGCTACAGTCTTGGGCATGGTATCGAATGTCGTTTTTAAGCTTGACACCTAGAAACCCAACCCTATTTCAATTCCCACTTGTTCGAAGGTAGTAATCAATATTTACTTTCAAATTTTATTTTTGAATATTAGAATAGTTAGTAATATTTTTTTAATATACTTAGTAATATTTTTGTTTGAATTATAGGTGGTTAGGTAAATTAACACGCGTGGGACTACCAACCACGCAACAGGATTATCGACTGTTGATCGATAAAATGGATGAGGTAAATATTTTTATTCGATTACTAATAATTAAATATTTACTTTGTAAATTTTTTGTAACTAATTTTAAATATTTTTTGTAGTTCTTGTGGACGCCGTACGAGAATCCTGATATTCAGGCATGCATTCCGCCTAAAATAATTTTGAGCGAGCCCGTTTGGATTCTGATGGTCCCGCTCATACACTACGAGATAGTTGAATGCCATCATGCAGACCGCGTTCTACGTCAATTCAACTATGTCCAAGGGATTCCAGATGAGCCACCAAATATGGACTCATTGTACAGATTAACACGATAAGGCAAAACTGAAGTCCATTGGGGCAATCATCACATACTGTGGATGCATCAGTGGATGACACGTTTTGATAGGTGGCCACGTATTTTAGAACGCATTGAGGACCATGGCGTTACCTATGACTATATGTCGTGGTACCATCAAAATGCAAAGCCACATATACTATCCCCGGAGGAGCGAGAGCGAGAAATAGACGTGCCTCCCCCAAATTGTCCACCAACACAGCGTCCCCCGTCACAACGTGGTACTCGTATGGGGGGAAGTGGCCAGAGAAGAAGAACAGAAGCTCCTGGGCATCATCATCGGGAATAGCGCAGGCACCTCCACAGTCAGCATATCGACCAGAGACACCAGTGCTAGAACCTGCATTCCAGCACTCAACCTTCTCGTCATTTCAGCCAACGGGTAGTAGTCCATCGTTCAATCAAATGGGGAGTCTATCAGAAGGTTTTTTCACAGACGTATTTCGTCCGCTTATGATGGTTCCCCCAGTCTACTATCTGACAGTGCCTTTTGGATATGTTCCTCCAGTTTATCAGTTTCCACCATTCGCCACATAGTTCGAATTTGGTATTGTTGATCAGACACCGCAACAGAGCTTATTCTCAAAATGTATTTGGGGAAGGAGATGACGATGATAATGATAATGACAACGACGATGATGATGATCGAGGTGGTATTGTTCGAAAGAACCAGGCTCGGGTTCATTGTCCACCGCGGTGCGGTACGGGTGGACATAGGCAGTATTATGATTTTTTTGTAATTTTTTATTTATGTAAAATGACCGCATTTAAATAGAAAAAAATTATGTTATATATAAGTTTATAATTACAATTTCTTATTTTTTCTATATAGGTGTAGTTTATAATTATAATTTTCCAATTCTTTATTACAAATACTTAACAACTACTTAGCAGCCAAAGTAACTTGATTTAATTTATAATTACAATTTATTATTTTTCATTATAAATACTTAACTACTTAACAACCTAAATAACCTTAAGAACCTAAGTAACCTTAACAGTTGTTCCTTCGTTCTTTGATGAAGATCTATCTTCAAAAAAATTTACATTCAACTTGATGTTCTGACCCCCGACACGAGTGTAGCTTGTAAACATCTTTCAAACGTCCTTATCGTTTAATAAGGGGAACATGTAATGCTCTTTAGGGCTGGGCTCATGAATGTGTACTTTCGCTAACAGACAAGACATTTGTTGTGTCGTTTCCTCGCGAAGGTGCGTTGAAATCAAATCATATAACTCCTCTTTCTTGATATTGCTATTGAAGGAGGTGTAAAAATAGGTTCCGGAATGAAATACGGTTGCAGAAAATCTTGCCATCTTTTTGACAAGTTTGATTATAAAAGAATGAGTAAAGCTAAAGTGAATTTGAAGCAGCGTATAATTATAGAAGATGGACCTCGCGGTTTGCAAAGAGCGAGGTATTTAGGAACTTGCGCTTCCCAGAAAGTGAGGACTTAATGAACTCAATTTTTACAAACAGCAAAGAAGTTCAGGAATCTCGCTCAAAAACTCGTGTTATGCAGAACACGAGATTCTTTAATGAATTATATATATAAAGCCTTCACTTCGGGTGATCCAGCATTCTTAAAATATGTCACGGCGCGGAAGCATTACTGCATTGGTATATTATGATGGTGAAATGGTCGCCGACGCATCTGTCAGCGTCGTTTTTCAGTCTTCAAATACTATAACCCTGCAGTTGCCGAAGAAACTAACGTATAATAAGTTGATGAAGGAAGTGAGGAACAATGTTCCACATGCTCGTGGAAAGAAGCTGGAGCCGTTAAAGTATAGATTATCGACGTCGTACGAACCATTAACGTACACAATATACCATGTCACGGACAACGGTGATGTGGAGTTGATGGTGGATGCCCACTTGCAGTATTCAATTGGAGGTCCCCTAGAGCTGTTTGCAATATTTTTAGATACCGATGACGCTACCGTACTCCTAAATTGGCGTGAGGTGAATTTAGATTTCGATCCTAATACCAACGTTCATATCCTAACAGCCTATTTGCGCAGAGATTTTAACTTATTAACGACTCAGAGTCCACGCAACGACTTCGGTGAATCATCGTCTACTTCACGCAATGACTTTGTTAAATTATCATATGCTACGCCAAGGCATTCTTGCATAGCGCGTTTTGACTTTGACTTGAACCTGCCACCGAGTTCTGACTTCGGTGCATCATCATCACAAAACTACATAATGTTGCAACACCATAAAGCATTTCATTCGTTCGACGATTTTTTATTTGGAAGATATTCAACGTATATCCCTAGTGCGGAGTACGTTGAACAACTTATGGGCAGACATTCTTCTGTTGGCTTTGTTGACCTTGATCTTTCTCTTGGTCCAACGTTTCGTGAGCGGACTCCTGGGCGTTCTCGCGATCGACGAGCAATTGGAACATTTGTTTTCGTAGCATTCGACGACCCAGACCTATTTCGATTTTTGGGTTTAGAAAATTGTGAGGAAGAACCGATAAGGGAGTCAGGCCCCGATGGTGACGAGCAAGGCCCTTTCTATGATGAACCAGAAGACCTTGATATGCCCGACGAAGTAGAGGAATACGAAAGATTAGATGATTTAGTCGAAGGCAACGAAGAACATACCCAGCCTACCAATATTCCACATACTACCAATATTCAATATTCTGTCAACCCGGATTCTATTCACCAGCCACCATCACACTATACAACGATTGATATTGAAACCTTCAACATTTCAGAATTTCTGTAATTACCAGAACTTACACAGTACAACCGGCGTGTTGATGGTGAACTCAGTATTGAGATGAGCTTTTCACAAAAAGAACTCACCGTGGCTGCCATGAAAAACTACAATATACGCAACTCTATTACAACAACTGTGAAGAAGACTCAACCTGATTACTATATTGCGGAATGTGCCCACAAGACGCAAGGGTGTAATTGGAGGGTTCTGTATCATACTTAAAGAAACAAAACCATCTATGGCAGATCATAAGACTCGAGGAGCCTCATACTTGCACCGTAAATAGACTAAGTCAGTATCATCCTAACTTGGATGTGCACGTACTCTGCAACACTTTCATTCCACTAGTAAAGGCAAATCCGTGTGTAACGGTTGCCACGTGTATCGTTGCAGCCAAATCTCAGTACGGATACATAGTTGAGTACCAGAAAGCCTGGTACGCAAAGTGGAGGGCCATATAGAAATTGTATGGCCAGTGGGAGCAATCGTATAGAGAATTGCGTTCATGGCTAAAAACTGATGCAGAAACACATACCGGGAACGGTTGTGAAGCTAGAAACTGAACGGGCGTACCAAAATGATCGTGTCGTACGAGAAGTGTGTCAATTTCACCGGCTATTTTGGACATTCCTGTAGTGTATTAATGCATTCAAATATTACATGCCGATGATTCAGATTGACGGTACTTGGTTGTACAGAAAATACACACAAACTTTATTACTGGCAGTTGCGCAAGATGGCAACAGAAAAACCATTCCCATCGCCTTCGCAATAGTAAAAAAGGAAGATCTTGACTCATAGTTTTTCTTCCTTATGAACTTACGAAGATATCTGTTATCTCATGTTATGCGTGAAAAAGAAGACGGGTTATGTGTTATTTCTAACAGGGGCACCGCGCTCTTATGGGCAATTGAACATATGGGCTCATCCTGGCAACCTCCACATATTCATCACCAGTATTTTTTACGCCATATTGCTGCAAACTACTTAAAAAGGTATATGAATGAAGATGAACGCCAAATTGTGCTTCGAATGGGTACGTCATCCTCCAATGTTTTCCGTTTAAGATGCCTTCATATTTATTATTCATCGTATTAATTAATTTAACATTCTTATAGGCAACTCCCATTATACGCAAGAGGTTGACGAGCTGTTTGAAGAACTTCTACGCAGGAACAAACATGGCTATGACTACCTTGCTTCAATCTCGAGAGAAAAATGGCTTCGATCGTATGATGGTGGTAAACGATATGGGCATATGACAACGAACTTGGCTGAGGCAGTTAATTCCTCACTGAAGGGAGTGCGACATTTGCCTATCACCTCCGTTGTCAAGGCTACATATTATCGGTTGACTACCCTATTTGCAACCTTAGGAAAGCAAGCAACAGACTATATAGAAGGCAGACATATAGTCTACCCACACATTCACGATAAATTTCAAAACTATGTGCAGTATTCAAAATACGATGACTGTTACATACTTCTTGCGCCGAGAACATTCATTTCGTGTATCAGAATATTCGAGGCCGTTGGAAGGCATACAACACAACTTATACGCGGTTAATCTGGAACAAATAACCTACGAATGCGGTGTATTCTAAACATTCAAGTACCCGTGTCCGCACGTCATTGCTGCTTGTTCGTCTGTACGGGTTCACTACATGACAATGGTTGACCCAATATACTTACTTGAAACCGTATCCAAAGTTTATGCATACGAGTTTCCTCCAATCGAAAATGAAATTGATCCGACCGCACTTGATGGTAAACCTATCATATGGCCAGATTTTGGATTACGATGCAAAAAAGGTCGTCCGCAATCAACAAGGATTTATTGAGATAAAGATTTGGTCGAACATCGAGAAAAAACTCGACAACCAAAACTATGCAGTAGATATGGGAATTCTGGACACTAGAAGAACAAATGTCCTAATCGCTCATGCCCTCGTATTAATTAATTATACTATCTTATTGTACTAATATTTTCTTAAGTAATATTTTCTCTTAAGGTTATAGTTTCCAGTGTTTTCAAAACATTTTTAACGCGATTTTTACACCGTTACGGAGTTTAATTCCGTTGTTCCACTATAATTAATTTTTATTAGATGGTGGCATTTAAAATTAAAAAGAATTAGGACCTCGCTCTCTATAAATAGCGAGGTCCAAGAATCTCTGAAGAACTCATTTTTTTGCAGAGTGCGAGGTCTATTTAAAACGTACCAACAAACCTCGCGTTTTGGAGGGCGCAAATGTTTACCTATATATAGCGTTCTTACTTTCGCTTCAGAATATTTTGTGTCAGATTAAAAGAAAATATACAATTGTTACTACTAATGGCAATAGATCACGTATCAGGAAAATAGTTTTCGTTATTTATTTCCCTGATATTGCGATCTGTTGGTATAAGTAGTTACATATGTACGATGATTACATTATTTTCGTCGTTTAATCATATTCGCAATATATGTCTTCCATGTTTCGGTTCAAGATCTACAATAAATCACAATATCAGGGAATAAGTGGTATTCTTTAGGCGTCGCGATCAGTCTTTATCTTTTTTTCGAGGTTGCTAGTAACTTCTTCGTACGCCTCCATCGTGAAGGCTACAGGAAGACCACCACATGTAACATCTTTGGAGCCTTTAGCATCGTGGATGATGATGATTTTTGGGTAAATTTGTCTATTGCGCCATTTGTCTACAACAACGACACATTTCTCGGTGGCCATACAACTTGGACAAACTATGACACCTCTCGTCTAAATCAATTCCTATGTAATTTATTTTATCTACATGTTTAGGGATACAAATGACCGCGTATTTATGGTAGATTTTGGCTTGTAGTGTCCTAACCCAATAATTTATTTATTTCATCTTATGTATTTCGAACCATTTCGACGCAAAAAAATTGCTTCGGTAACATGATTTATACTTACAATTACTGAACGACTAAAATTTTTAGCTTCTTATTTTTTAATTACAATTATACGCCTCTAATACTACGCCTAGCTTTAGGATTACGCGAATGCGACAATTAATTTTCCGGATAAACCCTTCAAACATGCTTCTTAATGCATTTTACCTTTTTATTCCTGCCTTATTTCGATATATTTTCATAGCCATTTTTATACCATTTACGCTATATGTTCTGTGCCAATATCAGCCTGAAATGTAAAGTTATGTTCCAATACATTGTTGGTCGAATTTTAAATAAAATTAATTAAAATGACCTCGCGTCTTGTAAAACGCGAGTTCCACTGACATGTCAGATCTCTGGCCTGCTCCTCTACTGCCACGTCAGGAATCTCATAGAACCTCGCGTTTTGCATAACTCGAGGTCCTTTTAAAACGTGCTTTTAAATAGAAGGACTGAGGGCAAAGCAGCCACCATCCAGCCCCAGCAATTGCAACATCATGCTGTGGCTGGAACCTTCATATCAAATCTTAAAAAAAGAATTTAGTTGCAGCTACTAATGGCAACAAACTATATACCGGGAAAATTTTCTCACAAAACTATTTTCCCGATATTGTGGTTTGTTGGTATACGTAGTTGCATTTACATGATCACAATAAGCTTTTGTCGGGTTAACAATGTTGGTGAGAAGTGTCTTCGGTGTTTTCATACGAGACCAACAACGAATCACAATATCGGGAAATCATTGGTCTTCCGCAAGTGCCCGTAACCTTCTTAACCTTTTGTTCAAGGACACGAGTAACTTATTTTTACGCCTCAATCGTGGAGGCTAGATGAAGACCACAGCATGTAACCGTAGTCAAAGCCTTCACCATTGAGGATGATGAGGATCAGTGGTTTAAGGTGACCATCTGAGACCGACACACGAAGCTTCTGATCTCCGTCCATTTTGTGGAAGAATTTTTCGGGATTCTATTGACCGGTTACAATGTCTTGAGATCCTTATGCCAATATCAACCCCAAATACACATTTTGAGCTTGAAGAACAACTCGTATGTTTAGGGTTGAATTGGCATGGTAGAATTGACCGTCTTTGTCAGCCACCTCAAATATATCTTTTGAGCTTAAAGAAGAGCACCGCATGTATTTGTTTGAAACATAATAATTTTATTTTCTCTTACTTGTTTTATAAACGAGTTGAAATGTGAAACAATGAACTTAAATTAAATTAACTTCAATTAAAATGTCATTTTAGCTTATCGTTCCTGCACAAAACCACACTTTGGAACCATTTTCAGCGCAATATTTATACTGTTTACAATGTATCGTGCGTGCTAATATCAGTCTCAGATGGAAGCCAAGTTCCAGTACTACGCCTCCAAGCCCAACAATTTTGAAAATTCTCGGATTAACAACCCGAGAAAACAGCTCGAACATGCCTATGAAGCCATTTTGAAGGCCAAAAACAAGCTTTGTAACCATTTTTAGGGCCATTTCTATACCGTTTACAATGTTGATTCTGTGCCAATATCAGTCTCAAATGAAAGATAAGATATAATACTAGGCCTCTGAACTAAAATATTACGAAGATTATTCTAATAATAACCCAAGAAAACACTTCCAACATACCTAGCAAGCCATTTCAACTTCATAGTCTTGGACAAAAACTAGTGTCCCAACCATTTTGAACGCGCTTTTTAAACATTCTACAATCAGTCTCAAATGGAAGATAAGTTCTAACACCACGTCTCTAACTTAAAATTTACCAAAATTAACCGGCTAATGGCAGGATAAAATTCCTTGAACATGCCTATACACCCTTGTATTTCAGCCTCGAAAACGAAAACCTCGCTTTCTGCAGAACACGAGGTCATTCTCTCACGATATACTCAATATCTCGGGGACCTCGCGGTATGGGAAACGTAATGTCTTATCCAATAATTTTAAATTACACAGTCTGAAAATTCGGCCCACATCGGATGGGCCTCGTTGTTCGTATAATGCGAGGTCAGTGCTCGCTTTTCCCAAAACGCGAAGTACCTTTACGTGGCCGATTTGAGGGTTATTTTTGTAGATAATATTGGCAGAGGGCCATTTTTGTAGATAAATATTAAAAAAAGGTTTTTTATATAATAAAGCCGCATGGGGAGGTGGGTTTTATTTAAAGGAATAGTCGTGGCTCAAATTCCCAGGCACTCATCCCTCCAGCCTCAAACAAAGTCGGTAATCATTTCCCTTCTCTTATCTTCATTTGCATGGAATCTCTGTCCCTTCCTCCCGTGGAATAGAAATCATGTCCTTTCTTCCCTTGTGTACGAGCACACTAAAAAAATAGATTTAGGGTTTAGAGTTAAAAGTTTAATATTAGAGTTTAAGATTAAAATTTAATGTTAGAATTTAAGATTAAAAATTAAGATTTAAAAAACTAGATGTATAAAGTAGTTTAAATTCTAAAATTTAATTCTTTTTAATGTCGAACATAGGAAGGACACAAAAAACTATAAAGGATTTCGGCCTCTCTTTCAACGATCTCCGTTTATTCTTAAACGTTGCACATACAATATCTTAAGGAAATAGTAGCTACCTAGCAAGCCATTTCAACTTCATAGTCTTGGACAAAAACTAGTGTCCCAACCATTTTGAACGCGCTTTTTAAACATTCTACAATCAGTCTCAAATGGAAGATAAGTTCTAATACTACGTCTCTAACTTAAAATTTACCAAAATTAACCGGCTAATGGCAGGATAAAATTCCTTGAACATGCCTATACACCCTTGTATTTCAGCCTCGAAAACGAAAACCTCGCTTTCTGCAGAACACGAGGTCATTCTCTCACGATATTCTCAATATCTCGGGGACCTCGCGGTATGGGAAACGTAATGTCTTATCCAATAATTTTAAATTACACAGTCTGAAAATTCGGCCCACATCGGATGGGCCTCGTTGTTCGTATAATGCGAGGTCGGTGCTCGGCTTTTTTCCCAAAACGCAAGTACCTTTACGTGGCCGATTTGAGGGTTATTTTTGTAGATAATATTGGCGAGAGGGCCATTTTTGTAGATAAATATTAAAAAGGTTTTTATATAATAAAGCCGCATGGGGGGAGGTGGGTTTTATTTAAAGGAATAGTCGTGGCTCAAATTCCCAGGCACTCATCCCTCCAGCCTCAAACAAAGTCGGTAATCATTTCCCTTCTCTTATCTTTATTTGCATGGAATCCCTGTCCCTTCCTCCCGTGGAATAGAAATCATGTCCTTTCTTCCCTTGTGTACGAGCACACTAAAAAAATAGATTTAGGGTTTAGAGTTAAAAGTTTAATATTAGAGTTTAAGATTAAAATTTAATGTTAGAATTTAAGATTAAAAATTAAGATTTAAAAAACTAGATGTATAAAGTAGTTTAAATTCTAAAATTTAATTCTTTTTAATGTCGAACATAGGAAGGACACAAAAAACTATAAAGGATTTCGGCCTCTCTTTCAACGATCTCCGTTTATTCTTAAACGTTGCACATACAATATCTTAAGGAAATAGTAGCCAGCATTACAAAACTGGGCTCCCTTTTAAGCATTTTAGTTTGAAGCTGCCCAAAAATCGGGTGATTCAAAGGAATAAAAGCCCATTATCTTTTGGATTGGGTAAAGGTCAAACAGCCTCAACAAAGGAATAATTGCTCTGTTTCGAGTAATTTACATTCTAGATCACTCAACTTAACTTTTATTTTCATGTAAATCAAAAACTTTTTATTTAATCAAGTTACATCATTTAAATTTTATTATTAATAAATTAAGTCACTTTTATTGACATTTTTAAATAATTATAACGAAAAAAACAAAATGACACTTATTTAACATATTCTTCACACATCATTGTTAAATAGTGTTTAATTGATCAGTTAAATATTTTTTTTGTTATAATTTTCTCAAATATTTCATTTAAATAAATTCAAAGAGAAATAATAAATTTTCTATGAAATTCTAACAAAAAATATTTAAATTGTCAACTAATCATTATTTGATAATAATAGGTTAAGTAAAAGCGTCAACATCAATTTTTTCGTTGAATTTTTTTAAAATGTGTTGGTATAAGTGACTTAATTTATTAACAATAAAAATCCAATGATGTGATTTGATTAAATTAAAATTTTGTGACCTAAATCAAAGTTAAAGCTAAGTTCAATGATCTAGAATGTAAATTACCCCTAACAATATATTTCTAATTACAAACTGAAAATGATTTCTCTCCATTTCCCCTACTGCACCAAAGTTTGCTACAGGGAGACGTGTTCACCTAATAGCGGCACAAGTTACTATCAAAACAAAAGCACCCCAAAAAATCTAAATTCCTTCCTTGTTTCGCATATGGCCAAAGAGCATTGTCAATTTAAAACAATGTTCCTTTAACTTGTTCAACTTGGCACCCCCCACAAATACATACAATGCATTTAGTTCATCATTTGACTTCAAATGAAGCTTGATGCTTGATATATTCTTAACATTATTTGCAATACAAGACAAGCAAAGCAGCTTGGAGAAAACTTCCTCTTTCTTTTGTGAAGAACTGGTATTATTGTGTAAATACATTTAATTTGTTTCATACATTGGGGGTGCTCTAGTTTTCTTCAGCACGCTGTTAGTATACAACGTGATTGTACATTAAAAAAACACATAATCCATAGTGTTTCTACTTTTTTGTAGACTGTCATATACAAAATTCCTCCATTCAACAGCTCCCTCATAGTTTGTTTGACTTCTTCCCTTCTGATTTAAGCTGTTGAATCCTCTGGCGTAACCTTCTCCGGTGGTCATGTATCTTCCAAAGACCATGTCCCAGTATAGTGGCGGAGTATATACCGTGTGTGATAATAGGTGCAAGAATGTTGTTTGTCTGTCAAAGGTAGTAGCAGCAGCATGTGAAGATGCCAAATTAGTTTAGCTGTACATATAAAAAAAAGGTTTACTTCAATCTTCCAACTACTTGAATAATGCGACAACAATGTTACCTCGATCCATTCAAATCCAAGGTAAAGGGCCAATATTCCTTCTAAAAGGGGAGAGTAGATCTTTTTCATTTGTCTCCTCTCGTACCAGGCTGCACAGTGTTTGCCAAAAAAAAGTTAAGTGATGTATGCTTACTAAAAAAAAAAAGTAGCTGCTCACTACACTTGGCTCCGGTAATGCAACTATATTAGTTAGATCTCATATAAGTGTGGGGCAAGGGAAACTACTGGTTCTATGGTGATGCAACTCAAGGCCATCAAGAAAATAAGCCTTTTGAAATCATACCTGCGAATAGCTTTTTCAGATCTTCACGAGCAGAACCAGATCGTTGAACTGGTGCAACTACATAAGTAGGATCTGAAGATGGGAAAAGGGAAAGGAACAAGCAAAAAAACTGAAATTTTGAGGATGACAATAAGCTTCTCGAAAGGGCAGTGACAGAATCTACCTTTCGGAGAGGCAGCCACATAATATAGAGAACCTGTAAGAGCAGCTGTTATTACTGCTGCAAATGCCTGAGCAAATGGAACAAAGGGAGGTAGCACACCTGTCTGTAATCATGAATAAACAAGCAAAATCAAATAACTTAGTTGTGAGAAAAAAGAATAATTACCGCATAAAGAATATACAATTTGTATAACAGAATATATACCAAAGATGCAATTCCTCGAGCATCCGAAACCAATTCAGTGCCTCTCAAGAATATATCAGCCAATGCTCCCTAAATATTTGTCAAACAGAAGCGATTTTTTATTAGTTAAAAATAAAAAGCAAACCAGTATGCATGGCAAGCTCCCTGAGAATATTATAGCAGCACATACAACTTCTAGCATACCAGATCTCCCGGATAGAAAAACTTTTAAGAATTTCCATATAACTAGGAAAAGTTTTCAAGGTGACAGACCTGAACAGCAGCTCTGTAGAAGAGCTCCTCCCCAACTGAGCTTGCAGCAACTATTAGTATGAACTGCGGAATTTGTGCAAAGTGAAACCGGTTTATTGCCATTGCTTCGTTAAAGGTGAAGCAAGTGACGGGATATCTAAGCAGTAAGTACATTTAAGATGATTTACCTGCCAAGGGGACATTCCATAAAAGAAGCTCCTTAGTTCCTCATCCTCCACATCTCTTATTGCACGAGCATGAGGAGAAAGTTTCACTACTTCATCCTGTGACCACGCAAGTTCATCAAAATATAAACAAAAGCTTTCGAACATGAACATAAGCTGAAAATCCATGTAAAAATTTGATTTTATAACACCAAGAAATCCGACCTGAACTAATTCTATATTCTTTCTAAGCATAGACCCAAATATATAATATTTACCAAGATTTCAATGACATAAAGAAAGAACATGGTTAATCTTTGGAGTGACTCAATAACCAATTAGGTAAAAAACGAATTATGAAGTGACAAGCAAATAGTGAACATACATCTAATATGAAAAGAAGGGCCATGATTGGAGGAGCTGCATAACCAAGTCCTTCAAGAATGGCATCGAACGAAGGGTGAAAACCTCCCATGGAGTCGATTCCAGTAACTGAACATATAAACCTCCCAGCTAAAGCCATTGCTCCATATATCCCTAAACACACATACAAAGCAAAACAAAAAATCAGAAGTCGGAACTGTTTATTGCTGCTAAGTTTTCTGTTTTTACCTAAACAAGAGCACAATTCACAAAATTGAATAGTTCATAAATGATAATGCTTTAAATAGTTAAAAAATTGAAAATATAATAAAACAGTGGTCATCTTTGACATCTGCCTTTCTTCTCATTAAAGAAAAAAGTAAAATATATATATATATATATATATATATATATATATGAATTGGAATAAGAATTGAAACTCAAAACCATTTTATGTTTGGCTTTGAAAGGGGAAAAAACAAGAAAGGTCCACTTTTACTTCACTACCTAGGGCCATTAGCTTTAAAAGAACATTTCCCTCTTTCCGGTTTCTTGCGGTTTTGAAGTTAATACTTTTTGAAATACCCAAGGAATAAATATAAAAAAGTTCAGGCTTTGGTCAATTTTTGCATTGCTTTCTCCTCAAAATCCATCATTTTGGAACAATTTTAGCAAAACCCAAAAGAAAATTAGAAGTCGAAAGAATTACCGATTCCATAGCTGAGTCTAACAACAGCACCAATTTTATCCCAAACAGGAAAATCATCAGTAAAGCTTTGATCGAGTGTAGTAACTCCCATGGCACTTCCGGTAAAGCTCTCCCTTTCTTTAATCGCAGCTTCGCCACTCCTTTCCACGGACGCCTTTGCGCAGCGTATCGACATTCTCTTCTTCCTCGACCCAAATTCACAAAGTAACCTAACATTCGAATTAGAAGAAGATACGCAACAGGAACCCAAGTAGGGCGTCGTCTTGGATGATAATGATAGTATCGGGATCTCCATGGTTTATTTGGGGTTCTCTCTTCCTCTGTGGTCGTCGAGAAGTGGTGGCCGCAAGTTGCCTGTTTTGGGATATTATCGTGTGGAACGGAAGGTTTAGACAGTGAGTGGGGGTGTTTGATTCGCGGGATTTTGCTGGGGAAAATCTGAGAGGGCCAATGTTTTAACGACATGTAGCGATAATGCTCGCCCACAGTATGGGGCATGGGCTCCGACACTCTTTGGTTTTTGTTTTCTTCGGTTAACGGTTTGGGAAAACTACTATTTTGTCAGGTTTAGTCAATTTAATCAACGTCATCACTCAATTTTTTTTTTACCTATTTTAGTTAATAAATTTTAAAAATAACCAATTTACTTACTAAACTTTATATATTGACATATTTTAGATATTTACATAAATTATTTTTATTTTTATTAATATTAAATGTCAAATGATATAAAATTAAAAAAATTAAAGCCTCTGCAACAACCCCTTCTTCACCAGCTCATCATCTCCTCAACCACAACAATTCCCTTCTTTGCCATCTCGCCATCTCCTCAACCACAATAGCCCGCCTTTTTTAGTATCTCTCTGCTATTTGGTATGGTCTCTACACCATCTTTGCTCCCTCCTTAGCTGTAAAAAGTAAAAACAATCTTCATCTCATGTTTGGGGCCAAGCCAATATTGATGTTGTGACCGTTGACCATTTGATTCAAGCCTTTTTATATAGATGAAAAAGCTTCAAAAGGTTTCGAGATTCTTTAACAGATTTTGGATACAATTGCTTTCTGTAAGATGAAGGATTACGGTAGAGTATTTGAACTTTATCACCAGATAAAAGGGTAAAATACTTAAATCATCACTCAATTTTGTTTTATGATTTATTTTGGTCATTAAATTTAAAATCGATCAATTTATTCACTAAACTTTATATATTAAACTATTTTGATCACTCCTTAATGATATGAATTATTTTAATATTAGTTTTATCATGATATGTCATTTTTATCAATATTAAATATCAAATGTGATTTAAAAAATAAAAAAAATAAAATTCAAACACATAAAACACTCAAAACCCCAAATCAAATCCATTTTCTTCAATCAAAAAATACCAAAACTCCAAATTTCTTTGACCAATCAACCGCCGGTCGTTGCCAAACCTTGGCCACAAAGTCTTGACATCGTCTCCATTCCCCAATTCTTCCTTCGTGCATCATCATTAAAATCTTTTAGAGGTTAACCTGCTACTATTTCCATTGGAGTTGAGCCCAACAACAAATCGACTACACTACCAATACACAGTTGTTTCTGCCGATGCTGAAAAGGAAAGAAATCAGATTTTTGGCTCTTTTGTTTTTGCAGATTTTATGAATGCCCATTGGTTTGGAAAATGGCAGTGTTTGTTTTCCTTTGTTGGATCTTTAGAATGATTATGCCAGCTTCAGAACAGGCTGAAAATTTGAGAATTATATGGCCCATTAGCTACGAACAGTTGCTTGTGTTGCTCAAGCTTCAAAGATGTTCAGCTGGAACATTTTGATAACCATATTGATTCGTAACTTAGCAAGTCCAGTTTTAATTATTTCACTTGTTTAATTCACCATATTGTTGCCCCTGCTGCTTATGCTCTTCTTCCGTTCGGCTCTTCTTGCGATTTGGGGGTGTGGCCGTCGATTAGCATCGTTCGTCGGTGTGAAGGTAAGGCCGTTGAGTATGGAGAAGAGGGTTATGATTTGAGGTCTGGGTTTGATTTGAGATTTTTATTTTTTATTTTTAATTATATTTGATATTTAATATTAATAAAAATGACATGTCATAATAAAAAAATAATTTATGTCATTAGGGAGTAATCAAAATAGGTCAAGTATAAATTTCAGTGGGTAAATTGGTCATTTTTAAAGTTTAGTGACCAAAATATATCATAGAGCAAAGTTGAGTGATGATTTATGTATTTTACCCTAGATAAAATGACTCATACACTATAGCCTATAGGCGTGAGCAACATTCGACTCGGAAAAAATCAATTTTTTTATTTTAAATTAATCGAGTTAACTCTAGTAACTCTAAAAAATTTTGAGTTAGAGTCGATTTGAAATTTTCCCAACTTGAAAAATCGAAAAGCTGAATTTTACAATTTTGCGATTTAGTTTATGATTTTATTTTTCTTCAATTTCTCTTTCATTTTAAGTCTATTTTGACCAAATTTGAAACACATGTTCCTAAACCAATTTAGAATACCTATTTAGCTTCAATTCATATTTGTGAAAATAAATTTTATTTTTTTGCAATTTAGCCCCTCAACTTTGTGTGATTTCCTCATTTCTTCAATCCCTCATTCGTTTTAATTTCATTTTGACCAAAATTGAGCCACATGCTCCTAAACCGCTTTAGAATACCTATTTAGCTTCAATTTATATTTTTAAAATAAATTTTCTATTTTTTCAATTTAGCCCCTCAACTTTGAATGATTTCTCATTCCTTCAATTTATTTTTCGGTTTAGGTCTACTTTCGACCAAAATTAAACCACATGATTCACTAACACTATATAATATGTATGTAACTTTAATTCATATTTTTAATAAAATATATTATTTTTGGAATTTAATCCTTTAACTTTACATTTTATTCAATTTGATCATTCAACTGATTTTTTTGTAAAATTTTTATTCACATCAAATTATTGACTCATTTATACTCTCTTCAATAATTTATCCCCAAAAGTTCATTATTTAAAATTAACATTATAAATATACTTTAGAAGTTTAGATGATATTTTTTTATTAAATAACATTACAAATCTTATTTATACATGTAAAAAATAATAAGAAGAAATATATATATATGCATATCTTATATGGTTAGAGAAAGTCGTTTAAATTGAGATCAAACTATAGTATAACCTGATAAATAATTACAATAAAATTTGTATAGGAACTAGAGCTCAACTCAAATTTCATACTCGACTCGAATCAAAAAATTTCAAATTAAGTTTGAGTTATAAAATATAACGCGTCAATTTAAATAACTCAAATTTTTTTGACTCGACTCGACTCAAACGAACGCTCACTCCTACTACACTATGCGTCAATTCTCATATTAATCCCTTTTTTTTTGTCAAATGTGATCTTTATTGTTTAATTTCGTCAACGTATTTGACCTCCGATACTAAAACTGTTAAATATATGCGACATTTTAAATTTTTACAAGGATAAATTACTCAAATGACAACCTAACTATGAGAATAGTTTCAATATGATCACCATGTTTTCAATTTTCTCATTTTGACCACATAATTATTTAAATGATATTAATCAAACCATTTGCGGTTAAAACCATAGCAGCTAATAAAAATTTGTATAATTACATATTTAGTCTTCATTACTTACATGTTCTATTTTGGTCATAATTTAAATTACTTTCTTAAATTCAATAAATTTAATTTAAATTACCATGACGCTTCCCACCAGAGTCCCTCACCGACTGCTTCTGGTCTGCAGTTTTGTGGACGCCAAGATCAAATGGGTTCGTGACCCTTTTCTCAACACTGCCGTGGAAAGAGAGAAAAAAGGACTTCCCTCAAAAACCAAATCGTCTTCTCTCCCTCCAAATCCCTTCAACTTACTTGTTTAGTTCCTGGTGACAATTTGCGCACTTGGATGCTACCGGCAAAAGAATTGATTTGGATCAGCGGCTTGAGCTTCTAAAAGGCATGCAGTGTGGATTTCGTTGCGCCAACTGATTACATGCACTGGCCACCAATGCTGCCGTCATATTTTTTTTCTCATTGATGTTTCAGTACCTGCAGTAAGAAGTGGCATGATTGAGGTAAGCACTTTCTGTAAAGAAGTTGATTATTTTCCATCTCATATTTCAATGCGAATAACATTGATCAGGCATTCTTTTCTTTTTTAAGCTATTAGTGCACAGTAGCTTTTCAGATCTTCTGTATAAAATGCTGGCTTGTATTAACTAGTGTTTGTGTATCATGCATATACTTATTGGTAGATGGACTGGCTGTGGTTTCAAACATGCCCATAAAGAGAATGCAAATAACATATAAAAGAATATGCATTCGTACACATTACTAGTTTCACTTTCAAGTTTCAACCATTGAGAAATATCTTGGCTTCCTAGGTTAGGTGAGTTTACCGTCATTTAGTAAAGCACAGATATTGCAGCGCCACTTTCTTCTGGCATCTGTAAAAGTGACATAGGGATACGACATCTTCTGCAACGAATAGTACCAGTTTAAGTGAAATTAATCACTGGCACTTCCTCTTGAATGGCTTGAGGAAGAAAAGGAGAGGGCTGGAATTAGGAGAAAATGGAACGGTACTTCTGAAAAAGCTTGGGGGTGGAGCTGGACAGATTGAAGTGAGTTTCAAGAGGGGAGATAGAGGTAAATGGAAGGGATTTGGAAGCACAGGAGACGATTTGGTTTTAGAGGGAAGTCATTTTTCTCTTTTTCGACGGCGGTGTCGAGGAAAAGGGTCACAAATCCATTTGATACTGGTGTCCACGAAGCTGCGGATCAGAAGTAGTCGGTGAGGGACTCTGGTGCGAAGCACAATGGTAACTTAAATTAAATTTATTAAATTAAAAAAATAATTAAAATTATGACCAAATTAATAGAACATGTAAATAACGATGACTAAATATGTAATTATATAAATTTCTATTATCCATGTTACCTATCTGTTAGATTTTAACGGCAAACCTTGATTGATATTGTTTAAATAGTTATGTGATCAAAATAACAAAGTTGAAAATATAAAGGTCACATCGAAACCACCTCCATAGTTAGGTGGCCATTTGAGTAGTTTACCCTTTTCAAAACATGACACATACAAAAATATTTACACATACCTATGTGTTTATTTGAATGCAAAAAATATTAAATTAAATAATTGAAAATAAATTTTTCTCTCACTTTCTTTCTCATCTTCTAGCCAAACATACACCTCTTTAAGATTTTAAATCTTTTTTATTCAAACATCAATTATAAATTGTATAAACTTTAGCTTTTATATACAAAATGTGTAACACTCTTAACACAGATGCCACATTTAGGCCTCGAGCCTAACCCACAACCATAAAGTTTTGAACTAATTTATCCCAATCCACAGTAAATTTTTAAATTAATTTGATTTAAAATCCATTATGAACATAGATATACATTTGAAAGAATTTATAAGAGAGCTTCTTTTAAAATTTCATTATGAAAATATTTGACTCAATCATTTAAATCCAACACGAATTACAAAATATACAACAAGGTCCTACGAATACATAGTCAAAGGACCTAAGTATTGTACTATGATGAGACAAGGCACTGGAATCCTTCACTGATGGTGCTCCTTCAAGCAAGGTACCAAACCTACTAGCCTGGGAACGGAAACAAAGATTCCGAACGTTGAGCTAACAAAGCTCAGTGGATACACTTCCACTCAACTATGCTTCATGCAAATCATAAACATGAGCATGTAGCTAGAAAAGATGACATGGCATATACATCAACATATGACGCTACCTCTAGCCTCCTAAACGCATAGCAATCAAATATCAATGGATGCATTAAATCTCACACAACAATCATAAGTATAGTATCAGTAAACCTAGAGTGAGGCCCGATACCACTAAGCCTCGGGATCATACACTCTGAGTGAGGTCCGATTCCACTAAGCATATGGATCATACACTCATACCCGAAATCTCTCGTCGAGCATCTTCGAATGAGGCCCGATGCCAATAAGCCTATGATCATACATTCAAAAATCTTCAACTATGATGCTGCAACACACTCTTTCTCACATTAGGTATATGGATCCCAACAATCAAGGGTGACTCAACCAAAACAAATGTCCATTCAGCACATAGCAAGAACACGTCTATAATACCGCACACAACATCACTTAATCCACCAAGAATTCATAGTGTTGCTATTACAACAATGTCACCAAAGGTTTTATCATGTTATTACACGTTATGCTCATTTAAGAGAGTTTAATCTCAATTTTTCAGTTTTATCATTTATTTTACCATATTAGAATTTTAAATCAAACATTTCCGGGTATATTGTACAGGCGGTACCAATACTCAACCAACACGTATCGGTACGGCCATAATATCAACAGGGGTACTGATACGCGCTAACGGGTACTGATACCCAGCTTTGCACGCTAAGGGGTTAAAAGCGAGGTTTTAAAGGCATGGAATTTATTTATTCTTCTTATTTTGTTTGTGGGTTCAATTTTGTTGGTTTTAGATTGCTGATCGTGGTTATTTGTAAACAAAGTGGAGGCTTTTTTTTTAGGTTGATGCCATTGCGTTTGGGTTTTTGTTTCGAATAACTCACTTGTTTGTTTTGTTTTTATTTAATTCATTTTAAATACTTTCTTGATATTTTCATGTTGATGAGGGCTTTTTATTTTATTTGTTGTTGTTTCTAGTTTCCAGATCTGTGGTAAAGTTGAAGATACCGTGTTTCTTCTTCCTATTTGAATTGTTCAATTTATACGATATATGTTACTACTTCTATAAGCGTTGGGTGGTTTAGTTCTTGATTTCTTCTGTTGCATGTTATTTTGGAAAAACCAAGTTTGATTCTTCTGATCCACTCAATGGAAGATGATCCGAAACTATTTATATATTTATTTATGTTTATTTTCTTTTCTTATCTTGTGTATTTGTCTTAATCAATTGAATGCTTGTCCGCTTTTATTGTATTTCAACATTTCTAAATGAATAAAATTCATGTTATTTCCTTATTTGATACATGCGCAGGTTACATCAATGGTGAAAGGAAGTTCATGTTCAGAAGACTTTGCTGCTCCGGTTGAATATGGTGAGAAATGTTTTTGTGGTGCTTCACGTTTTACGATAAATTTCTTTAGTATTAGTTTTCTGTTAATTAGGATTCATTGAATAAAATTCTCTTGTAAATTAATTGCATTATAGATTTTTTATATCGTTTTAGGGTTTTTTGTGATAAGTTTTGTTGTCTTTGTAAGTTTAGCTTAGTTTGGGGGCCAGGAATCGAGCCTGCTGGTTATTTCGTTGCATTGAGACTGATTTTGTTTTATATTGATTTATTTTGATGCTTATTTTTGCCTTTCATGGATCTTGGTTTGAGTTGAATGAGTAGAAGAAATAAAATCAAGCAAAGAACAAGGAGAGATGCTTTGTTTTGTGATTTCTGCCATTTGCATTGTATGCTAAGAAGGAAAGGAACATGACAATGTGGTATAGGATTGACACATTTGGATTCAGGGTAGATTTGAAGTTTCTTTTTCTTGAGCTTCATTTGTGGTGTGTGAGCACTTTGAGAATTAATGAAGCATCACTTTTCCAAATTCTGAAATGAGTTGCAATTGTTTTATCTGAGTAATCTTATTCTTAGAGATAATGCACAGGTACTTAATGAAGTATCTATAATATTCCATCTTCTACATAGTGCTGTGATCACTTCATCATGATGCTTATTTTTCCTTTGTTTTATTAACTAATACACAAATTTCGTGAAAACGCATGTAGATTTCTATTTCTTCTAAACATGTTAACCTCGTGATGCAATAGTTTTTCCTTTTATACCAGTATACCATTAAGTAGGACTCATGGAGAAAGTAGAAAACCTCTGTCATTCCATCTATATTTTAATTCTGTTCTACTTGATATTGTTTTATTTATTTTGTTTGATTCTTGCTAATCTTGTTATGAGAGTTTTGCTTAAATTTTGCCAAGTTCTTTTGTATATCACATGTTCTTTGTATCTGATTGCGATTTGTGACTCTATTCGTATCAAGGATCATTTTTGTGGTGCACAATTCTCAAGCAATAAATTAGGTTTAAAAGAAGAATCTATGAAATGCAACTCATGTGCTCCTTCATGCTCACCACATGTGCATTCTAAAAAAATGGCAACAAAGTCCAAAGGGTTTGTAGGTGAAGCCTTTCGGAAAAAGGAAAGTAATCTTTGCTCTTTTAATGATACTGATTTGTCATCTCCTTGAGTAAATAGTCCATGCAATGGACATCATAAAAGCAGTGAGGCAAGCCACCCTCTTAGTGCATGTTTGAGTCATGAATCCTTTGAAAATGCACAGAGTGGAGAAACATGTTGTGATTGTAACACCTTTGAAGGCATTAAGAGGATTATAAAAGCAAACTTGAATCATCCCTTTACAGAAAATTACACTTGGTTAAAATCACCAATCTTTCATGATAAGGTTGTCTCGAATCAGCTTGAGAAGTAGGACTCGGAGTGCCTTGGAGATAACATCTCTTTTATTTGTGGGTCCGAACATGGGAAAAGGGCTAGTGACTGTAACAGTGATGCAAACAAGAAAAATGCATCTTATAGCTCTGCTTCAATCAATAGTTTTTCTGAGACTGAAAGTGCTTCTTGTTGTCTGGTTGGTGGTCCTTGTGGAAAGAGGTCAAATAAATTATCCAATGAGTCTTCTCTGGAGATTTTATGTTGTTCAAACAAATCAGAAATTTCATCATTACGAGATTCTCGTGCTGGTGCTAGCTCAGCAAAGGTGTTTTAAATTCTTGAGATTCCTTATCTTTTATGTTTTGAATTGCCTTGAAGTTGGTTAGAATTTGATACTAAAATTTAATGATCATTTCCAGGGAGAACACTCTGAATGATTTGTGGAACAAGTACAATCATCTTTTGCAAGAGCAGATGCGGTACAGGTTGACAATCAGATTGGTGAACATAACTCTGTTGATTCTATGAAAGTTGATACTGGAATAAATGAAAGAGAGCAAACAGATGAAGTAAAGTTGACTATAGTGATTAAGAAAGTTAATATGGAGGAAACTACTATTGGATCGTGGCTTGCTGCTTGCAGTGATGGATCAAACAGCATAGAATACGAAGTATGTAGTGTGTTATTCCTATTACATTCTTATTTTAGGCATGTTTATACTAGGCTTGACACGAGTTACTTAATTTTGTAGTTTGTACTTACACGAGTCACTTAATTTTGTAGTTTGTACTTTCTTTGCTTGCTTTATTTCACTAATCACTAAGAGTAGGAGTAGACCTGTATATTAATTGTTGTCTCTGGTTAAGCAGGTAAAAGTTTGTGATATATGTGGCAACATAGGAAGAGAGGAGTTGCTTGCTGTTTGCAGCAAGTGTAATGACGGGGCAGAGCACATGTAGGTCCCACGTCACTTTACTTCTCATGCATGCATCATTGGCTTTTTCATTATATTTTGGAACTTTAAAGTTTAGGTTGCTTTTGTTTTTATGGCATATTCTTTTTTTAGTGGGATACTGAAATGTTGACATTCCATTTTCATGAATCAGTTATTGCATGCGAGTGAAGATGGATTGTGTTCCCAAAGGTGATTGGGTGTGTGAAGAATGCGTTCTCAATAGTAAAGATAATGAGAACCGAAAGCGAGAGCAATTAGATGGAGTTAAGATTTTAGAAAATCATCAAAAATTAAAGGTTTAGAGGTTGAGGAAAGCAAAATGCATAAAGCTAGTTCAATTCCCTTGTTCTCTTCTAAGAGACCTGTTGGCAGCTTACAGGTAGTGAGAAAAAGGCCTTTGGGAACAGTTTTAGAATCACCTAGCCCATCTAGTTCCACCAGAAAATCTTCAACGCATCAATCTGGAGGCCACTCTTGTAGCACTACTATGAAATCTGTGTTCATTCCTACAGAATCAACTGGTAGATCACCTAAACTTTCATCACAATCTCAGGCGTCGAGGGGTATATTTCTCATACTCCCTAATGGCAGAATTTGTGCTCTATTATTCAGAATGTTAACATGTAGTTCTCATTGACTAACTTAAAATGTACTTGTTTCTTGCATTGCAGGATTTTTTTAAAGTCAAAATCATTCTCTGCACAGGACCCTAAAAGAAGATGTCCAACAGCCCAAGAAAGGTACATGCCATAATGAAAGGTTGATTAAAGAAACTACTGCAAGTGAGAGCAAGGGGAGAGGTCAAATGATATCTAAATCTGTGTTATTGAAGAATATAAAGTCATATAACATGAATAATAGTAATCATGACATTAAATTAGGTAGTGTTTTTCATGACGACGATTTGAAGGTATTAAGGCATCCAAAAGGAGAGTATTCGACCAAGATAGAAAAGAAATTGACATTAGCCAACGGTGATTCATTTGCATCAATGGCTGATAAAAGAATTGCATCTCCAGGAGAAAATAGTCTACCTCAATCATCCAGTTCTTCTATGAAGGCTGCGAAGGGTCATGAAATATCAAGTAATCCAGTAAAAAGATCTCTTCATTCTTCCCAAGGAGATTCTGCAAATAAAGAGAAAATGAGAGATGTAAATGTGAGGCAACATGTTGAGTACCCCATGGAAGTAGTGCCAGCTACTAGCACTAAGCATTCAAATGCCAATGCCCACTCTGACAAAATTCCTCGCTTCAGAGATTCTTCTAGATTAGCTTCGAAAGAATATATGCCTTCTTGGATTGATTATATATGGCAGTATGGTTATTGCGCCTTGTTGTTTATTTTGAAGTTTTTCAATGACATCTTACTGCTTCACTGCCCATCCTTTAATTGTCTTATACATTACCTTTTGACATGTCTTGCAGAGGAAAGTTTGAAATTCAAAACTTCCATTTACTTGTGATGGAATGCAAGTGCACCTATCAACATATGACGTAGATAAAGCTCTTGAGCTAGTGTCGAAACTGCCTCAAAAGCTATTGTTGGAGGAAGCACCATGTGGCCCACTGAAGATAATATTGCTCTCTACATTTTTGCAAAAGAACTTGACAAGTTTGTGAAAGTATTTCTTCGTCTAGATGAGCTAATTTTCTTTAAGAAACTAAACCATTTATCATGCTTCTTATGCAGTTATGAAAGAAGCTATAAGAACTTGTTCGATAGGATGAAAAAGAATGACTTCAGCCTCAAAGGGAATTTTGGCGGGGTTGAGCTTTTAATATTCTCTTTGTACCTTCTTCCAGAAAAATCTCACCGTAAGAGCTCGATCGTTACATTCAAAATGAAATTTACATAGACATTTCTTGGCTAAATCTTATGAAGTTTCAACATTGCAGGTTGGAATAACTTGTTTTTATGGGGTGTATTCAGAGGAAAGATGGTTCATTTCCCACGATAGATTCCGGTTGTCTCGGCTTCTGAGAATTTGCTTCCTTTTGGAAAGTCAACTCAAAATATATTTGTATATTTTCTGCTCTTGTCTGATTATTTACAGAAATGATTAAAAGATAAGAGTAAAACTGGGAACAACGTGTTAATCGTGATTAAAGAGTATTGTGTATTTAAATGAAATACTTATGTCCGCCATCAAATGCCTTCTATTGACCACTCTCTTCTTCCTCTTAGTCCTACCACCTAAAACTTGGTAAGATTTGTTGTTCTTGTGGTTGAATGTTAGGGTAATATTCATTTAGTTTTCCAACAATTATATACTTTTATTGACCATTCTCTTATTATACACAAAATTTTTAATTATATAATAATTGAATAATTTAGTAATCATTGTATACCGTTTATAAAGTTTAATGATTATTTTAATTGTCATGTCAGTTCGTTATGAGTTAATGGTATCTAAAGATTTATTGTTCATTTTATGATAAAATTTAAAATTTAATGTTCGAAATAATATAATTATTTTAAAATAATTTAATGATATTTTTAAATTTTACTCTTATAAAAACTTACGGAAATTTGAGATCAATTATAGTATATATAAAGATAAGGGAAGACCGTGGTTACTAAACCCATGACGACAAAGTGTAATGTGTAAAAAGAATTTAAAATGTTTTAAGAAAATTGTAAGTTATCGTTGCACCGAGTGATAATTTGTGGTTTAATTGTTAGGATATTGTTGTAGAGTTTTTTTTTATTTCAAAGTTTTATGGGATTTTGGTTTTATTTCATGATCCATCATAATTCTCATCACATCAATAGGATAACCAATAATTTTTGTTGAAATAATGTCAGAAGTTGATATGTAGTCTGATCGACTCCCCCTTTATTTAACTGAAGTCGACATATAATCTGACCGACTTTTCTTTTATTATAATAAATGCAATAGATCATGAAATATTTTTTTCAACAACAATATCCAAAAAATTTAACCGATAATATAGATTTAAAGTAAAAAAAATATTTGAAATTGTTCCCAAATAAAAACGTTGCTCTTCACTAAATCATCTTATCTATTCGAATCTTTCTTTGGTGAAAGGATATAACCTTTTTGAAAGGTTATTTAAGAACTTATCCATATATTTTTTAATGGAACCAGCAAGCTTCATTAAACAAAGAAATAAAAATAAAACATGACAAGCAGAGCTTACAGACACAAACCAACAGAAAAAAAACATGAAGCTTCATGACAAACAAAAGCAAAAGCAAACTTCTGACATCACAACTACCAAGAAGAGCACTGATAAGAATTTGATTCTGACGATACCATCGTAGATATTTAGGATTGACAATTGTTGCCGCGACATCAGTAAACTGAGATGGGAATGGTTGCGAACCATCAATATAATCGAGTAGCCCAAAATCAATAAGAGTAGCCTCCACTTGGCGACACCAAATAGGAAAGTTGGCAGACGTAAGTTTGATTGGGAAGTTGGTTGGTGCATTAAGATGCACAAGATCATTGAAAGTAGAAGACAGAGCCATGAAAGGAGATCCGGTTTAAAGAAGAGTGGAAATGAGAGGGAAAAAATGAGTAGAGAAATTCTACTTGGCTTTGATTACCATGTAAAGGATTTGTATATTTGATAATTGATAATGTTTACAATTGACCTATATATAGGCTTACAAATGAATATACAAGGATAAGGGAAATAAAATATTAAATACAAATCAAATATTTAAATACAAGATAAGATTGAGATAGAGATAGGATAAGAGAGGATTTGAATGAGATTTGACTAAGAGTTATCTTATGGATTTGAATGAGATAAAAGTTATCTCATATTATCTTTATCCTTAACACGCCCCCGCAAGATAGAGGATCCATCGGAGACTCCAATCTTGGACCGAAAATGGATGAAGAGATTACGACCAAGTGGTTTGGTGAGCGTGTCCGCAATCTGAGCTTTAGAGGGAATATGTTGAACAAGTAGGGAACCCGCAACAACTAAGTCACGAACAACGAAGTAATCAAGGGCAAGATGCTTTATACGAGAATGAAAAACTGGATTTTTGCAAACATATGTGGCACTGAGATTGTCGCAAAAGAGAGATTATGGTTTTGGTAATGCCACAACAATTTCTTGAAGAAGATGTTGGACCCAAAACACTTCAGTAGATGCATTTGCCACGTCACGATATTCAGCTTCTATGGAGGAACGAGAAACAATTTTCTGATGAGCTGACTTCCAAGAAATAAGATTAGATCCAAGATAAATAGCATATCCAGTAGTGGATCGACCGTTCGTAGAGGGTCTTCCCCAGTCCGCATCAGCCAAGGCGGTGAGATGAAAGGAAGATGCCGAACGAAAAAAAATGTCATGGCCTAATGTTCCTATGAGATAATTTAGGATGTGCTTAGTTGATGTCCAATGTGCAAGTGAAGGACCTTGCATGTATTGCGACAGACGATTCACAACAAAAGAAATATCTGGACGAGTAAGTGTGAGATACTGAAGGATACCAAGTAGTCAACAATACCCAGAAATATCAAGTGTCATAGATGGCTCTGGCGGCGGTAGCTTGTCGGAAGAGGATATAGGTGTGGAAATTGCCTTGGCATTTCCATCTAAAATGAGTCAAGATTTCAGAAATATATTGCGTCCGAGATAAAAACAACCCAGTAGGAGTAGAAATAGCCTCAATGCCAAGAAAATGGCTGAGCAAGCCCATATCCTGCAAAGCAAACTTCGTAGATAATATGTTGGTTAAGTGAGCAATAAAATCAGTGTTATTACCAGTAAGCACAATATCATCCACGTAGACTAGAAAGTATAAAATAACTCTCTTTGCATTATAGATGAAGAGAGAGGCATCAGCCTTTGATTTCGTAAAACCAAAGTGAATGAGAAATTGAGAGAGCTCAACATAACATGCCCTCGGGGCTTGCTTGAGTCCATACAAGGCTTTACGCAACCGACAAATATGAGATGGGTGAGTAGAATCAACATACCCCAGAGGTTGTTCTGGATAGACTTCCTCATGTAGGGTGCCATTTAAGAAGGCATTATTAATGTCAAGTTGCTTGATGGGCCATGCATGATGGATGACAAGAGTGAAAATAATACGCACCGTAACAGGTTTCATCATAGGACTAAAAGTCTCAAAGTAGTCACGACCAGCTTCTTGAGAATACCCTTTCACTACCAGTCAAGCCTTGTATCGATCAATAGAGCCATCAGCACGTCGTTTCACACGGAATACCCATTTGCACCCTACGACATATTGTGTAGACCGTGGAACAAGATCTCATTTTTGGTTGCGTAGCAAGGTATTAAACTTATCATCTATGGCTTGTCTCCATAGTGAGTCTTTGAGAGCTTGAGTAACAGTCTTTGGCTCTATTGTGGAAAGTAAAGGATGACATGTAGTAGCATTAACAAATAAAGGACCAAAGTACCTTGGATTTGGCCGGCGAATCTGCTGTTGCGGAGGATCATGTTGTGGTATGTCAGAGAAGACAGCTTGCTGTGGCAAGTCAAAGACGATATCTTGCTGTGGCAGATCAACCGAGGGAACTGGTGTGACAATAGAATCATCAGGTTGCCATGGTAGGTTACCCAAAGGAACTAGTGTAGCAATGAAATCATCAGGTTGTTGTGGCATATTAGACAATGAAGCATCAGGTTACCGTGGCATAGGAGGAAATGAAGCATCAGGTTGCCGTGGCATAGGAGGCAATGAGGTTGCCGTGGCATAGGAGGCAATGAAGCATTGGGTTGTCGTGGTATAGTAGGCAATGAAGAATCTAGTTGCCGTGGTATATGGAAGACACATCGTGTAGCAAAAGGGAAGATGTGAGGAACAAACCGAACATGTTAAGAGACATAGATTCTGTTAGTGGTCGGCTCCAGGCATTTATAAGCAGACTGCGTCATAGAATATCCAAGGAAAACACATTCAGCAGACTGTGGCTCAAGTTTATATATCGTGTATGGTCTCAGCCAAGGAAAGCACAAACACCCAAATGGTTGAAGCTTGTCATAATTCGGTGCTTGTTGATGAAGGAGAAGGTAAGGCGATACATTATCCAGTATCGGTGTTGGCATCCGATTAATAAGATAAGCAGCTGCCTGAAAAATATGAGGCCAATACCTTGTTGGGAGGGATACAAATTGAAGTAGAAAGAGTCCAATCTCTACTATATGACGATGTCTCCGTTCAGCAGTCCCGTTGTGTTTCGAAGTATGAGGTGTTAAAGTAAAGTGGGAAATACCGCTCAAATTCAAAATGGGCAAGAGCTTAACAAACTTACCTCTATTATAAAAAATAGAGACACAATGGTCTGATGAAAAAATCATTCAACAAGCTTTTTAAACTGAGGAAATATTGCCGCAACATCAGATTTCTTCTTCATCGGGTATAACCAAATATACTTGGTAAAATAATCAACAAACACTACATAGTATGAATATCCATCATAAGATATATGTTTAGTGCTCCAAACATCAGAGTAAAGCAATTCAAGAAGACTATAGCTTGACATAGTATTTTGACCAAATGGCAATTTATGGCTCTTATTAATAAGAAAAGAAGAACAATGATAGTTTGTCAAACTAGTTAGGTTATAAGATATATTATAAGTGCGTAATATAAAAGCTAAGATTTTATTGGATGGATGTCCAAATTTGTGATGCAGCTGATGCACAGACAAGCAATTGACTGAGTTGACTTGGGGATAAAAGGATCGATGAGCATAGTAGACACCACCGATTTTATTACCTCGAATAAGGGGTATTCCCATGGGTCGATCCTTAACAAGAAAATAAGAGTCAAAGAATTCAACAGACACATGATTAGTCTGACATAATTTAGAAATTGACACTAAATTTGTATTTAACTGAGGAACACATAAGATATTTGTGAGAGAAAGGGGCTTGGTAGCCTTGAGAACAATGCATCAGCCAACATGAGATATAGATAGGGAGTTACCATTACCCAGATGGACTGTATCAAGACCATCATAAGGGAATATATCTTGAAGAGACATAGTGGTCATTATGGTGTGATGCGAGGCACCACTATCAAACATCCAAGGAGCCAGATCAGATGATGAAAGATCAATAATAGTGTTAACAACCGGTGAATCAGACAATGGCTACTGATAAAAGTTGTTATTGTGAAGGAATCGAACAAGCTTACGGAAATCTCGAACAACATGCCTGGCAAATTACAAAACTTGCACACAACATCTTGTCATCTAGAATGACTAGATTGAGGAACAGAACTACGGCTGCCACCATAAAACGAATGGCCAGAGCGACTACCCTTCCCTCGAGAACGGTCGGTGGAATAACTATGATTTGAATTAGCCCATTGCGCAGAATATGTCATGGAAAGAGGTGTAGCTTGTTCAGACTCTTGTAGGAGTCTCTCATGATCAATTAAGATCTCATACAACTCAAGCATAGATGTCGATGTGTTATGTACACGAAGGGCAGCAACAATTGGATGATAATCATCACCCAATTGATTGACAATAGAAATTAAGAGATCTGTATCGGAGACAGGACAGTTTGCCAAGGCAAGATCAGAGGCAATATCCTGCATGCCTTTCATGTAGTCGGAGATAGACCTAGAACCACGCGGATTGCAAGCCAATTTAGACTTGAGAGCAGGGATGCAACCGAGAGATGCTCGAATATAATTTGCAACTAGAGTATCCCATGCAATTTTGGCGGTGACAATGGATGAAATAAGTGGTTGAACTTGATTATTACAACTACCAAGAAGAGCACTGATAAAAATTTGATCCTGACGATACCATCGTAGATATTTACGATTGGCAATTGTTGCCGCGACATCGGTAAACTGAGATGGGGAAGGCTACGAACCATCAATATAATCGAGTAGCCCAAAACCAATGAGAGTAGCCTCCACTTTCCAATGCCAACCAGGAAAGTTGGCATACGTAAGTTTGATTGGGAAGTTGGTTGGTGCATTAAGATGAACAAGATCATTGGAAGTAAAAGACGAAGCCATGAAATGAGATCCGCTTTAAAGAAGAGCGTAAATAAGAGGGAAAATGAGTAGAGAAATTCTACTTAGCTCTGATTACCGTGTAAAGGATTTGTATATTTTATAATTGATAATGTTTACAATTGACCTATATATAGGCTTACAAATGAATATACAAGGATAAGGGAAATCAAATATTAAATACAAATCAAATATTTAAAAACAAGATAAGATTGAGATAGAGATAGATAAGATAGGATTTGAATGAGATTTGCCTAAGAGTTATCTCATGGATTTGAATGAGATAAAAGTTATCTCATGGATTTGAATGAGATAAAAGTTATTTCATCTTATCTTTATCCTTAACACACAATCAACATGAAACGACGAAAACAAAAAGTCACAAAACAAAAGAAACACAAATGAAAAAGAAACAGTAGGAAAGACTGGGAGAATACCATCGACCAAAATCATAGAAGTGCGAAGCCAGCAAATTCGATGTCGTCAAATTACATGTCTTTTCTGTGGTCACCGGAGCGTTGGAGCGGTTACTTGAGATACAGAGGGACTTTTAACATCTCATCACGTCAGATCTAAAGTCGTCGACAGCTAGAGGAGAGGCGGACGCACAACCCTCAGCGGAGTGAAAAAGAAGTGAGGAACACATAATCCAACACCGCCACACCATCAACTAAAAACAAAGAAAAGACCGCACGAAAAAACAAAGAGAAAGGCAAAACAAAACAGTGATCGTCGGAGGTGTCGCCAAACGTCCAAACCGACACCGAAGCAACCATCCACCTAAAGTCGAGAAAAAACACCGAAACAAGCACGGTGGTTTCTCCCTAAAATCTGAACTCAAAGAGAAGAAAAAATCTGTCAAAACGGTAAGAACACCGCTTCTACAAGGCACAGACGACCTATCCACTAAACAAGATAATTATTGGTCGGAGAGGAGACGAGCCGATCACCGACGGCTAGTAACCTGGTCGGCTGAAAAGATGAAAACGCGGCTAGGGTTTTGATAAGAGAGAATGCAGAGAAGAAGTTAAAGAGCTACTTAGGTGCTTTTGTACAATACTTATCCATAAGTTAAATAGACATTGGGTTAGAGATTTGATATATACATAGTTTTATATTTTTTCTCATGTCGTGATTCGAACCCATACAAGATGAGACATGATAAGCATCCTTAGCCACTAGGCTAATTAATGGATCTCATATTCACATTCTTTTTAGTTCTACATCCCATTAATCTTGCCCCCAAAATCCTATTGCCAGCTAAATTCTGAAAAGGAAACAAACATTTACTCGCATCGCATCCAATGCGAATTAGGAAGAAACTTTGAACTTGACATACAAATCATAGCCCTACACTATCCAGATATATAGTTTCTTTTAACAAGGAAACATTGAATTGGCAGTAACCTCAATCCTAAGCCAGCAGCCATGCAAATGAAAATTTCTTCTTAGATTCAAAAGGATGTTACTTTTTCTTTCAGTTAGTTTAATTTGATAAAAATAAAAGTTTGAGGGAAAAGTTTAAAACTGAAATATTTATTTCTAGAAAGTTGGAGGACAGAAAATGTGATTATACCTTTTTCTAGCTTCCGTTGAGATCATGTGCCACGTACCGTAACGAACTAGCGCATGACTTGCGAGGCAGACTAAAGAAGCTGACAGAAAAAGGAGGGAACATACCCGCTTCCAGTCTTCATAGCTTTACATAAAATCGCAATCACTTTGTTCCACCCAAACCCCAATTCTCAGCTCCCTAAAAATCAAATGGAAAATGGCACAAGAAGCTCCTCAATTCCCCTCGTTTCCAGGTTGGATCATTTGGATTTCATCGTGAGTCACTCTCCCTTTATCATAATTCACATGACCATGCCAATACTAAACTAGCTTCAAGTTTTCTTCTTTGCCTGTTTGTTGTTTTCTTTTTCATACAGATGAAGTATTTAGAAGGGAAGATAAGTTTGCAGAAAGGGATGGAAAAAGCATGCTTGCCATTAGATTTAGCGATGAGGGAAGCTTACTTCAAAGGCTCCTTGATGGACAGGGTCACGTCTCTTGAAAACAGATTTTTCCAGGTAAAACGGTCGAGTCTAACATCATAAACTTGCACGGTTTCTAGCCAAATGCTTTTGATGATATTGCTTTATCATCTTGGCCTTGTAGCTATGTTTGGATTTGGAATCCACTAGCACATCGAGCGCTTCGACGTCGACATCTGGTTATGCATCTTCCAGCCGAGGATCTAGAGGGCAATCGGTTCCTCGCTCGTTACCGACCTTCACCAACTCGAATCAACTTCACAAGCGGGAAGCTCGTCAATCCCTGCTTTCCAGGTCTGAGATTCAGGTAAGCAATGTCTCCTCTTGATTTTTGCATGTCACTGATATATAATATTTGATTCGATTGTCCTGTTTTGGCGCAGGAAGAATCCGAAACAGTGCTACCACAAAAGAAGGATCTGAATCCTCTAAAGCAACAAGTTGGGAACAAAAGGAGCAGCAAGAAAGAAAAAACATGCAGCAAAGGTGGGAAAAAGATGTCTCCCAAGTGGTCACATTGGAATATACTGGATTGCTGATTAATCTACCTTTCTAGTTTGCTTTCCATTGATGATTTCAAGTTTTCTTGATGAATTTTGTACTCTCCGTTGCCATAATCTCAGCTATTATGCCAGGGTTGCCATGAATGATTTAAGATCCTGTAGGTATATTAGGAATGGAAACTGTTTTAAATGGGTTTGACATTGTTGATTTCACAAGGATTTTGTAAGAGATTAATTGTTGCTTAAGGATTTCACAAGGATTTTGTAAGAGATTAATTGTTGCTTAAGAACTGAACTTTTCAAAATTGCATGTAATCCAAATACTGTTGCTAATAAATTTGGGATTAATTTTAATGGAAAGATTTTAATGAGTTTAGCGCAGATTTTGTAATCCAAGTAAGCCTTATATATGAATCTATACACTCCTCCATTTGACTCCCTTCTAGGTAATCCAAGGCAATTCAAGATCAATATGAGGCAAAATCAAAATTAATTAGGAATTAGTCCATAGCAGTACAAGTAAACAAGAAATGTTCCAACAAGATTGCCTAAGCCTATGATCCCTACCTACTTAAAAAGTTACAGCTCCTTATAAGGGGGAAAAAGTTTCATGAAGATCCTTACACCAGAAGTATACAATACAATCGAATCTCTATGCGAAGGGGATGATCCTCGTGAAGGTCTCGAGTAGTCAACAAGTATAACTTGGATTGTTAACCCCTCCATATAGGACTTGGGAAGGAAAAGAAGCTAGGTGACAATGGATACGCAACACCAGGGGACGGCGGAGGTTCAGGCCCCGGACCTAGAATCCCCGACTGAACCATGGGTGAGAAAACAAAATTGGGAGTCATTGGAGGAAACTGAACCCCGGGAGAAGGCAAAGGGTAAGGTGATCGGGGGGACAGCAAATTCATATAACCAGTAGGTGATGGCAAAAGGAACTGTGAAGTTGGCGAGGGTAAAAGGGCAGGCCCATTCATCCTTGGTGATGGGAGATTTGGCATTGGTGGAATAAGACCATTCATTTGTTGAGAAGGTGGATTAGGCATTAATGGTACAGCACCAATTACGCCACCTGAAGATGGTAGTGGAGCATGAGGTTGACCTCGAACTGGAGGGTGTACTTGAGGTTGGACATGTTTTCCAAGTGGACTCGGATCTATAAGGTATCGCATATAAGCTGAGATCGGAGATTCAGCTGTGTTTGCCCAAACAGCATCTCCGGGTATCATAGGTTGCAACATTCCAGGTGATGGTTGTCCATACTGACTCGGTCTAGCTAAGCTACTGTTATAATGAGCAGGAGGGGGAACTGGAGCTGGTGCATGAGCTGGAGCAGGATTATGGGGTCGATTCATTGGTGTCAATGGTGGAGGCCTAATTTTCTGCAACCTCATACTTTGGGGTTTGGGAGGATTCTGTGGGGGTCTGGGCAAAGGATCATTGCGTGAAGGTGAACCGGTGAGCTGCTGAACGATGTTCCGGAAATCGTTCTTGCTTATGTTGTAAACCTGAGGCTGAGGCTGTTGCCTGGCACCATTATTGGCAAAGTTCGGTTGATGCGATGGGCTCTTCTTTATGTTCTTGCCAGTCTTGCTCACACCAAGTGGATCATTAAGCCGATTCTTCGAACTATCCATTTCGAAAAACAAACTGCAGCAAACTAATCTCAGTTTTTACAAACACCCACAAAGTCAAACCATCCAAAGCTTCCACAGAATATCCCAGAAACTCAAATTCCAAGCTCAATCACCAGCTAAAATCTTTCACAAGGGAAACCTAAAGTAATTAAAATGTTCAAACTTTGGGATTCTCAGATCAAAGCTCAAACAATAAAGACTCTTCACAGTAATACAAAGCACAGATCAAATCAGTCTCCACCGAAACCATATCTTAAACCAAACTTGGCTTCCAACTCACAACCCTAAACTAAAATCTAACTTCTTCAACCTTTTCCGTCAGAATTGCCTCAAGAACCTAGCTTTAGCTTCCTGCATCTCAAGAGTTTAAAAAACACCCAAAATCAACCCACCAAACTTTCCACTAAAAAAGCAAGCCCCGGATTACCAGAAAAATAAATAAAGATAAAGCAGCCGTCAAACAATTAAATCCAAAAATCAAACCCTACATAATAAAATTCCATGAATTTCACCAGAAAGAGATAGTGCAGATAAAAAAAGTTAAAATGAGACGAATAAAAAGAAAGAAATACCCATTGTTATGAAGATCCTCTTCTTCCCCTTTGTGTTTTTCTAAAACGAGAACAAACGACAAATCAAATGAAGAGACTAGCATCCGCTCTGGGTCAATACGCAAATGAACTCGAATTCTAGCATCTTCATTTCAGACAAAGTTTTGACTTTTCTTCTCCTTGCTCTCGATAATGTGTGGGTGTGGGTCCACTTCATAATCATCTTTGGCGAAGCTGTTGGCCTCTCTTTCTTCCTTAATTAATGGGTTCACATGTAAAACATATTTTTCAAAATTTGGTACATGCACTAGTTCAGGCTTAGCAGCCCACAGGAAACGAAGTTGCTAGCCCACAAGAAGTCCCAGAGCCAAGCCAACAGTGGCGCTGTTAAACTTGGAAATTGGAATACCCACCACAAGTGGAAGACTATTGCTGACCAAAAGTATTACTAGTTTAAGAATGGTCAACAAACTGACATTAATTAGCATTAGATCATGTCTGTTGCACCTGTCCTAAACAGGTAACATCACGGTTTGTTTGTTGTTGGGAATTCTGGTTAACACACCACCAGCAAGGAAATTCAAATCAATTCGTAAATCGCAATGTTTTAGGAGAGATAATTGAGTTGAGCAGTTCGCGAGCAATTCGAATTTGATTCGATTAAAATTCGATCACGCTCAACTCGTGTTGACTCAATTCGAGACTTTAACGAATCAAGTCAAGGAAGGTCTAATTCGACTCAATAAATTCACGACCAGCTTGCTATTTTTTATAATATGTTAGTTTGGTGTATTTGTGGATTGTTATTTTGGAGTTTAAATTTTGGAATTGTTTCACACACTATTTTGATTTTTTTTATTAATTTGTTAATTTATATTTTGTAAAATTTATTTGATTTTGATATAACTTAATGAAAAATGTTTTTGGACTTAAACTAATTTGCAAAAATATTTCAAAGTCCACAAACTTGAAAAAATATGTTTGAAATGTTTTCAAAGGATTTTGACACAATTTAAATGATCTTAAATAACCAAAGTGTTAAAAACTGGGCCTGAGTACGATACGATTTTACTCGTACCGATACGGTTTTGAGCGTATCGATACGACTTTTGATCCCCAAGTTTTCCAAATTCCAATAGTCAAATTTTGTACCAATACATGCCTAGCCGTATCGATATGAATAGGTGCGTACCGATACGCTTGTACAGCGTACCGATACCCCTGTGTTTTAAATGCTCCAACGACTAGTTTTTTTGAAAAAAGGTACCGATACGGGTTCCTGCATACTGCTACCGGGGAGTCCAGAACTGCATTTATTGCGGGAAATAAAGGCTCCAATGGCTCCAAACAACCCCAACGGCTAGTAATGGCCATGAAGTTGTTAGAGGGTTTAAAAGACACCTCCACATATCTATGGAAGACTAAGAAACAACAAGCCAACATTCTATGATTAAGAGAAAATGTTTTTGTACTTAATTGTCAATTTCTTTGTAGAACACACTTGTGAGCTTAATTGTCATATATGCTCAAGTGTTAGGTTTTGGGTGAGTGCTTAGAATTGCAAACAAATTAGCCTAGTGAATTTTCCTAGTTTGCCTATTGTTTCTATAACACCCCTTCCCGTATCCATCACTGAATACGAGTCAGAGATGTCACATGACACTTTATAAAACAATTCACTCTTAAAAATTGGTAAAATTTTTGTTTCTAATAAATTAAAACACAAAATCGGAGCTCTCTTTACCTTTCAAAAATAACAAAATGACTATTCAATAATTAATAGACTTTGAACCAAAATAGACAATTTCATTTCATTTATACATGCCACTAAAATTAATCAAAGACCTCAAGTAGGATGTCATTACTATGGTAGCTTGATGAAATTCTCTGAACTTGATGTAACACCCTCCTTACTCCAATATCTTGAACCACCTACGTGTGCAAAATCAAACACACGTTAAGTACGAACTTAGTGAGGCAATTAGTAAACTATTTAGTTAAATCATGTGATCATACATTACATTATATCATATGACAATGCAATACAATTCCCTACAAAATGGCAAGCGATCCCAGTACAATTTATATCATAACATAAAACAAATATAAGTACCATGCTGTCAGTATTCATCAATCATCATGTAGTCATTTATAGTATAACATTCTTTAAAGATAGCCCAAAGTATGTAATATGAGATCAAGGTACTCTAGTCACATGAATAAGACACCAGAGTGTCTAACGTGAACATGTAAATGATTATGTACTCGAGGACGCTCTTTGCTCCTCATAAAAACACCTCATTAGTGCTATTAGAACTATGGGCGTGGATCCCCAAGGTGCACACCAAAGGCTTGGGTCCCCAAGGTATATGTGACACCATCGTAGTCACAAAAACATGAAATCATATCATAACTTGAGTGATGCAGCTGCTAAGGACTCTATGGCATGCCAACTATACCATGAACTCTCATAAATAAATACTTGGACATTTCATTTCATTATCAATCAATCATCATCATTCATGTAAACGGGCAATTCACATCCCATATTTCATCATAATTTTTCATATGTACTTGTCATTACTGTATTATGCATCACATCGATTATTCCAGTATATCATAATCAAAGTCTATAACATGACTAAAATAGTTATCATAGAGGTGACCATGTACTTTACATGACACACGGTCTATCATGTTCAGAATAACATACCAACATACTTATTAGATAATTTTTATTATAAAGTGTTAATAATTTTATCATGTCCATTATCTTGCCACCTGCAGACATAAATTATAATTTTTGATCAGTTTATAACTTTTAAACAATGCATTTTCATATTTAGATCAGGGTTAACTTATTGCAAGTCTTCCCTTTTATAATTAACATACATATAAATGTTGCACTCACCTTGGCCACTTAACACAATGCCTCACTAAGTCCTAGTTTGATTCTTTCTTTCATAGTACCTCGAACCTTCTTTGATTCGGACTTAACTTCATTAATCACATGAATACAACACAATATTTGTTAGATTCAAATCTATCAATACCTTAAACATGTTGTCTAATATAATCATTCGAATATAAAATTTCCAAATATTTTTCCTTTCTTCCTTGTACTGTTCAAAAACTCATTATGGTCCTTAGTGACCAATTTGAACTTTCAATAATTATTCCGAGCTTGCTAACTAACATTTAAATACAAAATGTTTCAAATTCCATTTTCTGACAAATTGCGCTACCTTCAAAGATTAACCAGTTTTGTATAATTTATTTACAACAGTATAAAATTCATTTAACCAGTTTTGTATAATTTATGGCGAATTTTTAAACTTACTGCCATAATTCAAATTCCAACATAACTTTCCATAAATAACTTATAATTTACACCAACTGCTCCTTATTTCTTTACTTGTCAATTTAGTCTCATCACTTTACTTCAAATGACTAGAATAAAGCTTGTATTCATATGTTCTCTTTACATCCTTCATCAAAATAGGCTTAAACCTTTACTTCTCTATTTTTTCTTGATTTGTCGAGATGGTCACCAAAATTTCAAATATAAGAATTCAAGCTTCTTAACTTTGCAAATTAGTCCTCCAATCAACATTACTACCTTAATTCCATCATTTCAACTAAAAATCAGATTTACTCATTCTACATAACCTCTTTGCAATAGACCATTCAAGTTTGACAATTTGTCAAAATGGTCACTAATGTGATTAATCGTCGGTTTAGCATTCTAACTTCATTTTCATGTCTCTAACATCATTAATAATATAAATACACATCAAATTCATAAAAATCAGATTTGGTCCATTAATTTTGAAGCTTGTCGAAATGGTCCCTATGTATTTTACTTAGGGTTTTGCTTCCAAACAACAAATCAAGCTTACTAGATCATTAATCCAACATCACAAACCTAAATTTAGACTTGAATCTATAAACCCTAATCTTCTCTATACAAACCTAAATATGTAGGTTTTAAATCCCAACTCAATAACATGATTCTAACATCATACAAGCATGATTCTAACTTAAAATCAACCATGAATTCATAAAATCATAAAAGCCCCAATTTGTTCATAAACCCTAATTTCTTCCTCATATCAAATCTCATCAACCAAGCAAGTATTCTATGAATTATTTACATCAAAAGATAGAACTCAAAGAGTAGAACAACTTTGTAGTTCGAAAGATTACCTGAAAACTGAGATTCGGGGCATAAATCGAGCTTGTAAAATTTTTCTCTTCTTTTTCTCTTCACCAACGTTTTGGAGAGTATTTTTGCTGATAATTCCTTCATATTTCATATATTTAAGACACTTGTATCATTAAAAATGATTTTTTAATTCAATAAATTCTACTTTCCAAAAATACCCTCCAACTAGATTTATATTTATAATTTGCCATTTTATAACATTCCAACTAGACTTAGTTGGATCCCAATCAGCCATATTCAACACCCTTTACTAATCAACTTACTCACAAAATTGCCATTCCATGTCATTTTGATCGATTTAAATTTTTCCTGATCTTTTTTAACATCCAAATATCCATAAATGATATTTTATGACTCTTCTAAGGTCCATAGAACTATCTCTAAAATTTTAGCTCGATCTGATTATCTGAATATTTTTCCGAACTTTATCGCTTTATAGCCATTATTACAAACTCCGTACGAAAATCCAGGTAACACGAGAACACCATTCTTGGGGGTAAACTATTCGTTTAAGGGGTTAAAATACATAACTTTTGAAAATTACACTTTGATCCCTAAATTTTTCCAAAATTTATACTTTAGCCACAAAACTTTCAAAATTTACATTTTGGTCACTAGCCAAAAATTGGGATATTACAGTTTCTCTTGTAAGAGAGGGTTTTACAAGACTTTGGGGTATAAGTCTTGTGTTGTAAAGGTTTCCTCTTGAGCCTAGAAAAATGGAAGAAATTCATAGTGAATTTGAATTTGAGAAAATTCTTAGTAGGAAGCTAAGGTAGTGGATGTAGAGCTTAGTTAGAAGCTTAAACCACTATAAATCCTTGTGTCTCTTTTTTAATTTCCATAGCTTCCATTTCAAACACCTAAAAACCAATTTACCCCATATTGGCTATCTCGGTTGATCGTACGAGCCTCTCAACAATTGGTATCAGAGCATGGTCTCTTTCATCGGATTAACATCATAAGAGTCGATCCTCGAAGAGCTTAAGTTATTTCTACATCAATCAGAGTTCATGGCGTAATCCATCGATAGGCCACATTTTTTCGACGGGACCAACTACTCCTATTGGAAGAATAAGATGATGTACTTCATGAGAGTCGAGGTTTATCGTCTTTGGGACATTGTGCTTGATGGAACGTTTATTCCACCAAGAAGCAAGGTGGAATGGAGTGCGGATGGTCGCAAGAAGATGAAGCTAAACACGAAGACCTTGCACATTCTCTTTTGTGCACTTGGCCCGGAAGAATATGCCAAAGTCTCTTCTTGTGAGAGTGCCAAGGAGATTTGGGACAAAATTGAAGTCACTCATGAGGAAAAAATGAAGTAAAGGAGACCAAGATTGTTCTTCTCAACCTTGAGTATGAGAACTTCAAAATTGAGCCGAATGAATACATCACCAAGATGTTTGATAGATTCTCCGTCATCGTTAATGGACTTAAAGGTTATAGAGAAATCATTTCAGAAGACAAGCTTGTTCAAAAGATCATTTATTATCTTCTTGAGTCATAAGACTCAAAGAAGATCGCCATCTGAAAGCCAAGGATCTTAAATCTTTAAATCTCGATGCTCTCTTGGGGTCTCTTCTCACTCGTGAAATCATGAAGAAAGAAAGAGAATAAGAGAAAAAAAAGGAAGAGAAGAGAAGAAGATAAGGAAGAAGAAAATAATCGAGCAAGGCATTAATGTGAATGTTGTTGCTCTCGAATCATCCTCAAGACAACAAGAAGAATCAAGTGAAGAAGAGAGTGAAGATGAAGAAGAAGAGATGGTCAAGCTCTTCAAGAGATTTGCCCGATTCATGAAGTGCCACATGAAAGAATCAAGGTATGAATTGAGAATGAAGAGGAAGAATCTCATCATATGCTTCAAGTGCAAGAAGCCAGGGTATACCAAGTATGATTGCCCTCATTTCAACAAGAAGGAATCAAGCCATAAGAAGGCATTTGTGGCCACATGGAGTGATGATGAGGACTCTACCAAAAATGAGGTAGCCCACCTATGTCTTATGGCCATCGAAGAAGATTCAAGGGTAACTTCTAACTCATCTAATTTAAATTTATATACTTTTGATGAGTTACAAGAAGCCTATGATTTGGTTTTAGAATTCAAGGCTTCATTTTTTAAAAAACAAAAAAGTTAATTTCAAAGTTGAAAATTGGAAATGAATTACTTTCTAAAACCAAAGTTGAACTTGAAGCAAGGTTTAAAGCTTTTGAACAAAAGAACCTTGATTTACAAAACTTGCTTCTAAAAGTTCAAGAGGATCATCAAAGGGAAATTGATGACCTCAAAAAGAATTTGTTTAACAAAGATTTTCAAAGAAGTAAAATTGGAGTTAGCTCCAAATTAAATTTTGTTAAAACAAATTTTTATCAAAGACAAACTAGTTCTCCTAGATTTTTGAACGAGAAATATGTTAAAAACATTTGGGTCCCAAAATGACTCATTGTTTCAAAGAAAAATGGATTCCTAAGGGAACTAAATTATTAGGGACTAATGCCATTAGTTACAAAGCAATTTGGATACCAAAAATTACTTGATTGTCTTTTGTAGGTGTGCTTCAGCCATTGATGATCAAAGTCAAACCTTGGAAGCTCATGACACACAAAGAATGAATGACACTTAGAGAAGGAAGTCTTAACGTCCTACCTTGGTTCAAGTGGTATATTTAATTTCATGCAATTTGCTTGATCATATATTTTCATGTCTAAATTTCATGTTGATCTAAACATGTTTGTATGACTCCATGATGTGAATAATTGCATATAGTTAGGGGGAGTCTCAAATTACATGAGTTACATGTTTTTGGCCTTACATGTTCATATCTATGTTTATGGCCATTAACTTGTAATGTTTGGTTGAATTTGGTGAAATTCATGTTGTGTATGTATTAAATGTCATCCTTTGAGAAGCATGTGTAGCAAAATGATCAAAATGCATATCTAAGACTTGTAGAGTCTTTGTATGAACTTTTAATTAAGTTGCAAGGTCTATAAAGTTGCTTTTTGCTGCATTTTTCACCAAAATCGTACCTTCGATATCGTTACAGCCCATACCGTACCGATACGGTCTTCAACCAGTATCGATATGGCCTATACCGTACCGGTACACATAGTCAAAAATGGACTGTTTTGACCTTTTTGCCATGCCTTGAATGCTTATATGTGTATCTTGATTTATGGCATGTTTAATTGAATTTTATGTGTTTATTTGTCTAATTTATTTGAAATTCAATTTATTTCTCTTGAATTGTTGGACTAACAATCTACTTTATGCTTGAGTAGGGGAGCCATTTTTAAATTTCTTTCAAGTTAAAATTCTTTCTCTTTTCTCCATTTTACACCAACAATTGATGTTTCCTATCAATTGGTACTAATTTTTTCAACAATTGGTGTTTTTGAAATTAATGTGATTTCAAACTTAGTTTTGAAACTATTTTTGATACAACAAAAAATGGGAGAGATAAGGGTTTGAAAAATTAAATTTCCAAAAGAAAAATGGGGAGTTTTAAATATTTTCAAAAAGATTCTCTTTTTCTAAAAATATTTTACTAAGGGAGAGTTTTCATAAAAACAATTTTTCAAGTGGTTTTGTTATATCAAAGAGGGAGAGATTGTAAAACCTATTTGATTTTGATATAACTTAATGAAAAATATTCTTGGACTTCAACTAATTTGCAAAAATATTTTAAAGTGCATAAACTTGAAAAATATTTTTGAAATGTTTTCAAAGGGTTTTGACACAATTTAAATGATCTTAAATAACCAAAGTGTCAAAAACTGGGCCTGAGTACTGATACGGTTTTACCCGTACCGATACCCAAAGGACCCCGTACAGATACGATTTTGAGTGTATCGATATGACTTTTGATACCCAAGTTTTCCAAATTCTAGTAGCCAAATTCCGTACTGATACAGGCTAGCCGTATCGATATAAGTATGTGTTGGCCAATACGCTTGTACAGCTTACTGATACCCATGTGTTTTAAATGCTCCAACGGCTAGTTTTCTAAAGAATGGGTACTGATATGGGTCCCTGCGTACCGATATCGAGAAGTCCAAAACTGCATTTATTGCGGGAAAGCTTCAACGGCTCTAAACAACCCCCAACGGCTAGTAACGGCCATGAAGTTGTTAGAGGGTTTAAAAGACACCTCCACACATCTATGGAAGACTAAGAAACAACAAGCCAACATTCTATGGTTAAGAGAAAGTGTTTTTGTACTTAATTATCAATTTCTTTGTAGAACACATGGGTTGTCTTGCATCTATTGCCATGACATTCATGTTTTTATTTCAATTTACATTATGTTTGCCATGTAGGATTTAACACTTACATACCAAACCCGAAAAAAAAATATTTTTGCCTCGATCAATTTTATTCTTGTTACCAACATTGCTAGGTTAAGTGAAGTTGTGCTAGATTATCTGTTCGATGAAGAAAACTAGAATTTAGAACTTCTATGCCAGCAGGTTAGCATTGCCAAGCAGCTTGGCAATTGAACTGTAGTTTAGGGAACTTTAGTTTCACTTTACACGCGGTATGTATCTAGTCTGCGAAGCAAACTTAGGTTCGCTTGAATCTAAACATAAAAAAACCCTTGGCAAATAAATGAAATTATGAGTTTAGATAGTAGAGTTGTCTAAGGGAGTCACGTAAACTTGATGCATATTGCCTGCACATTCTATACACTAGATGACCATAGACTAGAACTTTATTGCTGCGCTGGAATTTGTTTATCTGCCTGGCATTGATACACTGAATATCTGAGGACAGACTTAGGATAATATTTTGCTAGCTGGTGGGTGTTGAGAACCAGGACAATTTTTGCTGAGGTACATTTTCTATTTTTCTAGATTTTTAGTTGCATTACTTGAGGACAAGCAATGAGCTAGGTTTGGTGGTGTGTTAACTCCTCAAAAGTACTAATTTTTACGCTTATTTCCCAATGCTTTTGCTTGTCTTTAAGTAGATAAGGTAGCATTTAGTTGATAAAATCGATGCATTTGCATAAGGAGTTGGGATTTATTTTGTTGCTAGGATGAAGGGTTATTTTGTTGGCTTTGATGCAGGACACAAGCATATAGGCATGGCAGAAAGGCGCTGGCAAAGAACACGAGAAAGAAAGCAAGAGAATTACCAAGTAGCAGTTAGCTTGGATGGACCAAGAAATGCCAAAGCTCGGCTCGCAAAGGATTGATGCCCATTGATCGGTCAAGGTAGTCGTTGGACCCTGTACACGTCAGCCCTAGGATTCAAATCAGGATAAGAAGATACCACATCTTATCCCTTCGCGCGTTCAAATTTTAAACTCTAGAAGCTTATCCTATGGTTTCCACACAAGCCTATTTAAAGAAGCTCAAGTCACTACTTGAGGAGGATCGAATCAGAAGAGGTTGCACCGTGGTAAACCGAGAGGCGACGTGGTCTGACCAGCTAAGATCGAGAGCTCTAGAGCAACTGAATGGCTGCATTGACGAATCTCTTTCGTGCCTATTCTCTTAGTTTTAGTTTTATTTGAATAGTGATGTTAAAATACGATCATATTTTGTGGATGGTCCCCCAACCATAAATTAAGCTTTTTCAATTGGCAAAGGAAAGCCTGGATTTCATGCTACTTATGTCAGCTTTCAATAATGTCCTGCCTTAGTTTTATTGCCGAGCATATTAAAGGTAGTATTGCCTCTGTTAATGGCAATACCCTAAGTCAACCATGATAAAAACCCATATATGTCTATAGTGAAGCTTTTCATTAATTAACTTTATTAAGTGTCAAACTTTACTCCTAAGGGGTAGACTCACTTCCGAAGTAAGCTAATCTAATTGAACATCTTCTGTCGAAGCTTCTCACCTTATTACCTAGCAACTAGTCGTTGCCCCTTAAGTTTGTTAGGACATTAAGGTACAATAAGCACACTATGCCAACTGTCATATGGCAAAGGATTTGAGAAAATTAACTATTAGCAGATAGAAAACATTGCCAAGGCGTTTTGAATTATTAAAAACCAAACATAAATTTATCGTTCATCTCAAGCATCCCCCAACCAAATGAAAAAACATAGTTCGTGGATGGGAGAACCATCCACAAAATATGTGTAAGAGCTTATTTTCATTCGGGTACCATAAACCCATTTACATCCAACCCAAACACCCATTGAACCAAACCTATTAGGCCCAACAACCCGACCCGAATCTTAACTCAACCCGGCCTATATAAAAAAAACCCTAAAAAAGCTTCCTCCGTTGCTGTCGCCACCATCTGGGCCGTATGTCCCCGATTTATCCTTATCCCTAAATCTAAACCCTAACCCATAAAACCCCAAACCAACTAAAACCCCAAAGTAACCAAATCCCAAAACCCTAAAAAATAAAATGATAACCTAACCTACCCAACTTGGCTGAACCCTATGCCATAACCCACCCCAGCTGACCTACCATCTGCAAAATCCGGTTCAATCCATCCCTTCTCAAATCTGCAATAAATAAAAAAAGGGAAGAGTTGTTATTAGTTTATTGTAAAATTTCAGTTATAAAACAGGGATGAAAAACAAATGTAAGGGGGCTGAAAGAGATAAAAATAGAGATCTGAGAGGGGAAATTTCGATCAAAAATTGTAGAGGTTTTCAAAAAAATAAATCTGTAAAATCGGGGAGAAATCAATAACAAAAAAGAAGGTTTCAAAGGTAAAAATTAGAGTATTGTTCAAGTAAAAGTTTGATTTTTTTTTTGTTTTAAATCAAACTTTTTTGTTTTCAAATTCGAATCAAAATTAAAATAGGAGTAGGGTTTCGAAAAGCTTACTTTCGGTGTTGTTAGCCGCCGTTGCCTCGCCGCCGTGAGGCCTCACGGCCGATGGCTGACGCAAGGTTGAGGAGCAATGGCCGCCGCTCTCTAGGGTTGAAGCTAAGAGGATGAGAGAAAATTTTTCAGGGTTTATTGTTTGACTCGAAATAACCAAAAAATAACCCTATATCTGTTTTAAAACCCAGTTCTCAAAACGACGCCGTATAGGCCCTGACCCGCGCGGTGACCCGACCTGAGGGAAGGATCCGCGCATTTTGGGTCAATGGGTAAATTACTCAACTGATCCCTGAACTCTTCTCCTGTCTTCACTTCTGTCCAGGGTTAATTCCATGTCTGGTCCTTCGAACTTTAATTCCTTTTATTTTTCGTCCTTTTTCATGTTTTTTTAGCTTTTAATTTCTGTTTATTTTCGATTTAGTCACTGTTTTCTTCATTATTTATGGTTGAAATATATTACATATTATATTACCAATTATAGAATAATATAATATTTTTCTTATTTTGTTAATATTATCAATATGGTATAATTTAATATGTATATAAGTAAAGTATCTCTTTTTTCTTATTTATGTATATAAATTTTCCTAATATATGTATTACGTATATACATTTAAAGTATAATATATATAAGGTATAATTTTAAATTAATATATAGTATATATGCAATATTAATGATTCTTTTTAAAATTGGACGTAAATCATTTGTTATATTTTAAATATATAATATACATATATTCATTTCAATTAATGTGTAGTATATATATAGGTTGTTTCTATGTATATTATTATATATATGTTTATTGATGTTTATATTATATACATTTTTGTATTATGTATCAAATATGTAGATGTAATATTTTTGTACGTATATTATACGAATGTATTAATTATGGATATATTAAAGTTTTTAAATATTCACATATATACCTATATTTTTACTTAGTATAATTTGTTATTATAAAATATACTATATTATTACTAAAATGTATGTTATTATCGTATATACGATATATATATATTTTTTTGTATTATTTGTTACATATATTTTGATATAGTATAGTTTTATCATTTTATATTATAGTTTTAATATATTTATTTAATATGTATATGTTATATACGCATCTATTTATTAGTCTTTATACTTTATGTTTTGTTCGTGCATTTAATTTATTCCCATCATATCTATTTTTTTACATCATCAAAAAAATATTTTTAAGAAATTAAATTTGAATTTTAAATTAATGTTTTTGTTAAAAACATTGAGAAATCGTATCTCGGGCGTATAGGGATGTGATTTCTTCAAAATTTTCCAAGAAAACGAGAAACCGTGTCCCAAGCGCATAGGGATACGGTTCTCTCAATATTTTCGGCATTTAAGAATCGTACTTTAAATTTTAATCGAATTCATAATTTCCAACACCAAGACATTAAATAATCGGCTAGGTACCAATTTTGGGCAGTGTGGGGGGTGCTAATCCTTCCCCATTCGTAACCGACTCCCGGACCCGAATTTTGAATCTTTGGTTTACTTTGGTGTCCGGTCTACCTATTTTAAAATGATCGGTGGCGACTCCCACATTTTTAATTTCAAAATCGGGCGGGGTTTTTCAAACACGAAAAAATAAATTTTAAACCCCTAAAAGAGAGCACCTGACGGATTTGGGTGATTACAGCTGGTGACTCCGCTGGGGACCTTTTAAAATAAAAAGAGAGTCAAGCCACGGGTCGATTATCTTTTAGTCTTGGTCGTTGGAAATTGACGAATTCGATTTTAATTCAAAGTATGATTCTGTCTTTAGTTAATAAGACATGTATTTTATTTTCTGTAAATATATCTGCTTTACTTTTACTGCTTAGTATAAGTGAGCATAAACATAAGGTGTCAAAAGGTTTGAGAGTTTCTCCTCACACACCGTGCACTTGCATTGCATTTCATGAGCTTTCTACCCGAGCTCTATCCTATTTTAAGTGAAAGTGTGATACCGCCTTCGTGTGGGTTACCACCGTATAGGTTGGCAAATCGCTTACGGGGTATATTTCTTATGCTTTCGTGTGGGTTACCTTCGTATAAGCATAAGGGATGTATCCCCTGAATTGAACTTGGTCCGTTTGAAGCCTATAATGGGTGAGGATTAGGGGCCTTGATACATTTAGTAAGGGACAGCGAGGACAATTCGGGTACCCTTCCTAAAATCGAACCTCATGTAATGGACCATAGGAGCCTTGCTTTAGAAATGGAACCCGTTAAAAGTTCAAAGGAGAAACGCTTCTAACCCTTGTCTACTCTTTATATTTCTTTTTGTGAGTAATATGCCGGGTAGATTTCATGCCAGATAGGATTTTTCTTTCCGTAAATAATAATATGCCGGGTAGAAATCATGCCGGGTAGATTTTTTTCAGAATAAAAGTATGTGGGTAGATACCATGATGGGTAGGATCTTTCTTTTTAAATAAAAGCATGCTGGGTAGAAAAGCATGACGGGTAGGATTACTTTCTCAAATAAAGTATATATACTAGTAGGTTTTATACCATTTTTTATGAAGATTACTTTTTTTTATCGGTACTAACCCGTTTATTTTGTTTGTGCATTGCAGATTATATCTCATGCATTTTCATATTTGCATTTCATCATAATGCATTATCATTTCCAAATTAAGGAGTCTGATTCCGTAAATTTCGATTGTAGCCATTCTGGGGCATCCGAGTCAGCTACATCTCATTAGTCTTTTACTCAAGGCAAAGCTCAAGAAATGGAGTGTCGTCTGACAAGATTAGAGTAAGCATACGAAGACATGAAGAATGACATAAATGAAAATGCTCGAAAGGGCGCAACAAGCAACTCGCGATCATATCGCGCAATCACACATGTACCTGCTAGATCAGATAGCTGCCATGTTGGTCGACGAAAATCCTAAGAGAAGAAAAGGATTGGTCATAGACCCAAGTGCACTAGAAAAGGCAGAAAGTACATATGACAAGACACATCTACAAGTGTCAGTTTCAGTTGAAAAGCAACAAGGTCCTCAATCCTGGTTTTCATCATATGGGGGAATTAATGCCCAAAATAACCCTAGTGAGCATGTCATCCCTGATCCAAGCATCATCAACAAGATGGGTCAAATAGGGATCGAAGTGGTCGAGCGAATTAAAGATTTATGCAAGCAGGTTGAACAAAAATCCAAAGCTGCAGAAGGGACAAGTGCAACATGTGAGGTAGATGCAAGAAAATTAAGTCTAGTCCCTGATCTGGTGATACCTCCAAAGTTCAAGATGCCAGAATTCGAAAAGTAAAACAGAACAAGCTCTCTGTCTCCTCACCTTACCATGTTCTGCCGAAGAATGACAGGGCATGTGGGCAATGAGAAACTTTTAATCCAGTGCTTCAAAGAAAGCCTAAAAGGGTCTGCTGCCAAGTGGTGTAACCAACTAAACTGAGACCAGATACAATCGTGGAAAGATTTGGCCAAAGCCTTTACCGACCAGTACAAGCATATAATTGATACCGATCCAGATCGTCTAACACTACAGAACATAGAAAAGAGGCTCGATGAGAGCTTCCGACAGTACATCCAAAGGTGGAGAGATGTTGATGTACAAGTACAACCACTGTTGCTCGAGAAAGAGATAACGCCTATCTTTGTGAGGACCCTGAAAGATCCATTCCTGAAATACATGTTGGGCAATTCAACCAAGAGTTTGGAAGACCTCGTGATATCTGGCGAACTCATTGAAGTAGCTATCAGAGAAGGAAAGATTACCGATCCTAGCCAAGAAAGAGATGAGTCAGAAGTTTACATGGTGGGACCTTATTCGACCAGCAGACCTTGGGCCTCATGCCAGCCAAGCTACTCGTCCTCACACCGACCTAAAGTTTCTCAGAAAATTATCTATCCAATCCCGATAACTTATGCTGAGCTACTCCCGATACTTGTAGAAAAAAACTTGATAGCCCCAGTCCAGTCTAAACCGAAAGAGCCTCATTACCCAGAAGGGTATGACGTCGATGCTGTCTGCGACTATCATATAGGAAGCCCGGGCCACACCACATAGAATTGTGGGGCATTGAGAAACAAGGTGCAGAGCTTGATCGAGAGAGGCACTTTGAAGTTTAACAACGGAGTCCCCCAGACGAGTTAATTAAAGATTGAAGACGAATGAATGACCCTCAGAGGCTAAATTCTTTTTGTTGGGGCATCTTTGTAGCCTAAATCTTTTTAAAGTAATGCATGAAATCAACCTTTTACCTAGGCCCAAAGGTAAAAAGGGAAATCTTTTGTAAGGGCATGAAATTATTTAATGCATTCCCTTATGTTTCATTAAAAAAGAAAAAAAAACAAACAAAATTTAAAATTTAATTCATTCATACTTTTCTAAACCTTTTGTCTATATTTTCAAAGAACCACATCAGTTCTAACCTGATAATTGAATCCAAACACTTTGGAGGCACTTAATCCTTCCACTTCGTGAAAAATTCTCATTTTGAAAATATTTTTGAAACAAAAAGATTTTTTGCATTACTTTTTAGAAATATAAGGTACAAAGACCTAAGGCCCATGTCTATTCAAAACAAGAAAGAAAAACCTTCAAAGGTATTCAGTCAAAATGACATCTAAAAGGTAAATGGGGCAACATTCAATTGGACAAAGCCGTCGTTCCTCGAGAAAATGAAAAGAAACGAGCCTGCAAAGGTCATTCAGCTTAGAAATTTGAATTAAGAAAAAAGAAGATTTGGGGGCAAGCTTCTGCTCGAGAAAATCAGAAGATCGAACTGAATCAAAAAAAGAAGATCCCTACAAATATTTTATACATCTCCATGCATCATGACATATAGAACATTGCATCCTTGCATCATTGCAAAAGCATGCATATGCATCCCATTTGCATAAATACAGGAAATAACTTTCAAAAACAAACTCTATCCTTTTGGATAACTTTCAAAACTCAATCCTTCCAAAAGGATATTTTTCTAAACTTCTGGATAATTTCAAAAAAAAAACTGATTTCCATAACTCAATCATATTTATCCAAACTTCTAGATAATTTCCAAAACTGAGTTCCATAACTCAATCTTTTCATAAGGATATTTTCCAAACTTCTTTCCAAAGCTGAGTTCCACAACTCAATCTTTTCAAAAGGATATTTTCCAAACTTCTGGAAAATTTTCAAAATTGAGTTCTATAACTCAATTCTTCCATAAGGACATTTATCTAAACTTTTGGATAATTTTCAAAACCCAATCCTTCCATAAGGATATTTTCCAGACTTCTGGATAATTTCCAAAATTGGGTTCCATAACTCAATCCTTCCAAAAGGATATTTTCAAAAATCGAATTTCATAACTCAGTCCTTTCATAAGGACATTTTTAACTTTATCCTTTCATAAGGATACCTTTTTTGACAAAATAAATTTCATATTTCCATCCTTACTTAAGGACAGAAAAAGAAAAAAGAAAAATCAAAGAAAAAAATGAAAAAAATAAAAAATAAAAAAATGAAGAAAAAAGAAAAAAGAAAAACAGAGAAAAAGAAAAAAATAAAATCAAGGTGAAAACCCGAAAGGGCACCTTGAAAAGAACCTTTTTGAGAATGTTCGAGGCACGAATCCAAACTGAAGCCTTGGAAACAAAGAAAATGAAGATTATTATTTCCATTAAGTCTTAGTGCCCTTGAAATGAAGGAGTGGAACCTAAGAGAAAGAAGAAGATTGTTTGGCATCTTCAAGAAACATATAATTTTCAACAAAATTCAGCCTCCTTGACACTAAGGAGTAAAAACAATCAAATCAAAACTTCACAAAACTCCAGACCTTGTCTCCTCGGTGATATGGTAGCTTGGTCAAATCAAACTTCAGATCCTGCCTCTTCGTCAGTGTTGTAGCTGGATCAACTTCACAAACTTCAGACGTTGTCTCCTCAGCGGTATGGTAGCTTGGTCAAATCGAACTTCAAATCCCGCCTCTTCGTTAGTGTTGTAGCTGGATCAACTTCATAAACTTCAGACTTTGTCTCCTTGGTGGTATGGTAGCTTGGTCAAATCGAACTTCAGACCTGCCTCTTCGTCAATGTTGTAGCTGGATCAACCTTACAAACTTCAGACCATGTCTCCTCGGAGGTACGGCAGCCTGGTTAAAATTTCCTGACTCTTAAGTTTACCTTTTTCATCAATTTTGCAGAAACAAAAATCAAAAATGAAAAAATGAAAAAAGAAAAAGATGGAAAAATGAAAAAAGAAAAAAAATTAAAAAAGAGAAGAAAAAAGAAAAAACAACAAGGTGAAAACCCTAACGGGCGCCTTGAAAAGACCTTTTCCAAAATCTCCAAGGCACAAACCCATAAGGAGGCCTTAGACATTCAAAATGAAATGAAGATATATCAGTTCATCTTCCTGAAGTTGCAATGGAATGGACAAAAAATTAACATCGTCTCCTTTAAGTTGCAATGGAACGAATTCAACATCAATTTATCTCTCTGAAGTTGCAGTGGAAAAATTGAAGCTATACCAGTCACATTTCCCTGAAGTTGCAGTGAAATGGACACAAAATCAACATCGTATCCCTAAAGTTGTAGTGGAAAAATTGAAGCTATACCAGTCACATTTCCCTGAAGTTGCACTAGAATGGACACAAAATCAACATCGTCTCCCTGAAGCTGTAGTGGAATGAATTCAGCATCAAATTTATCTCCATGAAGTTGCAGTGGAAAAATTGAAGCTATTCCAGTCACATTTCCCTAAAGTTGCAGTGGAATGTATCCAGCATCTATTTTATCTCCCTGAAGTTGTAGTGGAAAAATTGAAGCTATACCAGACACATCTCCATGAAGTTGTAGTGGAATGGATACAACATCTGACCCTATATCCTTGAACTTCCAATAGAGCAGGTCGCCCATCCAATAAAAGATGAACTACAACATCTAACCCTATCTCCTTGAACTTCCAATAGAGCGGGTCATCCATCCAACACCAAAAAAAAAAGAAAATGGCGAGCAAAAAGGTATATGTTTTCAACCGAGCATCATTATACTTTGGTAAGTCTCAACCTAGAAAATAGAGGAGCAGATTGATCGAAGAATTCAACATCCACGAAGACCGAAGATCGAAGACCTACCGAAGACTGAAGACCAGCGCCGAAGAAGAGAAGCAGCATGCCGAACTTATTTTGTTTCCCCAACTCCTATTTTGAAGATTTTGCTTCCCCAGGAGTGACAAGGTGGATCAACCAAGTTAAGAAAGAAGACATACATCGAAGAGAAAGAAGATCCACCAAAGAATGAAGACATGCATCAAGAGGAGAAGCTCAGCCGGACCGGATGAAATTGGCTATTTTAGTCTTTACTCCATTGTCGTTGCACAACAATGAGCAAAGAGGAGCAGTTGTAAGAGCTTATTTTTATCCGAGTATCATAAACCCATTTACATCCAACCCAAACACCCATTGAACCAAACCTATTAGGCCCAACAACCCGACCCGGATCTTAACTCGATCTGGCCCATATAAAAAAACCCTAACATGACCTAAGCTAAATTATTGTCGCCGCTCTCCGTTGTCGCGTCTGTCCCCGGTTCATCCCTATCCCTAAATCTAAACCAACCAAAACCCTAAAGTAACCAAATCCTAAAACCCTAAAAAATAAAATGATAACCTAACCTACCTAACTTGGTTGAACTCTCTGCCATAGCCCACCCCAGCCGACCTACCATCTGCAAAATCTGGCTCAATCCATCCCTCCTCAGATCCGTAATAAATAAAAAGGGGAAAAGTTGTTATTAGTTTATTGTAAAATTTCAATTACAAAGCCATGATGAAAAACAAATGTAAGAGGGCTGAAACAAAGAAAAATAGATATCTGATAAGGGAGATTTCGATAAAAATTAGAGGGGTTTTCAAAAAATAAATTTGTAAAATCGGGGAGAAATCAATAACAAAAAAAGAAGGTTTCGAAGGTAAAAATTAGAGTGTTGTTCAAGTAAAATTTTGATTTTTTTGGTTTTAAATCAAAAATTTTTGTTTTCAAATTCGAATCAAAGTTAAAATAGGAGTAGGGTTTCAAAAAGCTTACTGTCGGTGTTGTTAGCCGCCGTGAGGCCTCACGGCCGATGACCGGCGCAAGGTTGAGGAGCCATGGCCGCCGTTCTCTAGGGTTGAAGCTTGAGAGGATGAGAGAAAATTTTTTAGGGTTTATTGTTTGATTCGAAATAACCAAAAAATAACCCTATATCTGTTTTAAAACCCAGTTCTCAAAACGACGCCGTATAGGCTCTGACCCGCGCGGTGACCCGACCCGAGGAGAGGATCCGCGCGTTTTGGGTCGATGGGTAAATTATGCAACTAGTCCCTGAACTCTTCTCCTGCCTTCACTTCTGTCTAGGGTTAATTCCATGTATGGTCCTTCGAACTTTAATTCCTTTTATTTTTTTGTCCTTTTTCATGTTTGTTTAGCTTTTAATTTCTATTTATTTTCGATTTAGTCACTATTTTCTTCATTATTTATGGTTGAAATATATTACATATTATATTACCAATTATAGAATAATATAATATTTTTATTTTGTTAATATTATCAATATGGTATAATTTAATATGTATATAAGTAAAGTATCTCTTTTTTCTTATTTATGTATATAAAATTTCCTAATATATGTATTACGTGTATACATTTAAAGTATAATATATATATATATAAGGTATAATTTTAAATTAATATATAGTATATATGCAATATTAATGATTTTTTAAAATTCAACGTAAATCATTTGTTATATTTTAAATATATAATATACATATATTCATTTCAATTAATGTGTAGTATATATATATAGGTCGTTTCTATGTATATTATATATATATATGTTTATTAATGTTTATATTATATACATTTTTGTATTATGTATCAAATATGTAGATGTAATATTTTTGTACATATATTATACGAATGTATTAATTATGGATATATTAAAGTTTTTAAATATTCACATTTATACCTATATTTTTACTTAGTATAATTTGTTATTATAAAATACACTATATTATTACTATAATGCATGTTATTATCATATTTACGGTATATATATATATTTATATTATTTGTTACATATATTTTGATATAGTATAGTTTTATCATTTTATATTATAATTTTAATACATTTATTTAATATGTATATGTTATATACGCATCTATTTATTAGTCTTTATACTTTATGTTTTGTTCGTGCATTTAATTTATTCGCATCATATCTATTTTTTTACATCATCAAAAAAAATTTAAAGAAATTAATTTTGAATTTTAAATTAATTTTTTGTTAAAAACTTCAAGAAATCGTATTCCGGACGTATAGGGATGTGATTTCTTCGAATTTTTCCAAGAAAACGAGAAACCGTGTCCCGAGCGCATAGGGATGCGGTTCTCTCAATATTTTCGGCATTTAAGAATCGTACTTTAAATTTTAATCGAATTTGTAATTTCCAACACCAAGACATTAAATAATCGGCTACGTACCAATTTTCGGCGGTGTGGGGGTGTTAATCCTTCCCCATCCGTAACCGAATCCCGGACCCGAATTTTGAACCTCTGGTTTTATTTTGGTGTCCGGTCTACCTATTTTAAAATGATCGGTGGTGAATCCTACATTTTTAATTTTAAACCCGTAAAAGAGAGCGCCGGATGGATTTGGGTGATTACAATATGATCGTATTTTAACATCACCATTCAAATAAAACTAAAACTAAGAGAATAGGAACGAAAGAGTTCCGTCGATGCAACCCTTCAGTTGCTCCAGAGCTCTCGTTCTTAGCTGGTCATACCATGTCGCCTCTCTTTGTTAACCATGGTGCAGCCTCTTTCGATTCGATCCCCCTCAAGTGGTGACTTGATCTTCTTTAAATAGGCTTGCGTGGAAACCTTAGGATAAGCTTCTTGAGTTTAAAATTTGAAAGCGCGAATGGATAAGATACGGTATCTTCTTATCCTAATTTGAATCCTAGGGCTGACGTGTACAGGGTCCAACGGCTACCTTGACCGGTCAACGGGCATCAATCCTTTGCCATCCGAGCTTTGGCATTGCTTAGTCCATCCATGCCAACTACTACTCGGCAATTCTCTTGCTTCATTTCGTGTTCTTTGCCAGTGCCTTTTTGCCATGCCTACCTGCTTGAGTCTTGCATCAAAACCAGCAAAACAACCCTTCATCCTGGCAACAAAATAACTCCCAACTCCTTATGCAAATGCATGGATTTTATCAACTAAATGCTAACATGTGTACTTAAAGACAAGCAAAAGCATTGTGAAATAAGCATAAAAATCAGTACTTTTGATGAGTTAACGCACCTCCAAACCTCGCTTATTGATTGTCCTCAAGTAATGCAACTAAAAATCTAGAAAAACATAAAAGGTACCTCGGCAATATTTGTTCTAGTTCCCAACACCCACCAGCTAGCAAAATATTGTCCTAGGTCTGTCCTCAGATATTCAGTGTATCAATGCCAAGCAGATAAACAAATTCCAGTGCAGCAATAAAGTTCTAGTATAGGGTCATCTAGTGTATAGAATGTGCGGGCAATATGCATCAAGTTTACGTGACTCCCTTAGACAACTCTAATATCTAAACTCATAATTTCATTTATTTCACAAGGGTTTTTTATGTTTAGATTCAAGCGAACCTAAGTTTACTTCGGACAGATGATCTAGTACAACTTCTCCTAACCTAGCATTGTTGGAAACAAGAATAAAATTGATCGAGGCAAAATATTTTTTTCGGGTTTGGTATGCAAGTGTTAAATCCTACATGGCAAACGGAATGTAAACTGAAATAAAAACATGAATGTTATGGAAATAGATGCAAGACAACCCACACCCCCAAACCTAAGGTGCGCATTGCCCTCAATGCATGAAAACAACACATATAAACAAAGAAAATTTAAAATGCATGAACATGTGAATGAAAATAAAATGAAATGCAAGGAGTTTAAGAAGATAAGGACTCCTCTTCGGAGGGTTCTGGCCATGACATGCATGTTTTCCTTTTGATGAAGCTCCCTTGACTAGGAGCCATATGCTTCTTGAGCTTAAGGCTGGGTTTTGATGCGGTTGTGGAGAGTTGTGGAGGCTCCAACATCATGGAGAACTTCCTCAACAATCTTCACCGGCTCAGAGGCGGTAGGGACATTAATGGCAGTAGATGAGGCAAGTGCTGCAAGAAGGCAGCAGTCTTGGCATGGCTTTGAATTCTTCTATCTTCGGATTCAGATGGTGTATCAGTTATGGAAGATTCAACTGGTATTGGAGATACTAGGGCGGTGGTATTAGATTGTGTCAGAGTATGGACAGAGTGAGGAATGGCTGACATGTCATCCTTGTAAGGAGGTCGACAGGGAACTCAGGAAACACTGGCAGTGTTTGCGTGGACATGCCTTTAAGAGTTTTCTTCATGGCACAGTCCCTATCATACACATATTGCTAGAAAATAGAGTTCTGCTCCTCACCTTTCTCAAGTTTTTAAAGGAAAATTTCCTGGCATTGGTAGATCTTGGAAAGCATTGCCACTGATCTAGCTGGCATCGGAGTCACAGGTTCTACCTTTGGCACCTTTGCCTTTGGCACAGATTCAGCCGTCTTTTACTTGTCTTTCTCTTTTGCCTCTGTAGTAGTCAATTGTCTCCACATGGCAGAAGTTATTATGGTCATCTTACTCTTTTGAATGCTATCCGAATCGAGATGTGGTACGTCGTGATACATACAAATAATAGAAATTAGAGAGAGAAAAGGTAAACCTTCATTTCTCTTACCAACACAATTAAAAGTTTCTTCGATGATAAGCCGACCAACATTAATCTTGTGGCCAGTCATGATAGAGTGCAGTAGTGCTAATCTTTCCTTAGAAACTATCTTATTATGGGTAGTCGGCATCAAGTTTACCTTCAAGAAGTGATTACAGCGCCGTGGCTTAGATTTTATCGCCAATCATTTCACATTCTGATTCCCTTTCGATAATATATTCCATTGAGTGTCGGCCTCACACAGTTCCTTCAATATCGTTTTCTTCTTGGCATCATCCAAAGATTCTGCAAACCCGGTGTGTTCATCCTCTGTTCTATCCAAAGAAAACATATCATTTATATAACGTTCATCAAAACGAACACACTTACCTCGCACAATCAAAAAGGGTGAGTCTTTGGTAGTAATATGAGCATAGTATTCCCGAACAACGTTGACATGAACTTTCCCTGGTGGTTGGCAGAATTTTTCCCACTTATACGTCTTAATCACCTTGACAAATTCTGGGGAGTAGCCCAAGTTGGGTTTGTTCTTGAAACCCTTCTCATAGCAGAAGGTTCTTGGTGCGAAGTTCTCCTCATACTTTTTGCAGATCTCTTTTTTGAAAAAAAATTAAGGGTGTTGAAAACGATGCCATAAAAATTTATTGAGGACTCGAGTGGTTTTTCGAAGACATGGATTTAAAACTTGTTTTTCTTTCTTAATAAAGACAATGGAAGGAAGAGTGAAAAGTCTTTAGCTAAGGCTCGATTAGGGTTTAAGTAGATGAAGGGGTAAAACGGTTGAGTGTTTTAAATGGTCTTCTTAAATTGGCCGGTTGAGTGGGGATAATGATAAAGGTTTAGGATGTTTGGGGGAAAGTAAGCCATGATTTGATAAGAGGTAAAATGATAAGACAACTCAGGAAGAGATAAAGTGATAAGGTGATTAGGTTAAAATTTGAATTTCAACTTTTCACCTTTTGGGTGGCTAGGGTAAAATTCAACACTTAGCAAAGAATGGTTCCTTCTTTCTTGGGTCGAGCTCATCAACCATTGGGCAGTTAATATAAAACTCTTTGCTGAATAGTTTATATCGCCCCATGCCAGTCATCTTCCTTGGCATTCTGCCTGGCAATGAATTCTTGTATCCACTCAACAAAACCTTTCAACGCAACAGAAGAGAAATAAAACAAAAAAAGAAATAAAAGAACAGAAAATAAATTGAAAAAATAAAAATATCTAACCTAATATATACAAAAATCAAACCATGACGATGACGTTCACAGAACCTCTGTCAAAAGAACAATATCTTTGGCATCATTGCGAGTGCCTTCCAAGTAGTGCTTCAATCTTTGGCTGCTTACTTTGAAAATTGTTCCCGTTTTCACATCCTTGATATCAACTGCTCCATGAGCATATGGTTTCACAACTTCAAAGGGTCCTGACCATCTAGACTTGAGCTTACCTAGAAACAACTTTAGCCTTGAGATAAACAACAAGACACGTTGGCCTACTTCGAATTGTTTTGGTAATATCTTGTTGTCATGCCATTGTTTTGTTTTTTCTTTGTAGAGTCTGGCATTCTCATAAGCTCACGTTCTGAACTCCTCTAATTCATTTATGTCCAATAAACGTTTTGCACCAGTAGCTCTCCACTCCATGTTAAGCTTTTTGATTGCCCAATAAGTTCTATACTCTAATTCCACTGGCAAGTGACATGCCTTCCCAAACACAAGCTTATAAGGAGAAGTTCCCAATGTAGTCTTAAAGGTTGTTCTGTAAGCTCACAAGGAATCATCTAATCTCAAAGACCAGTCCCTCATTGTTTGATTTACAGTCTTTTCTAGAATGTTCTTGATCTCTTTGTTTGAGATCTTCGATTGGCCATTTGTTTGGGGATGCTAAGCTATGGTAATACGTTTCTGGATCTTGTACCTGCACAGAGCTAGGGGTGAGCAAAACTCGACTCGAGGGGAAAATACTCGACTCGTCTTAACTCGAATCAAAATTTCATCAACTCGTTTCGACTCAAAAAATTTTCAAATAAAGTTTGAGTTGTAAAATAGAAACTCGAATAACTCAAAATTTTTAGTAATTAATAGATTTATTTTTAAGTTCGAGACGAGTCCCTAAATTTTTTATTATATATATATATATCGCTATATAAAAATATGAAGAAATATTTAAACACATGAAAAAATATGAAGAAATATATATATGCATATCTTATATGATTAATGAAAGTGATTTAAATTGAAATCAAATCGTACTATAACATGATAAATAATTACAATTAAATTTTTATAAGAACTCGAAAACTCGATTCGACTCGACTCGAATTTCTTAAACTCGACTAGAATCAAAAAAATTTCAAATAAAGTTTTAGTTGTAAAATATGACACGTCAACTCGAATAACTCGAAATTTTTTGACTCGACTCAATCGAACGCTCACCCCTACACAGAGCTCTAGAGATTAAATTGCACTTAAAATGCATTCCTTCATCATGAATGATGGCTTTGGGGGCACCAAATCTAGCAAAGATATGCTTATAAAGGAATTTGGCAACAGTCTTGGCATCGTTTGTTGGCAAAGCTACTGCCTCTACCCATTTTGAAACGTAGTCAACATCTAGAAGGATATATAGGTTCCCGAATAACGAAGGAAAGGGACCTATGAAGTTTATTCCCCATACATCAAACAACTCCATTGCATAATATTTAGAAGCGTAAATTGATGTCTTCTAGAGATATTACCCGTCCGCTGGCATCGATCACATGCCTTGGCAAAGTAATGAGCGTCGTTAAACAGTATAGGCCAAAAGAATTCGGACTGCAACAGCTTGTCAGCAGTCTTCATGCTAGCAAAGTGTCCTCCATACGGTACTACATTGCATAACTGTAAAATGTCGTGCTCCTCCTCCTCTGACACACATCGGCGGATCACTTGGTCAGCACAATGCTTGAACAAAATTGGTTCATCCCAATAATATTGCCGAACATCGTGCAAAAAAAATTTACTGGCATATCTCGCCAGATTCGATGGAAAATATTGCTTACCAGATAATTGACTATGCCAGCGTACCATGGCAAAGAATCGACTGCAAGTAGATATTCATCGGGGAATTTATCTCTAATGGTCGGGGCCCTCTTTTCCTCAAGGTGATGCTTTAAACGTGATAAATTGTCAGCTACCAAGTTCTCGCTCCCCATCTTGTCTCTAATCTCTAGATCAAATTCTTGTAGCAAAAGCGTCCAACGAATCAGTCTAGGCTTGGCATCCTTTTTTTCCAAGAGTTATTTTAATACTGAGTGATCGGTATATACCACAACTTTGTTACATAATAAGTAAGATATGAATTTATCAAATGCAAATACAACCACAATAAGCTCTTCCTCGGTAGTAGTGTAGTTGAGTTGGGCTTCATTCAATGTCCGGTTGACATAGTAAATGGTATGAAAAACCTTGCCACGCCTTTGTCCTAACACAGCTCTAACAACTTAATCGTTGGCATCGCACATGAGCTCGAAAAGCTCATTCTAGTCTAGTGCCACGACTATGAGGGCATTAATCAATCTGTCTTTAAGTTTCTGAAACACTTTTAGACAAGAATCATCAAACGCAAAGGTGGCATTTTGTTCTAAAAGCAATCATAAAGGTTTAATTTTTTTTGAGAAATCTTTAATGAACCGAAAATAAAAGCCTGCATGTCCTAAAAAACTTTTGATACCTTTTATACTTTTAGGTGGTGGCAATTGTTTGATTACCTCAACCTTTGCCTTGTCCACTTCTATGCCTCTCTTGGTTACTTTGTGACTGAGAGCCATGCCTTCCTTCACCATGAAATGGCATTTTTCCTAGTTCAAGACCATGTTAGTCTCAATACATCTCCTCAAAACAAGCTCTATACTCTGAAGGCATTCCTTGAATGTTTTGCCAAACACTGAGAAATCATCTATGAAAACTTCTAGGTTTTTCTCAATCATGTTAGAGAAAATAGACATCATACATCGTTGGAATGTTACCGAAGCATTACATAGTCCAAAGGGTATTCTCCTAAAGGTGAATTTCCCATATGGACAAGAGAATATGGTTTTCTCCTTATTCTCTAGAGCGATGGCAATCTGATTATACCCTGAATACCCATCTAGGAAGCAATAGTATGCTTTACCTACCAGCCTATCTAACATTTGGTCGATGAAGGGCAGGGGAAAGTGATCTTTCTTGGTGGCATTATTCAGCTTCCTATAGTCTATTCATACTCTCCACCTGATAATAGTCCTGGAAGGGATCAACTCATCCTTTCTGTTTTGAACTACGGTCATGCCACCTTTCTTTGGAACACATTGCACCGAGCTAACCAACGAGCCACCGGAAATAAGATAGATTATCCCAGCATCTAGCCACTTGATAATTTTTTTCTTAACTTCTTCTTTCATGCTCGGTTTCAGTCTTCTCTGGCCCTTAATTGTTTTACCATGATATTCCTCTAAGATTATTTTGTTCATGCAAATAGCATGGCTTATACCTCGAATATCTGCCAAGGTCCATCCCAGAGCTTGCTTGTATTTGCTTAAGATCTCCAACAATCTCTCAACCTGATTATTAGATGGATCAGCAACAATGGTTACTGGCAAAGTAGAGTGTTTACCTAAGTAAGCATACTTGAGGTGGTCTAGCAATGGTTTCGCTCCAACTCTAGTGGCTCCTCGACAGATGGTTTAGTTGCCTTGATTTTTCTGCCCATTAGTTCTAATAGTTATGACTGGCCAAAGTAATTAGCAATTTTGTTCTCCAACGTTGGTCTTTTAGTGTCTTCATTTGTCTTAATTTTATCAACTCGTTCTCCGATATCATTTTTTGTGTCTTGGCACAGCTATGCCACATCCATAGTGAAAATAGACTCCATCATCTCATCAACATGGCATTCCTCTGGTTCATCTGCACATTTAAGAGCTTGAAATACATTAAACGTAACATGATGGTCATTCATGCGCATAGTCAATTAACCTTTATGAACATCAATTAAGGCTCTACCTATGGCAAGGAACGGTCTACCCAATATGATCAGGATATTCTTGTTTGCCTCATAATCTAAAATGATAAAATCAGCTGGAAATATAAATTTATCTACTTTCACCAGCACATCCTCTATCTTACCCTTAGGATGTGCAAAAGATCGGTCTGCCAACTAAAGTGTTAAGGTAGTAGGCCTTGCTTTAATGTCGAGCTTCTTAAAAACAAACAGTGGTACCAAATTGATGCTAGCTCCCAGAACGCATAGTGCTTTACCCATGAATCTATTGCCAATGGTACAAAGAATAGTAAAACTTTCCGGATCTTTTAGCGTAGGTGGCAAGTGATTGAGTATCATTGCACTGCATCCCTCAGTGAGAGATATAGTCTCAAAATCACCCAATTTCCTTTTTTTAAACAGAATGTCCTTCATGAATTTAATGTAATTGGGCATCTGCTCAAGAGCTTCTACTAACGATATGTTGATCTGCAACTGCTTAAAAACTTCCAAGAAGCACTTAAATTGCTGATCTTGCTTGTGCTTCTGTAATCTTTATGGAAACGGTGAAGGGGGTAATCTAATGCTGGCTCTGCTGACTTTGCCAAGGGCTGGCTGGCACCCGACTAAGGCATGGCACTAGACAGTGGTCTGGCATCACTTTCGGCTGCTTCTTTCGTCTTTGCTTTTTTTTGATTCATTTGTTGGTCATTTCTCTTGATAATTGGCTAACTGTGTGGCAAGTATCTCAGCCTTGCATTGTTTGCCACTCTGAAGAGTTACAACTTTGCATTTTTCATTACCTCTCTGTTGAGCATTTTCTATATCGCTTGGCAATGCCCCTTGGGGTCGATTGCTAAGTGCATTGGCAATCGTCCAATCTGAATCTCCAGGTTCCGCATAAATGCTTCCAAAATCTGAACAATTGCATTATTCCTCTCTATATATTCTGTCAAAGTCCCTTGGTTATTTTTTGTCCTGCATAAAAATTGCCTTGTGCCCTCTGTGGCATAACATTCTGATGGAATCCTTGTTGAACAGTGTTGTTCTGACGCGGGGCATTGTTCTGACGCTGGGCACTGTATTTATTACCCCCTTGATTTCCCGAAGCTAAATTTGGGTGTTGCTTCAAACATTTATTGTAAGTATTAGACTTTGCATTATAATTACGATTGAAATTGCCAAAAAAAATTATCGACTCTGGGTTGGTAAGGCAATCTTCCATGTAATGCTCCTCCCCATATAAGGTGCAAAATGGGTCTAATGCTTTAATCTCTTGAGATTCTCTACTCTTTTCCAAAGTTCTCACCATGCTGGAAAGATTGGAAATCTAAGCGTGGATGGATGTTAATTCATCTAGTGCTAATTTTCCTCTAGTTTTAGTGTAACACCCCTTTTCGTATCCATATGACGAATACAAATCAGGAATGTCACAATTTTACTACACTTAAATATTAATGATATTTAAAACAAAATTCAAGTTCTGATAATTTTGAACCCAAATCTTGAGTACTGGTACACCTTGTCCCAAAATGCACATTCTTGTATTTTTATATTTCTAATTCATCCTAATTCAATACCCAAATGTCTTCTAATGTTATGTATGCTTATAGGGAACAATTAACTATCATAAAACATGCATGCTCTCAATTATCTTAGCATGCAACTCATCACTTGAGGTTACTCTTAACTTTGAATCTTTCCAGAAACGCCAATTATCATGAAACCATAGCGAACTTTAAAGGCCAATCACAACTCAAATAGATTTAGCAAGTATAAATGCCACTATAATAATCAAACCTCAATTAGGATGTCATTACTGTGATTACCTGTTGAGCTTTCCAATCTTGATGCAATGCTCTTCTCACTCTCATCTTGATTTACCTACGTGTGCACAATCAAACACACGCTAAGTACGAACTTAGTGAGGTGATACAGGAAGTTAATAATAATAATTTAAACTTTATTCAACTTCATGGCTATGTTTATATAACATGATATATATGCCAAAGCATCAACTTTCACATTGCATTAGTAATGATCTACTACATGCTAATTTCATAAGACTTCCATGCTTGTTCATATGTCATAATATGCCTTATATGCATAAATGCATCATGATCACTAGATGTGTATTATCATCATGTTAATCATATATTAATATAATATAAATCAGATATAAATTTCTTACCAATATACTTGCCATTTCTTCCAAAAGCTCATAAGCTTATTCACTTGTTTATCTTTTATTAATCAATAAACCATAGCCCAAATATAAGCCTAAGAGGACCCTGGATACACGAGTCAAATATGCACCGAAGTGCTAATACACATAAGGTCGTGCCCACCATATGCACTAAGTGTCATTTATATACACTATAGTGCTAAACCGAATATGCAGCGTGCTGCTGGACTCTATGGCATGCCAACTATACCCTATCCCTCAATGACATACTTGGGCATATATTCCATATTTATTTCATCCATGGCAATGTATATCAACATAATTTAACATTGGGCAATTCATACTCGAAATTACATTCATAATATAACATCATATATAACTAGTGATCCATGCATTTATATTCAACTTTTGACATATTTAAAATATGTTAATCGTATGCTCCATGACATAAATATAATGACAAAAAATTTGGGTAGGCTCATCGCAAGCCATCCCAATGATGTATAAAACATCAATGTGTCATGATATGTATGCAATTGCACTCACCTTGGCCACTTAACACAATGCCTCACTAACTCCTAGTTCGATCCTTTCTTTCATAGAACCTCGAACCTTCTTTGATTCGGACTTGTCTTCATTAATCACATGAATAAAATAAAATATTTGTTAGATTCAAATCTAACAATACCTTAAACATGTTGTCAAATATAATTATTCGAATATAAAATTTTCAAATATTTTTCCTTTTTTTCCTTGTACTGTTCAAAAACTCATTATGGTCCTTAGTGACTAATTTGAACTTCCAATAATTCTCCCGAGCTTGCTAACTAACATTTAAATACAAAATGTTTACAATTCCATAATTCGAGTATTCCATTTGATTTTCATTCACTTAAAGGTTTAGGGACTAAAATGAAAATCTTTTCCATTTCAATGGCATTTTCAATAAATTTATCACTAATAGAATTTTTACCTAATAACATTCATCATAAATTCTTCACTTACAACTTTTGTACATTCTAGTCCCTAAATCCCTAATTTTGCTGAAATACCATTTTGGTCCCTAAACTCGAATTCATTTTGATTCGAATGTAATTTCCAGTATTTAACCACATTTATAACACACAAATACCCTGATTTCCAAATTGTTACACGCTGGTCCTTACATTTGCTCACATTGCCGAATTGGTCACTAAATACAATCCAATGATTCAAGCTTCCTAACTTCGCAATTAAGCCTTCAATCAATGTTAATTCATTAAACTCATCATTATACTCAAAAATCAGAAATGATCCTTTTCAATTTCCATCATGCCGAATTGGTTCTTACAGTTTAACAATTTGCTAAAATGGCCCCTAATCAAGATAATACCAATTTTAGCATTCCAACTTCAATTTCATGCTTAGCAAAACCTTATATAATCAATAACAACTTATTAAATACAAAACAACATCATTCCCTAATATTAATCAATCAAATCGAATAGGTCCATAAAGATTTCCAAATTACTGATTTAGTCACTAGTTGAAATAACTAGATTTTCAACCTCCAAACATCAAATTTAAGCTTCAATTATCATCAAATCTATAAATACTCTTAAAAATTTAGATTTCAACAACAGCCCCTAACCTTTACATGCTGTACGAAATAGTCCCTTAACTTTAGACATCAATTCAATTTAGTCCCAAGCATGGAAACAACATAAAATCAAACATAGTATCTTAAATCTTCAAAATTCCTAAAATTCACATAACCCTAATTTCTTCCTCATATCAAATCTCATCAACCAATCAAGTATTCTATGAATTATATACATCAAAGGATAGAGCTCGAAGAGTAGAACAACTTTGTAGTTCGAAAGATTACCTAAAACTGAGATTTAGGGCTTAAATCGAGCTTGGAAATTTTTTCTTCTTCTTTCCTCTAGCTCCCACGGTACATGGCTAATTTAAATAGTGAAATTACCAATTTAGCCTTTAAATCCAATGGCTAATTTAATCTCATCTAAAATCAAGGGCCAAGATTAAATCCATGTATATTTCATCTTCCAAAAATATCCTCAAAATTTCAAAAATATTTCAAAATTGCCATCCTTGCCAAATGACCAATTTGCCCTCTAACTAGTCTTTATTTACTAGTTTGTTTCAAAATTACCATTCCATTATAATCTAACTAAATTAGTTCCTTCTCAACCGGCCACTACTCCATAAATATCATTTTATGATTTTCCATGGCTTATGGAATAGCCTCTGAAATTTTCAATTCAATCTGATTTCCCGATATTCACTAAATACTTCTACTACGATTTTACCTTTACCGGGCTATCGGATCTATTCCAAAACTTCTATATATTCCATATTTAGAAAATAAACACTATTATCTCATAAAACATCCTTTCTTAAGGACTAAGACTGAATTTTCCTAACCTAGTCTATTATTCTGATAATTATAGAAAATCCTCATCGAGTAAAATTTCTCTTAGAAATCCTTTATCTGAAATCCATATGAATATTCTCTACTCTTAATGAGACCAAAATATCGATCAGAAACACTTTTATGGGACCTTTTCAATCAAAATTTGATACCTTATACTGCATTTCCAGTCTCGGGATCTATATCAGATTTTTACGCACTTACCGAATTTATCCATCTACATGATAAAATTAGTTATTGAGAAAATCCTTTATATGGATTTAAACTTTTCCTTTCTTTATGATTTAGCAACCAACTTTTAAAAATTGTCATTTTGGTCACTAAACTTTAACCTTCAATTCTCATTCCAATTTTATCGGATTTCAACCAAATTTTGCATGTACCCTAATCTCCTTATCATCCTTCAAAATGTCCTAGATATTCGATTCGATCCAATTATTCGAATATTTTTATGAACTTTATCACTTTATAGGCATTAATACAAAATCCGTATAAAAAATCCAGATAACATAGAAATGTCATTCTTGGGGGTAAACTATTCATTTATGGGGTTAAAATACACAAATTTTGAAAATTATACTTTGGTCCTGAACTTTTCCAAAGTTTATACTTTAGTCTCAAAACTTTCAAAATTTACATTTTGGTCACTAGCCAAAAATTGGGATATTACAATTCTCCCCCTTAAGAAAATTCGTCCTCGAATTTTTAATACGTATCTGGTTCAAAAAGGTGAGGAAACTGCTTTCTCATATCTTTTTCTCTTCCCAGGTCGTTTTTTCGACTTCATGATTTCGCCAAAGAACTTTAACAAACGATATCATCTTATTTCTTAGTTCTTTGACTCCATGTGCCAGTATCTTTACCGATTCTTCCTCATAAATCAAACCCAGTTGAATCTCTATTCCTTTCAGGGTAATGATATGTAAAGGATTTGATCGATACTTCTTGAGCATCGATACATGAAATATATTGTGAATCTTGTCCATTTTCGAAGGTAAGGTAGCTAATAAGCCATCGGACTAACTTTTTTCACAATCTTATATGGCCCAATAAATCTCAGACTCTGTAACACCCCCTTTCCCATTTTTGTTACCAAATACGAGTCAGAGATGTTACTAAAAAAATTTAAAACAATTTTTCCCTAATAAATTTAAATCGGTTGTCTACGCTGTCCTTACTAAAAATTTATATAAAATTTTATAGAGATTGAAATTTCATTCCGTAAATTTCTAATTAAACTAGATTCATTCAGCTTTTTAATCATATAAATTAATGACTCAAATTCATTATACAAAAATTCAAAGAATTTCATAGATTCACGTCACAGTGAAATTTTTCTGGAATTCTGCTGCCCTGTTTTGCTGACCCTTCCTGGATTAAAAATTCATAACTTTTAATATACAAATTGAAATCAGTCATCGTTTATCTTAAAAGAAACTAGACTCAATTTCCAGTTTACACATATAAGATTCACTCTCAAATTCAACTTATGGAATTTATGCTGAATTTTCAAAGCCAGTGCATTTGTATGATTCCTGAACAGAATTATGTCTTTCTCCACCATAAGCATATTATTCACTAATGACTTGGTCCTCCATACTATTAGAAATGTATCAAGGCTCACCATGATCATTATCCACATCATATGAGTTATTAAGCCAATCATTCTTTAGTCACAAATTATTACAAGCCATAATTAATTTATACATGCCATCTAGTATATACAATTAAAAAGGATAGATGTCATAACTGTGATCAGAGTGATATACCTTCAAATTTAGCATATGATGCTCAGCTACTCTCTACTTGGTACTCCTTTAAAACCTACGCGTGAACATCATCACACGCTAAGTATATACTTAGTGAGGCAATAATCTTTAATCAAGTGCAATTAACATAATATCAATGTATATAAATAACAATGCATATGATCACCTTACCATTTCATATTCATTAACATAAACAGATATGTAACAACATGTATGAATATCAAAGTGATAAGATTAGATCTTACCAATACCGTTGCCATTTCCACCCGTAAGCTTTTAATGCTTACCAATACCTTTTTCTATTTCTATCTGCAAGCTTTCAAGCTTATCTTCCCGTTTCTTTTCATTTTTGATTCTTTTCAATTTATTTAGCCCAAGGTATCGAATTAAGAGATTCTATGTACACGAGTCATCCCCCTATACTTACTTGAGTATAGTGTATTATTTGCACCGTAGTGCTTGGCACCCTAAGTGCTTCCGTATACCCAAACCTTGCATGAGTATACCCTCATTGAGTATTAATAAAATTGCACCATAGTGCTTAACACCCTAAGTGTTTCCGTATGCCCAAACCTTGCATGAGTATACCCTCGATGAGTATTTATAAAATTTGCACTTTACCTGAAGTGCTTAGAATCTTTATACAACTGTTTATGACTCTATGGCTAGCCAACTATACTATTGCACCTCTATATCATACATTGGGCTTTATTTCATCATTTAAGTCATCAATGGCAACATATATATATATTAACAGTTGGCAGTTTATACCGGGAATAATATTTCAATTTCATCAATGTAAGAAATCATATGGTCAATGCATTTTATATTAAAATTATTGACATATTACGATATGTCAATCATATGCCTAATGACATAAATATCATAGCAACAATAATTTAGGGTAGGCTCATCGCAAGCCATCCCAATCATGTATAAAATATCAATGTAGTATGACATGTATGCAATTGCACTCACATGGGCTATTTATTTGTATACCTCACTAAGTCTCATTGATCCTTTCCTTCATAGTACCTCGAATCTCCCTTGATTCGAACTTAACTTCATAAATCACATAAATAAAATATTTGTTAGATCTCAATCTAACAATATCTTAGACATATTGTCTAATATATTCATTCGAATACAAAATTTCCAAACGTCTTCCTTTCTTCCTTGTATTGTTCAAAACTCATTATGGTCCTTAGTGACCAATTTGAACTTCCATTAACCCCTTTCAAGCTTAATAATTAACCTTAGATACAAAGTGTATCAATTCTCATTTTCTGGCAGTTTGCACTACCTTCAAAGAAATATTTCTATAAAATAATCTACAACTCGGAATTTGACTCCATTTTTTCTGAAAGAAACTAGATTCGATAATCTTTTCACCCATATAAATTAATAATCCAAATTCAACTTATACGATTTATGGCAAATTTTCAAAGTCAATTACAGTGCTGAAATTCGGAACAAACTGGTGTTCTGTTTTCTGACTTTTAGTCACTTAAAAATTCATATCTTTTGACTCAGAAATCGAAATGCATTTTCGTTTGTTGGAAACAAAACTAGACGAACAAATCTTAAATAGGTATAAAATTCACCATCTAACCATTTTTGTAGAATTTATGGTGAATTTTCAAAGTTACTGCCATAAACTAGTTTTCTACACAGCTTCCATAATTAAACTTCAAATTTTTATACTAACTTCTCCTTACTTCTCTACTTTTCAATTTAGTTCAATTGCTTGCTTTAAACCACCAACTCATCACCTTCTTCACCAAATAATTATTCAAAATAATTCGCCCTTATTTTTCATTCTTTGACTAAATAGTCACTAAAATGCAAAGATAGGGATTCAAGCTTCTTAACTTTGCAAATTAGTCCTCAATTCAACATTACTACCTTAACTCCATCATTACAACTAAAAATCAGATTTAGCCCTCATTCAAAACTTCATTTTCAATTTGGTCACTTAACTTTGACAATTTGTCAAAATAGTCACTAATTCGATTCAACATCAATTTAACATTCTAACTTCAATTTCATGTCTCTAACATTATTAATAACATAAATACACACCAAAAACATAAAAATCAGATTTGGTCCTCTAACTTTTAAACTTGCCAAATTGGTCCCTATTCTTTTCTTCCTTGAATTTCATCATTTCAAGCATAGAAATAACACTACAACATCATTTCTAACATGATTGAACCTTAAAACATGAAAACTCAACATGTTCTTCAACCACCATAATCACTAATCTCAACTTAGAAGCATGGAAACCATGTGAAAATTATACCAAATGAAAGAGAATTCAAAGGAGATCAAGTCTTTGTTTCATGACTCAACTCAAAAACCAACTAAATCAAGCCAAAAAATTGAATTGATACCTTGCTTGAAGGAGACTCACGGTAGACTTGGAGAAGTTGGGAGAATTCTACAACTTTTTCTTTCATTAATTCTATGCCAAATGGCATTAAATAATCCTTATTTTAATAAAAAATCCTTCATAGTAAAATGATCATTCTACCCTTGGGTTATGACCAATTAGGTGTTGACACCTATGCTTCTCTTTAATATTTAGTCAAAGATATTTAAAAAGGATGGATAAAATGACCATTTTGCCATTAATGAATTCTTGTATCTTTAAAAATGCCATTTATGCACTATTTCAAATACTGCAATTCAATCGAGTCTAAATCGATCAGCAACAATTTAGAACCACAATATCATGTTACTCGGGTCTTCTAAAGACTCCCTTCAAATTTTTATAATATTCCGAGATCAAATGATCATCCGAATTCTATTTAAACTTTAATTGTAATTCTCAATAATAGAAGCATCGGATCAAACCAAAATTTTTATATTCGATCCACACTCTTAAGTGATTTGTATATTTATGACATAAATATAATTATTGGGAAAATGGCCATGCTTGTCCCTAAACTTTTCTCTTCTTTTCACTTTAGCCACCAAACTTTAAAAGTTTACATTTTAGTCACTAAACTAAAACCACAAACTTTTAATTCTTTTCATTTTGGTCACCTAACTAATTAGTGGGGTATTACAACTAATTAGTGGGGTATTACAGACTCAGCTTCCATTTTTATCCAAACCATAACACCTTCTTCCAAGGTAAAACTTTACGGAATACTTTATCCTTAACTTCATATTAAATATATTTTCTTTCAAGATCAGCAGATACTATCCATCATTCTAAATCAATTCTAGATTGCTTCGAACCATTCTTACTTTATTTTTCTCATCCTGAAATAAATCAAATTCAATCACCTTTTAGTTCTCTTTCTAACTCATTATTATCGGGGATATAAATTACCCTTTGATAATATGAATATCCTTTAAAGTTAACATCGAAATCTTTAATTTTCCATTTTACCTTACTAAATTCTTTCTAGAAAAATCTTATCTTTCATCTGTAAATCTTTGATCTGATTTGTCAAAGTAGATTTGAGCTGAAGCTATGTAATCAATATCTATTTTATTCGAAAGGTAATTGGGCATTTATGCTTATAAGCCAAATAATGAGTTTTGGCTAAATACATCAACTACTACATTAGCCTTATTACATCAATATACATCCCAGCCTATTATGGGACGTATTATTGAATAAGGTAGAATCCTTACTAGATTCATACTGCACTAATATTAGTGCTACTATCAAATCTTATTCTAGTGGTAATAAAATAATCGTAATTTACTCTTAGAGGAATATTATTGCTTCTTTAACTCACATCACTTGAGCTTCCTAAGGTGATATGCTGGGTCGTATAAAACCTCAATCTAATGACTCTTGCAACTAGGTCTTTAGCTTTCTCAATCTAGTAAGAGCCATTCTGTAGAGTACAATCGATATAGGTCAAATATTGGATTAAATCCAATTCTAAACTTAGCCTCTCGATTAAGCGTCAAGTATGGCAGCTCCTCTTGGGTAACCCATTTAAAACTCAAAAACAATAGGAATACTCTCCTAGCTTACCCTTGATGCTCGGTATCCATAGCATAAGTTAAATAATTTTCACATTGGTAACAAATTCCAATAAAAACTCTGCATGTTCATGCATGCCAATTATCACAACACTCACATGATTGGTTTTGTGGTTTTCTTGAATCTCCAACATTAATTATAAATGTCAGAGAGTTCTTAATTTTCCTTGTCCCGGCCTCTTAGTGGAACTATGTAATAAATTCAGTTTGATATCTTTGTCGAGAATCCTCACCACTTTTTAAAAGTGGTGAAATAAATAATGATTCACTATTCCTATTTACGAGCTGTGACCTCTGTCTAGATATTTTCTCATTCTGAACCCTTTACATTGCATTTGGCATAATTTACTGCTTCATGGAATTTTGAAATACATAGGGCAGCCAGTACTTCTTTGTACCTGACCTTCAGCCCTCTATGAGTTGTCATAACAGGCTCTCTTTCTGTCTGTAGAAAGTAATTTAGAAGCAAATTAGCTTAGTTTATTAAACATGCATTCATACCCGTAAATAATCCAATTGCCCTGATTAAGATGCAAGAAACTTCGTTGCATCTCTAGGATAAACTTTGTTACAGAACTCTCAAAGAAAGAACTTCTAGTTAATAGACTTTTGAGTATGTACCGTAACATTACTTTATCAAATACGGGTCTAATCCTTTCAGATGAGATAATACTTTTTCTTTGAGTCCCCTATGATCATCAATACAGAGTTCATTCAACATAACTTTTATATCATTAAACCATAGATTAACAATCACATGATCTCCATTAATATCTCTCTGAAAATCTAGTGTGCCATAACTCTTAATTCTTTTGCAATCGGTGCCTAAGCAGGCTAATTCATGATCACATCTAATGTCCAGAAGAAAAGCTCTTAATCCAGAACATGCATATCATGTTACTCTGGTGCCTCTGCACTATGCTAAGATGAGGGTATAATATTATCGTTAACCTTATCATGCTCGTAAATCTCTTATTGATCCACTCACCTAAACACTTGGCACGATTATTTTACCCTCACACATTGGAATTTAACATTATTATCATAATGAAGTAAGCAATTGCATCCATTCAAACAAGTAAAATCATCAGTAATTCTGACATCCTAGTGGCATGTATACACTTTTGACCTTTACCATACTTCGTTTAACTCTAGTTTAACACCCTTAAATATATATATATATATATATAAAGGGAGAATTGCAGCCAATGGGGTTTAAACCTGTGACCTTGGCTGCATATACATGTTGAGTAACCAGTTGAGCTAAGGCTCACTTCTGATATGAGTTTACAAAAATAAGATTTAACTCTATCCTAATCGGTAACCAAACAAAAGATAAAGATGAGATAATAACCCTTCATCTTCTATTTTGGAATCAAATAACCAATTCTTTCCCCAAAAATTTTCTCTCTTACCGTCTCCCCATACTACCGTTCGATCTGCCTCACCACCGTGCGTGCCACTCACCGCCACCACCAAACTGACCGCTGGCGAGTCCCGAGCAAAATCCCTCTTTTCTCTTAGGAAACCACCGTTCTGATCGCTGGCAATCGAAGGAGATAGGTTCAACAAACCTAGGGTCAAACCTTTTTGGGTTTTTGAATATTTCGGCCACCAACGTTGCCGGTTCAAGGTGCTTGTACCACCATCATCTTTCCCATGTTGAGACGATTTTTTTATCGTTTATCGACCATTGATCTGCCACCGTTGTAGCCTCATCGGAGTTCACCATATCAAATCAGTTTTTGACATTTTTAGGTAAGTTCTAGGGAGATTCCGGCCTTATTTCAAAATTTGATTTAAGCTTTTGGTTTGTACTCGTCGTAATTGACCTTTTGAGCCATTTTTCGGCAGGTTTGGGCCGCGCGTGGGATACACGCGCTGCCCAGGCGATTTCTGGCCACCTGGGAAGGTAGCCCAGTCGAATCGAGCCTGAACCAACCTTGAACCAGTTCTGCCTTAAACCGGTTCTACTTTGAACCGTTTTTGAACTGACCCGACCTGACCTGTCTAACCCGACCTAACCTGACTCGATCTGACTGATCTGACCTATTGATTGAGTCAACTCGCCTGAGTCAACCTTTGACCACTCACATCAGCGTTGACTGCTGACGTCAGCATTGACCGTTGACTGCTGACATCAACATTGGCTGCTGACGTCAGTGTTGACCGATGATATTAGTATGACGTCATCGTTGACTTTGACTGCTGATGTTAGCGTTGACTTTGACCCAAAAAGACAAAATTTAAAAAATAAAAACGCATATTCCATGTTTTTCGACGCCTTGAGTCCGTTTATAAAGCCTGTTTCGTAAAAATTTGTATATGCAATTGATTTTCAGTTTAAGAACAATGGGCTTGAGAATAAGGACTGATTAATGGCTATGTTTGATTAAAGGATTTCAGGACTACGTATTCGAGTTTTGTGGACTTCAAATTCGGGTTCAAGCGCGATCGAAAGAAGTTTTAAAGTTCGACTGGGGTAGCTCGAAATCAAGGTAATACATTACTACCTCTTGCATACTTTACGAAACATGCTGGTATTTTGCTAAATTATGCATGATTTCAATGAATAGTGTTAAAAGTTTGATAATTTAAATATTTCGTTAAGAAAAGTTGATAATACCTTTGAGGCACAAGAATGATTAAAATACCTCTAACAAAAGAAATGATCTGCAATTTACATTTGAACTGATATAATCACTACATCATCTGAAATCCTTGATCTATTGAGAAATAATTCGGTATCGAGATGTAAATATGTGTGATAACAAACCACTTGGATTTTCTTGAGCCCTAGATAAACACCTGGAAAAAATAAATTTAGTAGAATTTCTTCGTAATTTTGAACTAATCTAAATAGCAATAAAGAATAAATTGATCAGAATGATTGAAATAAAGGATATTATCATAGGCACGAAAATTTCCAAATTAACTGAAATAAAGGACATACACTACCATTGAGAACTTAATTAATTGAATACCCATGTGATTGCAATGCTTCTATGTGTTTGAAGTCCGACTTAAGAATATCAGTCATTCTTAAGACTGTTTAATACTGAAAGAACAATGTACAAACTCATACTCATACTCAATCATTCAAGGTTTTTTCTAAGATAATTTACGATAATGACCGGTTCAACTATAGCCCACAACTAGAATTAAGTAATGAAAACTTGTGAAGTGTACTTATTCAAATGCTTAGAGAGTGATGCATTGATGAGACATGGTTTAACAGAAATATTATTTTTCACTTATAAATGTATTTCTAAGAGTTTTCTTCTATTTTTCTGTGGGTCGCTCTGGTGACCCTAATGTGACCTCCTAAATTTAGGTGTGTCGCATAGCCAGGTCTAAGGGGTTACATTTAGTGGTATCAGAGCTTAGAGTTGTGTCATTCTGGGTAGATCAGTCGATCGTCTGTCCTAGGGTGTCTGGTCTGTGCATGCCCCTAAATCATAACCGTACTTCATCGAGCTAGGACTCTGACATCGAACATTTCATGTAATAAATGTATCTATGCCATCTGTCCCTTATGGCCTGAACTCTGCTAGAAAAAGATGCCCATGACGTCTATCTATGTTCCAGATTCACATGATGGATCTGAATTGGATAAGAATCTGAAATGGTTGAGGCCTGAGAAATTTTGATTTGGTACAAGTATAAGAATGAATGAATAAGTTTGTGAAATATGATGGATTCTGGCAAGATTTGAGGTTGAATCTGATTCGGTTATGAAAATCATAATTTCAGAATCTGATACTTTTCAAGCTTTGTACTGTGAACCCCATTGCTGAACTATCTGACTCCTTGTATAAAGGATTCTGCCTACGTGATCTCTGAACGATTCGACAGGTTGACCATGTTATGTGATTCAAAAAATTGACAGATCGTACGAAGTACCGATATATAATATTATTGACTGAGACCAATAGTCAACCCCTTTTCTTTTTCAAAAGGCTTTGTGTGAGATTTTGAGTATTTGTTTGAACTTCAGCAAAGTTTTCTACCTGCAAATTGGTGACTAGTCTGATAAAGTAATTTAGATTTTGGAAGATATATCTTGGAGTAAATGACTAACTTCTATGATAGATGGAAAGGTTTCCTTTCCCTAAAAAAGTCTGTTTATTCGGCGGTTACCAGGCCAGTGTATGCATGGCACTTTATAGGGTCTCATATGATTGGAGATATTGCATTCTAATTAGTTGGCATGAGATTTCTTATTGGGAAGACTTTTGAGGTCTGATATAGTTCAAGAGATTAATGATACTAATAGATAGATTTGTGATCATCTGAGGAAGTCTCGAGAAACAAGCATGCTCCGATAGCTAAGTTTCAGTTGAAGGATAGATGAAAGAACAGTCCTTGCATTCCTTCAACTCCGATAAATTTTGAGGACAAAATTTCTTTTAAGAGAGGGAGAGTTGTAATGCCCTTAAAAGATATATATATATAAAAAATAAAATAAAGGGAGAATTGCAGCCAAGGGGGTTTGAGCGCGATCGAAAGAAGTTTTAAAGTTCGACTAGGTAGCTCGAAATCAAGGTAATACATTACTACCTCTTACATACTTTACGAAACATGTTGGTATTTTGCTAAATTATGCATGATTTTAAAACCTTTGAGGCATAAGAATGATTAAAATACCTCTAACAAAAGAAATAATCTGGAATTTACATTTGAACTGATATAATGACTACCTCATCTGAAATGCTCGATCTATTGAAAAATAATTTGGTATCGAGATGTAAATATATGTGATAACAAACCACTTGGATTTTCTTGAGCCCTGGCTAAACACCTGGAAAAAATAAATTTATTAGAATTTCTTCATAATTCTAAACTAATCTAAATAGCAATAAAGAATAAATTGATCAGACTGATTGAAATAAAGGATACTATCCTAGGCACAGAAATTTCCAAATTAACTGAAATAAAGGACATACACTACCATTGAGAACTTAATTAATTGAATACCCATGTGATTGCAATGCTTCTATGTGTTTGAAGTCTGTCTTAAGAATATCAGTCATTCTTAAGACTGTTCAATAATGAAAGAACAATGTACAAACTCATACTCAATCATTCAAGGCTTGTTCTAAGATAATTTACGATAGTGACCGGTTCAACTATAGTCCATAGCTAGAATTAAGTAATGAAAACTTGTGAAGTGCACTTATTCGAATGCTTATAGAGTAATGCATTGATGAGACATGGTTAATGGAATGGACTTGGAAACCTAGCATTTTGTCTGCATTCTTTAGCACATCAAATCACTAATTTACTGTATCAGGTTCCTACTCTTCGGCTAGGGTAATTCCTTATGGCTACTGTATCAGGTTCTTACGCTTTGGCTAGGGTAATTCCTTATGGCTACTGTATCAGGTTCCTACGCTTCGGCTAGGGTAATTCCTTATGGCTACTGTATTAGGTTCCTACGATTCGGCTAGGGTAATTCTTTATGGCTACTGTATCAGGTTCTTACGCTTTGGCTAGGCTAATACATTCTGCATCCAGGCTTTTATGCTTCAATTAGGGCGATTCTTCTGGACCCAATACACCCCTTTAGGTCAGCACCTACGCCTAATGGGTCTGGGTTAATGCCTTATAGATTTAGTCTTGGAAAACTGCCTATTGGAGTTCAGTTGGAGGGTAGATAAGAATTTAAAATGAACCGTAATTGGAACCTGTGATTACCCGGAACACCGTGATAGTTTTATACTATACCATATACCTGTTTTACCTTACATGCATGTGTCTACATCATCATTTGGTAGTTTTGTATTACTGAGCTTTCCCAAGCTCACTTTGTTTCACCATTGCATATTAAAGAAATTCGATCATAGATTTATGACCGATATCAGTTTGAAGTTCCCTTGGAATTGCACGTGGAGTACGGTACCTTTGTATTAGTGGGCATGTGTGTCACGATTTATTTTATGATTGAGTCTGTATGTTGTTTTTTTTTTGTATTTCAGTCTGTATAAACGAAATTTTAATATAGTTTTAACAGAAATGTTATTATTCACTTTTGAATGTATTTCTAAGAGTTTTCTTCTGTTTTTCTGTGGGTCGCTCCAGTGACCCTAATGTGACCTCTTAGATTTAGGTGTGTCTTATAGCCAGGTTTAGGGGGTTACATCTAGAACCGGCTAAACTTGTAGCTCCGATACCAATAAATGTAACACCCCTTTTCGTATCCATATGACGAATACGAATCAGAAATGTCACAATTTTACTATCCTTAAATATTAATAATATTTAAAATAAAATTCAAGTTCTGATAATTTTGAACCCAAATCTTGAGTATTGGTACACCCTGTCCCAAAATGCACATTCTTGCATTTTTTTATTTCTAATTCATCCTAATTAAATACCCAAATGTCTTCTAATGTTATGTATGCTTATAGGGAACAATTGACTATCATAAAACATACATGCTCTCAATTATCTTAGCATGCAACTCATCACTTGAGGTTACTCTTAACTTTGAATCTTTCCAGAAACGCCAATTATCTTAAAACCATAACGAACTTTAAAGGCCAATCACAAATCAAATAGGTTTAGCAAGTATACATGCCACTATAATAATCAAACCTCAATTAGGATGTCATTACTGTTATTACATGTTGAGCTTTCCAATATTGATTCAATGCTCTTCTCAATCTCATCTTGATTTACCTACGTGTGCACAGTCAAACACGCGCTAAGTACGAACTTAGTGGTGCAATAAAGGAAGTTAATAACAATAATTTAAACTTTATTCGACTTCATGGCTATGTTTATATAACATGATATATATGCCAAGGCATCAACTTTCACATTGCATTAGTAATGATTTACTACATGCTAATGTCATAAGACTTTCATGCTTGTTCTAATATGCCTTATATGCATAAATGCATCATAATCACTAGATATGTATTACCGTCATGTTAATCATATATTAACATAATATAAACCGGATATAAATTTCTTACCAATATACTTGCCATTTATTCCAAAAGCTCATAAGCTTATTCACTTGTTTATCTTTTATTAATCAATAAACCATAACCCAAATATAAGCCTATGAGAACCCTGGATACACGAGTCAAATATGCACCGAAGTACTAATGCACATAAGGTCGTGCCCACCATATGCACTAAGTGTCCTTTATATACACTATAGTGCTAAATCGAATATGCAGCGTGTTGCTGGACTCTATGGCATGCCAACTATACCCTGTCCCTAAATTACATACTTGGGCATATATTCCATATTTATTTCATCAATGGCAATGTATATCAACATAATTTAACATTGGGAAGTTCATACCCGAAATAACATTCAGAATATAACATCATATATAACTAGTGATCCATGCATTTATATTCAACTTTTGACATATTTAAAATATGTCAATCATATGCTCCATGTCATAAATATAATGTCAATAAAATTTGGGTAGGCTCGTCGCAAGCCATCCCAATGATGTATAAAACATCAATGTGTCATGACATGTATGCAATTGCACTCACCTTGGCCACTTAACACAATGCCTCACTAAGTCCTAGTTCGATCCTTTCTTTCATAGAACCTTGAACCTTCCTTGATTCGGACTTATCTTCATTAATCACATCAATAAAATAAAATATTTGTTAGATTCAAATCTAACAATACCTTAAACATGTTGTCTAATATAATCATTCGAATATAAAATTTCCAAATATTTTTCCTTTTCTTCCTTGTACTGTTCAAAAACTCATTATGGTCCTTAGAGACCAATTTGAACTTCCAATAGTTCTTCCGAGCTTGCAAACTAACATTTAAATACAAAATGTTTCAAATTCCATAATTCAAGTATTCCATTCGATTTTCCTTCACTTAAAGGTTTAGGAACTAAAATGAAAATCTTTTCCATTTCAATGGCATTTTCAATATATTTATCACCAATAGAATTTTTACCTAATAACATTCATCATAAATTCTTCACTTACAACTTTTGTACATTCTAGTCCCTAAATCCCTAATTTTGCTGAAATGCCATTATGGTCCCTAAACTCGAATTCATTTTGATTCGAATTTAATTTCCAGAATTTAACCACATTTCTAACACACAAATACCCTGATTTCCAGATTGTTACATGCTGGTCCTTACATTTTCTCACATTGCCGAATTGGTCACTAAATACAATCCAAGGATTCAAGCTTCCTAACTTTGTAATTAAGCCTTCAATCACTGTTAATTCATCAAACTCATCATTATACTCAAAAATCAGAACTGATCCTTTCCAATTTCCATCATGTCGAATTGGTTCTTACAGTTTAACAAATTGCTAAAATGGCCCCTAATCAAGATAACACCAATTTTAGCATTCCAACTTCAATTTCATTCTTAGCAAAACCTTATATAATCAATAACAACTTATTAAATACAAAACAAAATCAGTCCATAATATTAATCAATCAAACCGAATAGGTCCATAAAGATTTCCAAATTGTTGATTTAGTCACTAGTTGAAATAACTAGATTTTCAGCCTCCAAACATCAAATTCAAGCTTCAATTATCATCAAATCTATAAATACTCTTAAAAAATTAGATTTAAACACCAGCCCCGAACCTTTACATGCTAGACAAAATATTCCCTTAACTTTAGACATCAATCCAATTTAGTCCCAAGCATGGAAACAACATAAAATCAAATATAGTTTCTTAAATCTTCAAAATTCCCAAAATTCACATAACCCTAATTTTTTCCTCATATCAAATCTCATCAACCAATCAATTATTCTATGAATTATTTACATCAAAAGATAGAGCTCGAAGAGTAGAACAACTTTGTAGTTCGAAAGATTACCTAAAAACCGAGATTCGAGGCTTAAATAGAGCCTGGAAAATTGTCTTCTTCTTTCCTCTAGCTCCCACGGTACATGGCTGGAAAAATATGAACATTTTGTTCATCTTTTAACTATTATTTTACACTTGTAACTCTTAAATAAATTTTAAATTCATTTAAATAGTGAAATTACCAATTTAGCCTTTAAATCCAATGGCTAATTTAATCTCATCTAAAATCAAGGGCCAAGATTAAATCCATGTATATTTCATCTTCCAAAAATATCCTCAACATTTCAAAAATATTTTAAAATTGCCATCCTTGCCAAATAACCAATTTGCCCTCCAACTAGTCTTTATTTACTAGTTTGTTTCAAAATTGACATTCCATTATAATCTAACTAAATTAGTTCCTTCTCAACCGGCCACTATTCCATAAATATCATTTTATGATTTTCCATGGCTTATGGAACAGCCTCTAAAATTTTCAATTCAATCTGATTTCCCAATATTCACTAAATACTTGTACTACGATTTTACCTTTACCGAGCTATCAGATCTATTTCGAAAATTCTATATTTCCATATTCAAAAAATAAATACTATTATCTCATAAAACTTCCTTTCTTAAGGACATAGACTGAATTTTCCTAAGCTGGTCTATTATTCTGATAATTATCGAAAATCCTCATCAAGTAAAATTTCTCTTAGAAATCCTTTATCCGAAATCCATACGAATATTCTATACTCTTAATGAGTCCAAAATATCGATCAGAAATACTTTTATGGGACCTTCCTAAAGGTCACTCTTCCTAGTGTTTCCCTGGTCTGAGCACGCTTAATAATAGGGTTCGATCAAAATTTGATACCTTATACTGCATTTTCATTGCCGGGACCTATATCAGATTTTTACTCACTGACCGAATTTATCCATCTACGTGATAAAGTTAGTTACTGAGCAAATCCTTTATTATGGATTTAAACTTTTCCTTTCTTTATGATTTAGCAACCAACTTTTAAAAATTGTCATTTTGGTCACTAAACTTAAACCTTCAATTCCCATTCCAATTTTATGGATTTCAACCAAATTTTGCATGTACCCTAATCTACTTATCATCCTTCGGAATATCCTGGATATTCGATTCGATCTGATTATCCGAATATTTTTCTAAACTTTATCGCTTTATAACCATTAATACAAACTCCGTACAAAAAATTTGGATAAAATAGAATGTCATTCTTGGGGGTAAACTATTCATTTATGGGGTTAAAATACACAACTTTTGGAAATTACACTTTGGACCCTGAACTTTTCCAAAGTTTATACTTTAGCCATAAAACTTTCAAATTTTACATTTTGGTCACTAGCCAAAAATTGGGATATTACCTTTAGTTCTGGTCCCTAATTTGGCAATAGGATACTCGAAGTCATTAGTTGAAATCCTTTCAAGGATACCAATTGCCTCTGTATAATTCTCGTCCAGCAGCGAACCATTTGCCGACGCATCAACAATAGTTCTGGCATGAGTATTGAGTCCATTGTAGATGGTCTCCATCGGGTCTAGTTTAAGAATCCATGAATGGGACATCTTCTCAACAGGTTCTTGTATCTTTCCCAGGCATCATATAGGGTCTCGTCATCAGCCTGCCTAAATGTAATAATCACGTTTCTCAGCTTGGCGGTGAGTTTTGGTGGCTGGAATCGCAGCAAAACTTTCTGACATAGATCTCCCCATGAGGTGACAGAACCAGGTGGCAAGGAACTAAGCCACGTTTTTGCTCTATCTCTCAGGGAAAATGTGAATAATTTTAGCTTCATTGTATCTTCCGACACTCCAGGCTACTGAAATAGCTGGCAAACTTCCATGAATTGCTTTAAGTGTTACCTCGGGTCTCCTGTAGGTGCTCCATCAAATTGTCTTACATTCAAAAGCGTTTGTATCATTACCGGTTTAAGTTCAAAATTTGGTGTATTTACCTCTGGACCAATCAGTCATGGCATTAAGTTGTCTACGTTTGGTGCCTAGTGTTCTCAGATAGGTCTCTTCTCCTCTATATTAACGGCTAGGGAAGCAGGTGCGACCGGTATCCCATTGCAGTATAGTTGATTTCCCATATTGTTTGGGTTACCATCAGCTCATCCATTACCATGGTGTGCTATCTCTCGAGCTTTTCTTTTTAGCCTCCATAAGGTTCTTTCAATTTCTAGGTCGTATGGTCAGTCTTCCACCACATGGTGGTTTCTGCTTATACACCAGTTAAACTAAGTACATAATAAAATAAATGAAACAAGTAAAATCAAAACAATAAATTTTGTCACAATCCCCGGTGACGGTGCCAAAAACTTGTCGATTTTTGCTAACACTTGGCAAACAATTGAATATTTAGTGTAAAAGTGCAAGAAAACAATGCCAATGTGAGTCTTATGCGTGCAAGTATACACGGTCAGTAAGTAATACAGTAGTAAGCTGAGTATCGAATCCATAGAGTTTGTCCAAGAACTTATTTGCTTAATGTTACTTGTTTGCAAGAAAAATAAAAGTGTTGAAATGATTCGGGTTTTTGATCGAAGGTGGAGAAAACAAAGTAGTGAAAAATGAAAACAGTCTGGCAACAAAAGCGTTTAATTGAATGATGAGAGTTGGCAAAGGGAAGCCTGGATTTCATGCTACTTATGCCAAATTCTAATAATGTTTTGCCTTGGTTTTATTGTCGAGCAAATTAAAGGTAGTATTTTCTCTATCGATGGCAATACCCTAAGTCGGCCATGATAAAACCCATATATGTCTATAGTGAAGCTTTTCATTAATTAACTTGATTAAGTGTCAACCTTTACTCCTAAGGGGTAGACTCACTTCTGAAGTAAGCTCGTCTACTTGAACATCTTCTGTCGAAGCTTCTCGCCTTAGTACCTAGCAACTGGTTGTTGCCCCTTAAGTCTATTAAGATAGTAAGGTGCAATCAGCACACTATGCCAACTATCGTATGGCAAAGGATTTGAGAAAATTAAGTATTAGCATATAGAAAACATTGCCAAGGCATTTTGAATTATTAAAAACCAAACATAAATTTAGCGTTCATTGCAAGCATCCCCCAACCAACTGAAAAAGCTTAGTTCATGGTTGGGGGACCATTCACAAAATATGATCATATTTTAACATCACCATTCAAATAAAACTAAAACTAAGAGAATATGTACGAAGGAGATCCGTCAATACAGCCCTTCAGTTGCTCCAGAGCTCTCAGTCTTAGCTAGTCAGACCACGTCGCCTCTTGGTTAACTACAGTGCAGCCTCTTTCGATTCGATCCCCTCAAGTGGTGAGTTAAGCTTCTTTAAATAGGCTTGCATGGAAACCCTAGGATAAGCTTCTTGAGTTTAAAATTTGAGCCTGCGAAAGGGATAAGATGCAGTATCTTCGTATCCTAATTTGAATCCTAGGGTTGACGTGTATAGGGTCCAACGGCTACCTTGACCGATCAACGGGCATCAATCCTTTGCTAGAAGATCTTTGGCATTGCTTGGTCCATGCATGCCAATTTCTACTCGGCTATTCTCTTACTTCTTTTCCAGCGCCTTTCTGCTATACATGTCTGCCTGTGGCCTGCATCAAAACCAGCAAAACAACGTTCATCCTGGCAACAAAATAACTCCCAACTCCTTATGCAAATGCATGGATTTCATCAACTAAATGCTAACATATCTACTTAAAGACAAGCAAAAGCATTGTGAAATAAGCGTAAAAGTTAGTACTTTTGAGGAGTTAATAACACACTTGTGAGCTTAATTGTCATATATGCTCAAGTGTTATGTTTTGGGTGAGTGCTTAGAATTGCAAACAAATTAGCCTAGTGAGGTTTTCCTAGTTTGCCTATTGTTTCTCTTGTAAGAGAGGGTTTTACAAGACTTTGGGGTATAAGTCTTATTTTGTAAAGATTTCCTCTTGAGCCTAGAAAAAAGGGAAGAAATTCATAGTGAATTTGGGAAAATCCTTAGTAGGAAGCTCAGGTAGTGGATGTAGAGCTTGGTTAGAAGCTTGAACCACTATAAACCCTTGTGTCTCTTTTTTAATTTCTATAGCTTCCACTTCAAACACCTAAAAAGAAATTCACCCTCTCTTGGCTATCTCGGTTGATCGTACGAGCCTCCCAACATATTTATATTAAGTTCTATATAGTTAGGATGAAGCCACGATTATAACTCGAGTGGACAAAGTATAATTTTTTAAAAGTATGGGGCAATGTATAACAATCTCTTAAACTTTTTATATGATCTAAAGGTAAAAAAAATGGAGGTTGGGAGGCAACAACCCCTTCCAATTAAAGGGTACCTTTGTCCTTGTATATAGTATTATTAAAATTTATGTATGTTTAAAAAATTAAGGTAAAAATTTTGACGAGCTTAACGAGTATGAGTCGAATAAAATTGTATCGAGCTTATCGAATAGAGTACGAGTCAAGTTGTGATTGGCTCACTCAACAAATACTTCTATCTAGGGGTGAGCATTCGACAGAGTCGAGTCAAAAAATTTCGAGTTGTTCAAGTTAACGTGTCATATTTTACGACTCAAACTTTATTTAAATTTTTTTTCGATTCAAGTCAAGTTTAAGAAATTCTAGTCGGGTTTCGAGTTTTTATAAAATTTAATTGTAATTATTTATCATGTTATAGTACGGTTTGATTCCAATTCAAACGACTTTCTCTAATCATATAAGATATGCATATATATATATATATCTTCATATTTTTATATATCGATATATATATCATAAAAAATTGAGGGACTCGTCTCGAACTTAAAAATAAATCCACTAATTACTAAAAATTTTGAGTTAATCAAATTTTTATTTTACAACTCAAACTTTATTTGAATTTTTTTTCGAGTCGAGACGAGTTTATAAAATTTCGAGTCGAGTCAAGAAGAGTCGAGTATTTTCGTCTCGAGTCGAGTTATTCGATTTTTTTAGTCGAGTCGAGTTTTGCCCACCCTATATCTAACAATGTTGTCTGAAATTTAACTACATGTTTCCTTTGGTGAGAATTAAGAACATGTAAATTTTAATAGAAACAATGATATTTTCCAACAAGTTTGTAACATGGTGAGCAATATGAACCTATTGGGTGGATACTAGAGCCTAGAAAATAAGTCGAGCATGGGGCCCAAAAGATGTGAAGACTTGATTCAAAGTTGCCAAATTTATCTGACTTGCCTGGAGATGATCTTTAGTTGAGACTTTAAATTTTTTACAACCAAATTTAGGAGAAATTATTCTATGGACCGGTTTTACTACGTCATCCGTGGTCCTTAATAGTTAAAAAAATCCATGTCATTAATTTTTTACACGTCATCCACACACTCAGATTTTTAATTTTCAAATCATCTTCTCCAATTAACATATATTAAAATTGAAAAAAAAGTCGACAAATTTATTTTAGGTTTTGGCTTAGTTCCCTCTTCTTCTCCAAGTCGCTCTTGATTATCGATATTATCAAGAATTTTATTTGTCAGGAACGCCATCTTCTTCACTAATAATCTGGTCAGTTTTTAATTTTTTCTATTTATCCAATTAAGATATATGAAAATTTAAAAAAAAAATCCATGGGTTTATCTCTTGGGTTTGTCTTAATCCCCTCTTATTCTCCAACGTAGCTCTTCACTACTGTAAGATTCAAGAATTTCATAATTTTTAGGAACACCAACTTCTTCACTCAAAGCATGTCAGTTCTTTAATCTTTTTTATATTTCTCCAACTAATAAAATCTGAGTTTGTTGTTTTGGGGTTCAAATTAGTGTTTTCTCTTTGGTGATTCTAATATAATCAATTTAAATTGGTGTTCATTGCTGTTTTGGGTTTAAATTAGTATTTTCTCCTTGATTATTGTAATAGAATCGATTTAAATTGGTGTTCATTACTGTTTTTGGTTCAAATTAGTGTTTTCTCCTTGATTATTCTAATAGAATCGATTTAAATTGGTGTTTAGCTGTGAAGTTATTTGTGTTTTAAACTTGTAGTTGTCTTGTTCTGCTACTTCTTTTAAGAAATATAAAAGAGATATAAACTGTAAATTAAAAGTAAATTAATAGTTAACAATTATGTAAAAAACTTGAATTACGTAATAATGGTGTTTTTTTTTTGTTTTGTCTACCACTGCTTTCGTGTTGAACTAATAATTTCATTGTTGTTATTGTCTGTCACTACTTTGTTTTAACATGAATTTTTTTAATCGAAAGAATTTATTAAACATCTGAGAAAGGTTCCGTGATATCACTTTTGCTTATTATAGAGGTGTTGTTAGTGCTCTTATTTGTGTATAATATCAGTAGAAGAATCACCTTGGACAGTGTTGGTTGCTGACTTGATGAACTCAAGAGTAATTTTCAGTCTTTTACTTTGTTTGCTGTTTTTTAATCATCTTTTTCTCTCTTTTTTTCCCGGTTTTCCTATCGATTTGGGCTCTTTCTGTTGGCTAAGATTATGACTTTGCTGCTTCATTTGAAACTTTTGATGGTTTATGGTTAATCAATAAGGAGTTTATAAGATCCATAAATATCCTTGCTTTTACCTTTTTCAAAATTTTATCTCAATTTGTTTAATTGGTTGGTGATTGTGGGGTAGAGTGTTAGATCCAATGCTGTAACGTTTGTAGTTTAAGCCTTAAGCTAAACCTTGAAACAACTATAACAAAATTTCTCTATAAGAAAATAAAAAAAGTAGGCAAGTGTTCTATGAGTTGTTGTTTAGGCGATAACAACTTTACTAGTTGAGAATACAAGTAAACAAAAAATAGTTGAAAAAGAATTGATTTTGTAATTATTTCTTTTCTCCACTTCCATACCCCAATGGTGGATTTTATCACTTAATTGCATTTGTTCAAACTTGATATTTGTTTAATTGCATGTCGTAAAATCTTACCTTATGTGTTTTTACATTGTACCATAGAGTGTTTATACTACTCAAATTCAAGGGTGAATGTCGAATGTGAGTATATGTTCGGCATAAAATATATATTTTTAAGGCATATGTATTTGATGTATTGGTAAGTAAAACAAGGTCCCAAAAGAAAAAAAAATATGGAGATATCCCCTCAAAATTTTTGAAGTTTTTTCATGTACCTTTGGAGGGTCATATGATATTTGCTCCTCGGACTATCAATTTTACTTCTCCTGATTTACTGTGTATGTGATTTTATATTTGCCTTAAAGTTCGAAGATATTGATTTTTGAAGATATTAATTTTTGCTTACTTAAACTTCACTGCAGTGCATTTCGATACGACCATGACAAGAATGTTGGTTGGAAACAAGTATGATCTTTGTTTCCTACAAATCTTTCGATCCTTGCTTGTCATCTATCAGGCTGATATTTGTATAGAAAATACACATGCATGCATCTATATGGAGGGGTTGAGGAGGGGAGATAAATACAACATATTGTTGTTCAATTTGTATGTTTTACCTTGTTATTCCACTGTACAATGATGCACCCCTTGTTATTCCACAAATTATATTCTGTCATGTGTCTCATTTCTTCTGCTTCCTCATAATTATTAATCTACAACAAAAACATAAACTTTTGTATCTTTATCACAATACACCGATGTAACAATATATATAGAGAAATTAGTAGTTATGGATGTTACCCAGTACTTGAGTGCAGTAAGATCATAAGTCCTATAAATGTTTTGTCGTGTCATGATTTAAGATGAAGACTCGATCATTTGTGGTTACCTTACATGCCCTTGTACTTCTGAAGACATCGTTTCATGTGATATTTGGATGTGGTCATTCGTGTACCCTTATAGTGTTAATATATTTTATATTTTTACTTGTTATAAACAATTAGTACTTTTTACATGTCTAGGATTGCAAGTATATACCTATAAGCATTGATGTGAGCTTTAAAGAGACGTTCTAATTAGATATAAAATTCAAATGACGTTTAGATTCAGATAAATAGAGATCGTATCATGGAGAACTCAAATTTACAATCTCATTAAATAATAAAATCTCAAACAAACAAAGTCTTATTTTCATGTAATAAGTTTATCCGTGAAATAAAATTTTATTTAAGCACCTCAATATATAGAATAAATAAAAAAACTCTAAAAAAAGATATAATGTAACATAACAGAATAGATTCAGTCAAATAAAAAGAGATAACGTAACGATATCATCAAATACAGATCACCAACTCCTTAAAAGAAGTAACAGAACGAGACAACTACAAGTTTAAAACATAAATAACTTCACAGCTAAACACCAATTTAAATCGATTCTATTAGAATAATCAAGGAGAAAACACTAATTTGAACCTAAAACAACAATGAACACCAATTTAAATCGATTATATTAGAATCACCAAAGAGAAAACACTAACTTGAACCCAAAACAGCAAGCTCAGATTTTATCAGTTGAAAAAATATAAAAAAGATTAAAGAATTTACCGATTTCAGTGAAGAAGTTGGGGTTCCTGGAAAATATTAAAATTCTTGAATCTTGCAGTAGTCAAGAGCTACGTTAGAGAATAAGAGGGGATTAAGACAAATCTAAGAGATAAGCACATGAACCTTTTTTTATTTTCATATATCTTAATTGGAGAAATAGAAAAAAAAATAAAAACTAACCAGATTTTTAGTGAAGAAGATGGTGTTCCTGACAAATGGACTTCTTGATAATATCGATAATCAAGAGCAATTTAGAGAAGAAGAGGAAATTAAGCCAAAACCTAAAATAAATCTGTCGGCTTTTTTTTCAATTTTAATATATGTTAATTGGAGGAGATGATTTGGAAATTAAAAATCTGAGTGTGTGAATGACGTGTAAAAAATAATGACATGAATTTTTTTTTAACTATTAAGAACCACGGATAACGTGGTGAAACCGATCCATAGAATAATTTCTCCAAATTTAGAATCGGTTTACCTGTGTTTGCGGAAGCATCTATTACTCTCCAGAAAATGGTAAAACCAAAGGCAATGATTCTAATTTCATACAACAAACCCCACATTGCCTTTAAAGCCTCAAATGGACATCATCTCCTCTTGAAATCCCCACCATTGGCCTTCACATCTTTTCATCAAGCAACACCATTTCCCAGGAGGGGGGAACAAAGGGGAGAATACATAAAAGCCACGAATTGCTTGGCTTGCCAGCAAAGATCAGGTTCATACGAAGATAGGGACATTCATTTTGTTAAAGGGAAGGATAGCAGGAAAATCAGTAAAGAAAGTGTTGGTGGTATAAATTGGTGGGGCGGAAGAAACACCACTGGTTATGATCACATTAGAATTGGTCAGGATCCAACGTCGTTGAACAAGGTAAACAGCTGTCACCGCCGCCGAAAGACGATCGATATCACATACGGAGGTCAAACGGACTTGGTGCCGGACGAGGATGAACCGAAGCTGGTGAGGAGCAGTGGGATGAGGAGGAATTGGAGCTTTAAGAGCTTGAAGAAAATGAGAGGATAAACTTCATATTTCATCTATTAATATTTGTAGTAGTTGAATGTATGTCTAGCAAGAGAACCCTAAAATCCCATTTTCCGAATCAAATCCCAAAGGTTGGAATTTTTCACTTCATTTGTATTCCAAACCAGATAATGAAATGAATTTCATAATTCCTATTTCGCTCTTACCAATACCAATGGCATGAATTTCAGTTATTTTATCAACAGTGGCGTGATTCGCTAATTTAAAAAAAAAAACGTGTTATTTGTTGAGTGAGTGATAAGATCGTATGATATTCAACAATTCCGTTTCAGAAGTCTATGTTAAACCAGGAATTCCGGTTTACAGTTCAATAATTAAACTACACAGTCATAAAGTAATATTTGGTAAACTACAACAAATGTCATTTAATTATGGGTAAAATTACATTTGAGTCACTTAATTATTAAAAGCTATATTTAGGTCACTCAACAATAGATAAAATTATATTTAGATCACTCAATTATAAATAATATTATATTTAGGCCACTCAATTATAAATAAGTTTATATTTAAGTCACCCTTCATATTTAAAAAACGAAAGCAGATTACCCAAATCCTGAAAAGCATCAAAATCCCATAAGTGTATTTTCTACAAAAAAAAAAGATGGCAACAATAAGAGTAAAGCTCCCTTTGTTCTTGTTCAATAATGACTTAAAAGCTAATGCAAATGGCCGAAATGCCTTGATAACAAAGGTTTCCATGCATGCTTCATGCCCCCAGCATAATATTTACGATAACAATAAACCAGAACTTGTTCATTCAGGTTAAATTCATAACAAGCTATTTACATTCAACTGAAGACATAGTACAACATTTAAGTTTAAACACAAAACAAAACAATAAAGAGAGGCTATTTTCACTTCCTTGGAGCTCAACAATGTTCATCAGTCTTAAAATTTATGAAAATCAACCCCGCCGCTAACCAGTTAAGCTCCTCCTTGATTAGATCAACTCTCAAACTATTATTAACTACACTAAACACTGTTACGAACAAAATAGAACAGCATTTTACAGAGCTTGTGCTACTGGGAGCCTTAAAACGTCCCCGAGCTGTCTAGCCATTTTAAACAATGATCTTCAATCAAGCTCTACTAATCCCACTTGCTTGTTTCCGATCAAGCTCTGCTCAATACTCTCTATCTTGCATCTCCAAGTTTGGATGTTAGGGAAATCTTTAGTTGCTCCTGCGTGTAAAACCGGCTCCCCATCTTCACAGTGGCTTGTTGGATCATCAAGTCTTTCACTACTGATACACTGGCATGGTGTACTTCGAGGTCTAACTCTTTCAAGGTAGCCATTAACTTGGCTGCTGGATGGTTCTTTTTACTGCACTGGATTTGAATCATTGCATCCCATCCGATAATTTTCACATCAATCTCCAAATCTATCAATTTACTGGCAAGGTGATTAGACATCCTGAGGTCTTGATCATGTTGTGGCGGAGCCGAACGATGGTCTTTACTCGACAATGCTTTCTTCATTGCCTCTATTTGGTTCTGCAACTCCTCTTTCTCCGAATCTGCAGTTTGTAGCTTTGACTTGAGCTCGTCAATATATGAAATAGCATCACCCAAGAGTGACGCTTTATCCATCTTGGACACGTTAGGAACCACAGCTCGCAGGGCGTAAAACTTCTGGTTAAGCTTCTCCCTTCTTTGACGCTCTGCTTCAACATGATTCAGAGGCTCTTCTCTTCCGTTAGCTGGTTTTAGCCCTCGTTTTCGAGGCCTCTTTTCCGGCTCCACAACTCTACTACTATCGGCCTCCTTAACGACAGAAGCTTCAAGATCGGAGTGATCAGAATCCCCAGCACCCCCACTTGATTTCACGACACCAGAAGAAGGCAAGATTACACCTGAAGTAAACGAAAGCATCGCTTCTTCATTACTCCCTCTTGAAGCAGGCGGCCTCTTCTTATTCTCCACCACCAACTGCGAATTCCTTGTAAACAAATTTCCCTTCCCACTTCTCTTACTCTCACCAAAATTCAATATCTCCCCCGCTTCTGGATTCAACAAATGAGAAGACGAATTCCCATGCCTCGCACTGCTGCTCCCATCAAAGCCATAATCGGAAAAATTCAAGCATAAACTCTCCCCCTGCGAATGATTCTGCTGGTGCTGATTGCTAGTATTGTTGTTGCCGTTGGTACTGCTTTCCTTGAGCTCGGCTCCAGGGTTTGGATCAGTAATCCAAAGTGAAGGATCATTTTCGCCTTGATCAGCTGTGTTGTTACTCATAGACCAAGAACCAGCTTCAATCCCAATATTGAAATTAAACAAAGCCCGAACCTTGTTCATCAGATCTGAGCTTTGCGTGATAAGTTCCGTTGACCCTAGCTCGACCACTCCATTTGCCGACGGTATACAAACCATGGTTTGCAAACCGAAAACCTGGGCTTGCCTCGCCCTCTCGCACATGGAGCTCGCCAGCCGGTCCGAACCAGCAACCCAAACGGGACTGGAATTGAAAAAGGCCTGCCCCGGAAGCCCGGTGCTGTTGACGAAAGACTGCGTCATGGAAACCAAAAAGAACCACTCGGTGTCGGTGACTTCTTCGTCAACGGCATCGTTGGCCGGAGCCGTGGATCCAGAAATCAAGGAGTTAAGTTCTCTTAGCACTTTTTTACGGTGTTGTTGTTCGGCGAGTGAGGAGGGAGAAGCTTTGGACTTGGCTTTCTCTTTATCTTCTTCACCTTTGTAATACCCATCTCCCCAACCGAGTACGGTAGTGGCGGAGTAATCGTAGGAGGACTGCCAGAAGATGGCGTAAGTCCAGCTCTCCCGAGCTCCTTCGATTAGGGCTTGGAGAGGTTGTTGGAGCGACTCTTGAGTGAGGCGGGATTGGGGGAGGGAGGACGCAGGAGGAGGAGGAGGAGGAGCAGGAGCAAGTGGTGCGGAAGTGGATGCAGAGGATTGCGGCCATATAGAAGAAAGATCGGAGCTCATGAAAGCTTCCATAACAGATGCATTGTCGTCGGTCCAGAGATTCATGGTGGGTGCTAACCTGTAGTCCGTCATTCCATAAGATTTCGCCAGATTTGTTTCCTTGGGAAATTTGCTTTGGGGAAGAAGAAGTAGGAGAAGGGCAGAGGAAGTAGGATTGGATTGGATGAGATTACTAGGGTGGGATTTTATTTGGAGTGAATTTCAGCTGATATTTTTGTTTTAGCGCGTGTGTGGATTAAAATAAAAAAGGGGGTTTCTACGAAGGAAAGGGTGAGCCGATTAAATGGGTAAAAATCAGGCGTTATTGGCTTCCTTCCCCCTTTCTCTGCCCATCTTATTTGCTTACATTAGAGCACGTGGCGGCTTCTCCTTTCTCCATCCTTGTGTGCCTTGACTCAAGTTTCTGCGCTTCCTTACTCTCGCTCGGTTTTAACTGTTTTTCTGGTTATATTTAATTAATAATAAATTTATATGACATCTAAATATTTAGGACTGTTTTTCAAAAATGTAAACCATCTCCTTAATAATAAAATGTACTAAGCTTATCACTTTAAAAATATTAATAATAGGTTTAATAAGCCTTAAACTTTTATAAAAAATCAATTAAATTCTTAAATTTTTTTTTGTAACAAATTAAGTCCTCAAACTCTAGAAAAAAATCAATTTGGCCCTTTGACCAACGTTGACCGTTAAATAAGCCCTTAAATTTTTTGCAAAAAATCAATTAAGCCCCTAAACTTTTTTTGCACCCAATTAAGCCCTCAAACTCAAGAAAAAAATCAATTTGGCACTTTGACCGTTAAATTTAACAGTTTTTTATAATCTTCTTAGCATGTGTCGCAACAGGATAATGGCACTTGTCATTTCTAGAAATTTTTAAACTTTAATTTTTTTTAAAAACTATAAAAATATGAAAAAAAAATCTAAAAAATTCTGGAAATTTAATTTTAAAATATAAAAAATATTTTTTAATTTTGAAATTTATTTAAAAATAATAAATAATATTTTTCGAAAGATTAAAATATTTTAAAATTTTAAAAATATTAAATATTATTATACAATTATAAAAAATAAATTAAATATATATATATATATCTGGAATATATATATATTAGATTTTTCGGATTTTTATATATTTAGATTTTTTAGGATTTTTATATATTTTTTAAAATTTAAAGTTTGAAAAATTCTTAGAAATGTCAAGTGGCATTACCCTGTTGCGATACATGCCGAGAAGATTTTAAAAAAACTCGTTAAATTTAACGGTGAACGTTGGTCAAAGGGTCAAATTGATTTTTTTTATCTTGAGTTTGAGGGCTTAATTGGGTGCAAAAAAAAGTTTAGGGGCTTAATTGATTTTTGTCTTGAATTTGAGGGCTTAATTGGGTGTAAAAAAATTTAAAGGGCTTAATTATTTTTTTACAAAAGTTTAAGGGCTTATTAAACCCTTAAGCCTTAATAATATAATTTTAAAATAACTAAATTATATTAAATTAAAATCAAATAATTTTAGTCCCAAACTTCAATAGAGTAGCTGGACTAAAACGTTTATTACACCCATTTATATTGCACGTAACCTTTAATTATTTTGGCTAAAGTTTAAAAATGACCATCAAATTATTCTAAAATGTTCATCTTTGTCATTCAACTTCTAAATATTATAAAATAAACAATTTTACTTAAGTAATACTTCTCTAAACTATGTAAAGAAATAACAGAATTTCCATATTATTTATAAAAATGACATTTATTTTAACCTTGTAAGACGAAGACGTGCCCATATAGGAAGTGCTTTGTGGAAGGCGCACCCTATAAAAAGAACCTTCTGCAATTGTCGCACCATACATGGTTCCTCCAAAATCGCACTTTTGAATTCTGTCTCCAATACCGAAAACTTATTGTTTAACATTATTAGGGTTTTGATTTTGAAAACAAAACATTTAATTAAAATCTTAATATTATAATTAAATTATTAAATTTTGTAATTAAAAAAATTTCTATAAGAAAACAAGTTTTAATGAAACAAGACATCTTCATCGATTTGTGCAAGCCGAATGTCGTTCTTGATGTTTTTCATGATGGTGTGGATGGCATTGCACAGCCAAGATCAATAACAATATAATTTGAGTATTTTTCCCCCTAATATTAAAAATAATATTTTAATTAAAATTAAAGAGTCAAATAAGATATTTCTTTTATTAATTTTAACATTTCACAATACATCTTAACAACAATTAACGATGTGGTACTCATTTATAACAAGATTCAAAATTAATATTAAATTTATAACATTTAAAAATTAAATTATCAAAATTAATATTTTAAAATAGTTTAACGACTATTTTTAAACTTTATTTTTATTTTTTAAATGAAAAAAATTGTTTAAGGATTAAAACCAAAATTTGATGCAAGTAAGTAATACTTTATATTAAAATTCTTTACCACTATGTCACATGCCCTCTTCATTACTATGTCAGTATGCCACGTGCCGTATATAATAGTTAACTTTGCGGTTTCAATTGAAAAATAAAAAATATATTTTGTGCTTAAAGTATATATTTTTTAAACTTTAGATGCTTAAAGTATTTTTTTGTAAAAATAAATACTTAAAGTTTCAACCGTTATAATTTTAGGTGCTTGAAGTTTCAAAAGTTACAATTTTAGGTGCATGATCGTTAAAAAATGTTAATCAATCAATACTTGATACGTGGCATTTTTATTTTATTGTATTTCAAAATTAAAAAACTTAAAACAATTTTTTCAGTTTTTCATAAAATTTTTGAAGTTTTGCAATTTTTACAAAGCAATCTCCAAATCTCTCAAACCCAAACTGCCAAATTATCGTCGCTACCGCTGACGATCGCCGCCCCTAAACCTACCCATTTGGTCGCCGAACCTAGTCAGTCGTTTCTCTCAACAAAACGGTGCCGCCAAAAACAACAAAATGGCGAGCAGTCGAACACTGATTTCGAACGCAAAATTGACTCTTGGCTGCCACGTTGTTCGTCGTTTTCAGCGACGCCGTGATGGGGGAAACGACCAGTTAGGTCTGGAGAATATATTCATAATGGCTTAAATAAAAAATAGGTGCTTAAAGTATATATTTTTTGAAATTTATATGCTTAAAGTATTTTTTTTGTAAAAATAGGTGGTCAAAGTTTCAACCGTTATAATTTTAGGTTCTTGAAGTTTCAAAAGTTATAATTTTAGGTGCATGATCGTTAAAAGATGTTAAAAAAATGTTAATCAATCAATGTTTGATACATGGCATTCTTATTTTATTGTATTTCAAAATTAAAAAACTTAAAACAATTTTTTCAGTTTTTCATAAAATTCTCGAAGTTTTGCATTTTTTACAAAGCAATCCCCAAATCTTTAAAATCTCCCAAACCCAAACCGCCAAATTGCCATCGCTACCGCTGACGATCGCCTCCCCTAAACCTACCCATTTGGTCGCCGAACCTAGTCAGTCGTTTTTCCCATCACGGTGCCGCCAAAAACGACAAAACGGCGTGGCAGTCGAACACTGATTTCGAACGCAAAATTGACGCTTGGCTGCCATGTTGTTCGTCGTTTTCAGCGACGCCGTGATGGGGGAAACGACCAGCTAGGTCTGGAGACCAAAGGGGTAGGCTTAGGGGCGATGATCGTCGGTGACAATTTGGCAATTTGGGTTTGGGATATTTTAGGGTTTTGTGACTGCTATGTAAAAATTGCAAAACTTCGAGAATTTTATGAAAAACTAAAAATTTTGGGTGTTTTTCTTTAAAAAATCATATTAGTGCCACGTGTCAAGCATTGATTGGATAACTTTTTTAACACCCATTAACGGTAGGCACCTAAAATTGTAACTTCTAAAGTTTTGGGCACCTATTTTTACAAAAAAAAAATACTTTAAGTACCTAAAATTTATGAAAGGTATACTTTGGGCACCTATTTTTTATTTAAGCCATTCATAATATACCCTTAAATTAAAGAAAATTTAATTACTGGTCGGTAAAAATTAAATTTGATGAGAAATGCAAGAACCACCGGGTAATACTCTCTGTCCCACTCAATATGTCCCTTTTGTATTTTAAAATTGTCCAACTTAAAATGTCTCGTTGAAAAAATCAACAATTTTTATAAGGCTCATTTTCCTTTATATTTTTTTTTAGTTTCTGAACAAAATAAAATTCAACTTTTCAATGATAAAATTATCGTTTCAATTATTTTACATCATATTTCTTACACATTCTTACACATTCTTACACAAACTTTTTTCTTCTTAAAACTGTGTGAAAATTTAACAATAGACAAAATAAATAGGACGGGGAGTAATATTTTATTCCATTATCGATACATATAAAATTATGAATAAATATTGCCATTTGCTAAAACTTAAAAGCATGGTCTGAAAAGGATAACCATAGACGTCCGCCATGTGGCGAAGTGACGTTAAGGGGTGATGTTAAACATTCTAACAGTAAGCAAAGCTTTAACTACGCGAATGACACCTTAATCTTGTTGTGTTTTACCATCTGGCTTGGGGTTCTACAACGAAAGAAGACGCCGATCTGAAATCCCAAAGTATCGGAGGCTCATTCCCTATTAATCGCGGTTCCTCGATTAATATTTTTTTTAACAATTTTTATTTAAGAGAGAAGAGAAGTTTTACTCTAAAATCTTACGAAAATTGAAAGATTTTAATTAAGAATTTTAATTACTTGATCTAGAGATCGTTGATATTTTACTTCATTTAAAGCGGAGAGTTTAAATAACGGTAGTGTAAAACAATTAAAAAATATACAACCGAAAATATTATCAAAATGTATAACATTTTAAATTTTGCGTGGACAACATTCTAGGTCGTAATCGAAAATGTTATCAAATCGTACAATATTTTAATGTGGATAACATTTTATGTTGCGTGCTTTTTACATTTTATGTTACAACCTTAAATGTTAACCGGACGAAACTAAAATATTATATGTTTTAATAACAATTTAAGTTGATCGTTTTTTAAGTTATCGTACAACAGAGTCCCTCTTGCTTAAAATTTGTTTCATTTCTTATAAATTTGGATAGTATTTCTTTGGCTCCTAAATTTATTCTATTACTTACTATCAACCATTCATGATAGCCAAATATTATTTATGTTAGGTTTTTTTTTTCAAAATTAAGTAAAACTAGGTCTTATTTAACAATTAGCGGATAGCTAATAGCGGATTGCATTAGTTGATAGCGGATAGCTAATTACATTAGCTAATTTAACTAGCGGATTGTATTAGCTGATTGTATAAGTGTTTGGTAAAATTAACTGGTAGCTGATAGTTGTTTGATTATTTAAACAAGCAAAATAACATTTAAGGACATGATTATATTTGATACTTGTTTGAATAGTTTATTAGTTATTAATATTTTGTATCTTTAATATTAATTAGATTATGAAAAATATTTTTTTAATATAACATTACTAAGCATATTTGAAGGATCTATATATTAATTTATTATTCATACAATTATTTTTAATATAATTTAATTAATTATTAAACTTAAATACAAATATAAATATGTGAAATAAAAAGAAAGAAAAAAATATTAGTTTACAAATGTCACAACATAAATATGTGAGTGTGGATAATTAAAATAGAAAAGGTTAAATTTATGTTATTTGGAAATTTTTTATAATTATTAAGGGTTAAGGGTCTTTATAACTCTTATGTCAACTTTTAATTTGAAAAAATTCATATTAGCAGCTTTTTCAAAATTAGAGGTTTCACCCCAATCTGTTATTTACTAAACATCTAAATTAGCGGATTTGACTAATCAAACATTTAATATTAACTCAAACCGCTATTTATCAAATATGGCTATATAATAAACGTTAATCTTGCAGGCTGAATAATTTTTATTGTAATTATTGATAAAACAGGATATGAGATCAGATTTACTCGATCACTTTAATTTTTATCCAACTTATACAACATAATTGAAACCTCGTTATCAGTAGAAGTGAATATTCAAATGAATTGAATAAAAAAAATTTAAGTTATCGAGTTGACAGTCTTATTTTTTTTATTATAGTTTGATTTTATTTTTTAAAATTTGAATTGAGTTTAATAAGATTTAAATTGAATCAAATTTATTTGTTTTTTAATTTATTTATTTATTTTTAAAAAAAGTCAAAACTTTATTATATTATGTTCATTCTGATCAACTAATATTGTATAAATATTATATATTCGGTGATAGAGGTGTGTGATGCTTGGGAGGGGCTCCTGCTCCCCACGTACATGAATTTTTTTTAGCTTTTATTTATATTTTTCTTCTTTAAAAATGGAATAATTAAAGATTTAATATCACTTTCAAACATTTATATTTTATCCTTAACCTCAAATCTTGACTTCGTCTCTGTATATATTATATACTATATTATTTTTTATAAAAATATATTATATACTATATATAATGTTATACATCTCATTGCATTTGATTGGGCTGTAAATGGCAAGCCTAGGACTGAAAGTTCATCGTATATAATAGTGGGGTTATTTATAGGCGCAATTGGAGAGACTATACAGGGTCCCGAGAAAGAGAGATCTCAAAATAGAGAACACAAATTAAATTTTATAAAAAATAAATGTATATATAATTATGTGTATACATATAATAATTATCTAAAACTTAAAACATGCAAAAAATATTACATTGTAATCACCTTAAGATTATTGGAAAAAATAAAAGGCATAAAGTCAAAAAATGTTCATAATGTTTGATTGAATATTCATTTTGGCCTCTGTTTTTTTTAACCAATTTAACTCTCAACGTTTTTTTTTTTTTTCAAAAATGGCCCCTCAAAGAGTTATGAAAATCTATGAACATAATTAATTGTAATAATGATAAATGACTTGAAAAAATGAATAAACTTACATTGAAGTTGGAACATTTAACGAGTGTGTATTGACATGGACAAAGTTATGATCAAATATAGACAAAGGTGTTGCATAAAAAAATATCACATTAGTCAAAAAATAATTTTATAAAATTTATAAAATTATATAATTATTTTTTACTTTATTTTTTGGCAATTTTACCAATCAGTCATTTAATCATTTCAAATTGTTTATAAAAAAAAAGTTGTTTATTTTTTACATTAAACTAATATTTCATATTTAATTATTCAAGAGGGGTGATGAACAACCCAAAAAATGAACATTATGGTTAAATTAATTCAAAAAAAGAATAAAGGGATTCAAAGCATTACACAAATGTAGTTGGCGGGAATCAAACACACAATCCTTTGGGTATAAGGGGAAAGCCTCTACCACTGGGCTAGGCATATATTTATGACATGAAACACAAAATTTAATATATGAGTTATATGATTGTTAATGCCATGAAAAAAGAATTAAATGTGATTTTAGGGGATTCGAACATGACACACTTATGATGCATAAAAAATTATTAATTAAGTTAAAAATCCTCCAGGGATCTTAGTTCAAATACTTCCAAGGCCATTTTCCTTGCTTCCATTTTTCCTACTCCAATCAAGTGACACATGCCATCACCTGATTGGAGGAGAAAAATTAATTAATTAAATAAAAATAATTAAAGTCATCTAGTAAGGTGGTGATATCACTACCTAATTGAATAATTAATTAATTTTATTAAATTAAAATTAGGACAAAATTGATAGATTATATAAATAATGGGGACCAAATGTATAATTATACCAATTTTATTTAACAGCCACGTCAATCTCTCCGTTTTTTTAACGGTTGGTGGCTTGATTAGAACCAATTAAATAGTTATGTGGTAGAATTGTTAAAATTGAAAGTATAGTGGTTAAATTGACACCAACCCGATAGCTAAACGGTCATATGTATAGTTTACCCTTAAATTTAAACAGGGAAAATTATAAGAGGAAGGCCCTGAGTGACCGGCCGGGCTCTCAACCAGTCTAGGCCCCTAAAATTTAATTATTCATAATTTGCAAATTTTATTTTTTTAGTTTATCAAATAAATAAATTAATCTAATAGTAAAAAAATTAAAGTCCGGGTAGGGGATGGTATTTAGATTTTAAATAATTTTTAAAAGTTATATGTATATATATATTAACTTTATATAACTTTATAAAATACTTGGTATTTTTATTTGAATTTGTTTTTGAAAAAATCATTTTTTGTTAAGAGAGATCGATTTGTATATTTTTTAAATATCAGGAGGTTACGTGGTATTCATAGAAATTAGCAATTCAGTTCATTGAAGTTATACAAATTGTTAAATTTAACTCGAATAAAATTTTAAAAAAATCGAATGGAATCGTGTTTTGAGCATCTAATCTGAGACCAGACCAGGAATAAATAAAATAAAAAAACATGATAATGAAGCTCGGGACGCAATGACGTCAAGAGGGATTAAATCCTGGCCGTCAATGGGGTCTCCTTTCGTTATTTTCAAAATTCGTAAATAAAAAAATGGATTGATTGTGTAAAAGATTCCCACTGCTCTTAAGTCTTAAGGCTTATCTCCATATCATTTTTTAATTATAAAGAGAATAAATAAATAAACTATTGAGGTACGTTTTTTTGACGAAGGTAATTAAATTTTATTAAAAAATTATAAAAATATTATAAATATAATGCATTCAGAAAAAAAAAATAATACGGACTAGTCCACCAAAATCTCATACAAAAATCTAAAAGTGCAAAGAAAAGTAAATATTTTTATAAAAATTTGCATACCGTCAAAATCCATAAGTCTTCCTGAATCTCATTGTCTATGTCCAAACGAGACGCATTACTGAATAAAAAAGAGAGGTGAGTGAGTCAAACTATCAGACAGATTGCTCTGCTACTCAAGACTGATTACATCAGTAAACAACCATCGACCGAATGAGGACCTATCTTTCTATGACCACCGACAAAATCATAATCAGAAACTAGCATCGTGAAGATCTCTGTACGAGCATCAAAAGAACATTAAGATACGCTGAAATCATGTCAAAACGACAAATAAAATAAAATTATAAAAATAAAGAAAACGTGTTACAAAAGTATAAGAAAACATGCCATTAAGAGAAAAAATTATTAAAATATATAAAATTAAAAAATAACAAATAAAAGCAACAGAAATAATGAATACAAACGATCGACAATTAACATTTAGATAATTATCAATCTTCAGCTAACTCAAAAATAAAAAAAATAGCAGGCGACGACTATTTTAAAAGAAATTTGGCTTTAAGAAAACTAAAGTTTTGGCGTTCTAACTTCTAGATGAGGCACGTTTTGCTTGATGTTTTTATAGTGATATTTTATGGGATTATTTTAATAACATTTTGCCGGGGCACGTTCGCTAACCACTTTGCCATGTGATAATACTGCCCCATCAAATATATTCTACTGCTACTCCATTTGTCTTTTTCTTTCCTCCCTCTGACTTTTGTCTTTTATTCATTCAGGTTATAACACATTTTTTTATTTTCAATTACATCCCATACTTCAACTATTCTACAATTAACTGTTTTCTTATTGCAACTGTAAAATTCAAGGGGGGTGGGGATAAGAACAATCATCTCGATCTAAAGTATTTCGATGCAAGTACATATAATTAATAGATACTTGGGTTTATTTCAATTGACATTGTTATCAGTGTAATATATAAGAGAGTATAGAAGTGAACACGTTTAAAAATTCAACATCTTTCAATTTAAAGATAGAGAGGAGTCTGAATAATTAATATTATATAAAATAATTGTTTGAAAACCTATTTCATATATTTGACTCAATCTTAAATACATAGTCCATACAGAAATTAAGGAAAAATGGTATATATTTTCCCCAAATTGTTAATTAATTGTATTCGTTGGAGATGACATTACATCCTTAAATTGATTCGAACATACAATCTTAACAACAATAATAATATCAATTGAACTAGTACTTCATCAAATATTATGATTTTTTTTATTCAGTAGAGATATTATATTCTCAAGACAAATGTCGGGATTTGAACCTATACAAGATGAAACAATATGAACATCCTTGGCCGCTCAACCAATTAAATATAAAAAATAGCAAATCATTCAAATGGTTAGTATAAGGAAATTCAAAACTCAGGGACGGGAAAATGAAGTTACATAAAGGTTGTTGGTCCCTTAATTAAATATATATTTTTGAGGTTCAATGGATCCATCCCATTTTTCCAACCTGTCTCCCTACCCCATTATATTTCTTTTAAGTTACATAAAGGTTGTTGGTCCCTTAATTAAATATATATTTCTTTTAAATTGCGCATCCTAAGACTTGATTATTGGGTTTCAAGGCCAACTTGCAAGGCACGTCCCTACACACTCGAAATGAAATGAATTTTGGAGAGATGTGGCCATCAAAACCACATTTCATTATTGGCTGCTGTTTGACTGTGAATTCCTCATGACTTGAGTATTCACAAAGTAATAATTCCCACGAGTTTCACGTGTCATTCATGTTAGTTACGCTTAATTTAATAACCTATGTGATATGTTGATTATTCAAGGTCATCTATGCATATTTTCACTATTTTATTTTATCTAATTAATTGATCAACTAATCAAATCGAGTTTTATATAAATTAAATATACTTAACTCTCTTAATTTAATTTTGATTTTTCTTTTTAATTAGCTTTGTCGTCTTTCTCTTCTACTTCCTGCACCATTACTTTATAAAGGAAAGGAGTGGATGGCACTCCCACGTGAATCATACGCGAAAAGGCGGAATCCACGCGTCTAAAGTGACGTGTCAAATGTGATCTTTCAGCCACCGTGTTTTCCTTTTACTGACTGTTTAAATGATGCACTTTGCCAACTCCTCTACCCCTTAAATAAATAATCCATTTGCAAAATTGAAACCAGATCTCAATCATGATCGAGCAATAAACCTCGACTAAAAAATTAATTCAAATCACAATGTTCAAAGAATTTATGGTTTATAAGTTTAAAATAAATTAAATTATCATTTTAATTGTTATATAATGTTAAAAATAAATGCATACTTCAAATAACGAAATAATTTGAAAATATTATTTATGAATTACTAATAATGGTTTATTTAGTTAAAATTCAAAATTTTAATAAATATTTATAATTTTTTTTTAAAAATTTTAGCAAATAATTTTAAAAAACTATAAAATAAACTTGTTTTTATCAAAATAAAATATAAAATCTCAAAACTCGAAATTAATATGAAAAAAATTAAAAACTAAGCTTAACTGAAGAAAAAAACAATGAACTATATTGTTATATCGGATATATATTGATGATGAATGATAACAACAAACAACAAAAATAGTGACTGCAAATAAAGCAAGAAAATAAAGAATACCAAGATTTACATGAAAAACTCAAAACGAAAGAAGCAAGAGAAAAAGGATGAGAACTTCTATTACGACGAAGAAGAAAATATTATAAGCAGTTTGCGTCTTAACGCTATGTGTAGTTTTTATCTACTTGTGTTTTGTGTTGTGTCTAAATGTAACGACCCGGATTTCGAGTTAGCGAATCGGGTCTTAGACCCGGGTATTGGGCTTTAGGTTGAGGGCCCAAATAAGAATTTGGATTTGGGCTTGGGTGGTTAAATAAAATGAAAGAGTTTAAAAAATAAGGTAATATTTTGAATTAAAGTGGCTGATGATTGATGAAGGAAAGAGAAAAAGAAAAAGATGTGGTATTTTGAGGAGAGAGAGAAAAATGAGGGAAAAAGAGAGAAATTGAAAGGGGAGGTTTTGAGCCTTGTTTTGCCACCGTCGGAGCTGTTGTGGCTCTCACCGCCGCTACTATTGTATCCAGCTCGCCAAGATGAGTCGGCCGGTGGCCCCCGTTTCTCGTTTGGAGCCGCTGTTTGTCGGAGTGAGGGGGAAGAAGAATTAGAGGAGGCATTTCATCAAGATCCAGCCGTCACCACCGCGAACTGACGCCACCTGCTTGCTCATCGGCCAGAAAATAGTCAAGAAGGAGCTCACTGCCGTCGTCCGGCCACTGGAGAGTTTCCCACGCTCCACCACGCACCGCCGACAAGAGTAGGTGTGAGCTGCAGTAAGAGGGTGCCATAGCTGCTGTGCACCGCGCCGCACTGAATCAGCACCCCAAATGCACGTGATTCTGACTGCAGCGGATCATACCCCATGTGAGTACAACGTCTATCGTGTGCCTGCGTCGCACTGAATTGCCAGACCACTGCCAGCCGTTGATCGGCCGTTAACTTTTTCGGGGACCCTACTTGGGGTTTCTCGACGTTCTGGATCCATTGGCGTAGTTCGTTTTGCCAAATTCGAACCCGGTAAACTATTTTTACTCGTTTGACCTTGTGTTTTGAATAGGGGATGTATGAATTAATGTAGTTTCATGATTGTTAATATGCGAGGATTAATCGGAGTCGAATATCGAATCAAGTGGAATATTCAGGAAGCTAGGATGAGGATTTTAGCGATGTCAGCATAAGGTTAGTACGCCTCGAACTCCGAAATTTCTTCATGAGCACCATAAGTGTAATTGCCTTGCATGATAGTGGTTGTAAATTAGGAGATGGATGATAAGCATGTGAGAGGCCAATAATATGATATGCATGATGATGAATTGGTGATGTCGAGACTCGTAGGTGCCATAGGGACCGCGTAGGGTCGTATAGATACCGATATGATGATTGATGATAATTATGATTGCATGATGTGTGTTTGATTGCTAGTAGTATAAAGTACACATGAATAATGGAAATAATACTTAATGGGCTAATACCAATAAATATTCGATTAAATGGGTAAAAAGCTGGTAAATGTAATAATTAATTAAATGTGGTAGCAACAAACTTAAATAACTTTCATAAGCCTTAGGGGTCGAATAGGGCCACGTATTAGAGTACTGTTGGCCAATAAGCGGAATAGTTTATAATTGTAAATGAGAGTTGGAAAGCGACGTGTATGATTAAAAGTGGAATATTGCCCTCATAAATGAAATAATACGGATTGATGAAAATAATTTATGAGAATAAATGTGTACTCCTACATCATGTGTAACAACTTGGTAATCTTTTGGGTGACTTGTTTGTATAACAACCATAAGAATCCATGGTGGATTGTATGATGTTGTGTGTCGGGTAAGGCACTGTCTTGGTTGGTTGAGTCACCCCTTATTTGGTGGGATCCGGATACCCAGGTTAGTGTTGCAACACAATGAAGGCCATTTGATGCGAGATTTCGGATGATGATATTTGCTCGATGAGAGATTCCGAGTTGCTCGACGAGAGATTCCGAGCCACTTCGAAGGGAGCTCGATGCGAGACTCCGAGTAAACCCTTCGAAGCTACTCGATGGGCAAACCCGAGTACTCCTTGTTTGCTTGCCCGGCGGAGTTGGTAGACCTCGAGTATGTTTGGGCCTTGAGTGCCATGGTCGGTATTTTTACATGTTGATTGTTATGATGCTAGCATGTGTTTAGGCGACCAATGGTAGCGCCACATGTTTATTTATCTCTCTTTATTGCATCGTACTAGCATTGCATGCTTACGTTTATGATTAGCATGAAGTATAGTAGAGTAGATGTGTACCACTGAGCTTTGTAAGCTCATCGCTCGGAATCGTTGTTTTCATGCGTAGGTTGACCGTTAGATCATGGGATCGTGAAGCACTATCAGATCGAGATTCTGGCACATGGCGACCTTCGGAGTACGGTATTTGAGTCTAGTGGGCTATGTGTTCATATGACTTTACATGTGGAATCTGTATTTATTATTTGAAATTGTATTATTTAAATTATACCTTCAAATGTTTAAATTTAAATTGGAGCTCCTTTGTAACATTTTATTTATTTATATATATATTTTAATCGTTGTTTTTAAATGTTTTTGCAACTTACTTGTTGGTTTGGTCCTATTTAGAAAGAAATTTTATGGTTTTGGGTTTGGGTTTGTAACCCAAATATGACATCCGGGTCGAGGTGTTACAGTAAAACTTTAATTCATAATATCTATTTATAGGGATATATTATTTGTTTATAGAGCAAATTTGCATAGAAAGTAATTCTTGTTAACGTGCTTTGTGTTGTGTCTAAAACTTTAATCCAAGTTCAAGCATTACTCAAACTTGACTGTAGGATGTAACATGGTTATCATACATGTGGAAGGCCAAAACAAATATGTGAAGTTAATGTGTGAAATCAGACTGCAGTCTTTTGCCAGTAATCTTGTTTTGTTTCTACGTTCTTGGACTCACTGAATCTCTTGTTTCTTTTGAAATACTCATTCACCACGAACACTCTTTTTTTTCCTTCCAATTAGGAAGCCTCACTGGATTTCGTGTACTGTTACGCTACACTGGTTCCATATGCTATTGCACAACAAATATTTGCTTGCTTGCATCTTTACAACGAACATTCTCAATATAAGTTGATGGCTTTCGACTTGCATTTATATCATTCGACACATTCAACACATAAACCAGTAAATCAATATTTGCATACCTTTGAGAACGTCTGATATCTCTTATGGGACTATCCATCGCAACGGAATATTGGTGTTTCATATGTCGTGAAGGAATATGTGACGTTATACTATTTTACATTATTTTTATAATTTTATAAATTATCATTTTATAATATTTTAAAAAAGAGATGTAGCGATGTCCCTCTCGCTAAAAAAATGTGTTTTTTTAAAAAACGATGTCTTCCGCGTGGAGTTTTATAAAACCTGTATTTTATTTAAAAAATGGAGTCGCCACCGGCCACTCAAGGTGGACCGGACACCATAAAAACCAGAGATTCAAATTGATGGTTTCGGGAGTCGGTTACGGATGAGGAATGATTAGCACCCCCACACCGCTCAAAATTGATACTTTAATAATTACCGCTTTATTAATATTAAACTTTCCGGATTAAAGTGACGATTAAATTAAAATTTGGTTATAAATGCGCATAGATTTTAAAGGCCCCGTTATTCGAGAGTAAACACCCAACCACTATCACTACGCCTGATACTGGCCCCGTTTACGCTCGGATAAAAGGGCACCGCATTGACAATTAATATATTCGAAATGCAACTTAAAACATGGCAAATATAAATACAATGTGATAAACATAGAAATACTAACATAATAAAAAACTAATCTACCATAAATACATAAATACTAATTTAACACATAAAAAAGAATCTAACATAAATAAAATACTACTCTAAAACATACATAAATATTAATCTAACTTAAAAATATATGCAAGGACAAATATTTATTATTATTATGTATGTTTAAAGTATGAAGTTTAAGGTGAAATATATACCTATATTATTTATTGAAAATATATTTATTTATATATTAAATTAGTAGTTTATATATATCTATATGTATATTTACAAAAAAACAAGTATATATTATTATTTATATATAGGGTAATTTAAGTAAAATACCATTCTTTGTTTTACATGAATTCTTATATATGTAATATATGAAAATATGAAAAAGGTTATAAAAATATGAACTAAAAAAAATAACAAACACATATACATATATTTTATATATTATATAATATATACAAAATAAATACTTGGTGTAACTATAATAATAATAATAATAAAACTTAAATGTATTAAAAGATAAAAATCATACTATATATATATATATATATATATATATATATATATATGAGAACATGACAACAGTATATACATATATTTATAATGTATACAAATTACACATATAACATAGTACCATATACATACGTAAACTATATATATGTAACATACTAATTATATTAAATACAAAGATGTACATACATACTATACATAAAAAATAGATAAAAGCCATGAACAAATATATTATGATAAGAACATATTTAGTGAGGAGAAGATTGAAAAACAAATATTAAACAACCACCAAGAATTAATCTACACATCCTAACAACATATAGAAAGATATGAACATAAAAACATATAAAAACGTAAGAACTAAAAATAAATTAAAGATTACTAATAAAACATCATCTCTATTAGATCATAAAAAAGAGATTATACCATAAACATACACCAAAAAAATAAATACCCAAAATAAAATGAGGGTTGAATGCCAGCTCTCTCCCCCCTTTTTTTCAATCTACCGTGAGCTCCATTGTTTTTTTGCTTGAAATGACCGGCTCTTCCCCCCCCCTTTTTTTCAATTTGTAGTGTGAGTTATAAAATGGGTGACGGGGAAATAAAATAATAAAAAGGTTGAGTGGAGTGTGGGAATGCGAAACATAGGTATAGGTGAAGCACGGGGGTGAGTTTGCTTGGCAGGGTATGGGCGTCATGCCCCTTTTCTTTTTTTTTCTTTTTTTTTCTATTTTTTTATTTTAAATTTGGTTTAAATAGGGCAAATGGTTCGAATATAATTTGGGGCCCGGACAAAAAATGGGTATTACAGCTGCCCCTCTTTGCTCATTGCTGTGTAACAGGAAGAGAGCAAAGACAAAAGAATAACCATTTTGTCCAGTCTTCCTGAACTTTTCTCTTTTTTACGTATGTCTTCTTTCTTCGGTAGATCTTCTTTCTTTTCGGCGCATGTCTTCTTTCTAAACTTGACGGATCTATTTTGTCACTCTTGGAGGAAACAAAATCTTCAAAATGGGGTTGAGAAGGCAAAATGAGAGCAACTCACTACCTTATTGATGACGATGTGATTCCTAAAGAAAATTTGGCTCAGCTGCGACACCGACGAAGAGGTAGGGTCTGAAGATTTGATCCAGCCACGACTCTGACGAAGAGGCAGGATCAGAAGGTTGTTCTTTTTGTGTGATCAAGCTATGACTCCGACGAAGAGGCATGATCAAAATTTGGCAAATTTGGTTCAGCTACAACACCGACGAAGAGGCAGAACCGATGGATGAAAATTTCAATGTCTGATCCAGCTACAACCCTGACGAAGAGGCAGTATCAGAAATTTGAAAACCTTTCTCTTTTTTTCTCTTTTTTCATTTTTATTTTCATTTTTTTATTTTTTGCTTTTTTATTTTTTCTCTTTCTCATTTTTTGTTTTTTTTTGTTTTCTTTCTTTTTTTTTGCTCTTTTTTTAGATATAACATTGATAAAACTTGAAAGTTGGTAAATTTTGACCAAGCTACAACACCGACGAAGAGACATGGTCTAAAGTTAGTAATGTTGATCCAGCTACGACACCGACGAAGAGGTATGATCAAGAGTTAGTGAATTTGGTCCAGCTACGACACCGACGAAGAGGTAGGATCAAGAGTTAGTGAATTTGGTCTAGCTACGACACCAACGAAGAGGCAGAACCGAAAGTTAGATTTGACCAAGCTACTACACCGACGAAGAGGCAAGGTCTGAAGATTTGATCCAGCTACAACTCTGACGAAGAGGCAAGATTGGTGGATGAAAGTTCTGATGTTTGATCCAGCTACAACTCTGACGAAGATGCAGGATCGAATGATTGAAAGCTCATTTTGATTTTTTTTCTCTTTTTTCTTTTTTTCTTTTTTTTTCTTTTTTTTAAGATACAACATTGATACAACTAGAAAGTTAGTAAATTTTGACCAAGCTACAACACCGACGAAGAGGCGAGATCAAGAGTTAGTGGATTTGGTCTAGCTACAACACCGACGAAGAGGTAAGACCGAGAGTTAGTGAATTAGGTTCAGCTACAACACTAACAAAGAGGCAGAACCGAAAGTTAGATTTGACCAAGCTACAACACCGACGAAGAGGCATGGTCTAAAGATTTGATCCAGCTACGACACCGACGAAGAGGCAGGATCAGATAGTTTTCTTCTCTTTTTTTCCAATCAAGCTACAACTCTGACGAAGAGGCATGATCAGACTTTGGCAAATTTGGTTCAGCTGTAACACCGACGAAAAAGCAGAACCTTAAATTTATAAAGTTGGATCTATCCACACCATCAACGAATGGGTAAGATCGGATTTCAGCAACACATATCTTACTATACCATCAACGGAGGAGCAAGATCGACAAATGATAACAACTTGATTTTCATTTTGATTTGATTTTTTTTTTCAGATTTTTTTGTATTCTTTGATTTTTCCCTTTTTTTTCTTCTTTTTTTTCTTTTTTTACGTATCTTTTTTTTGCATTTCTTTTTTTTTTGATTTTTTCTTAATTTTTTGATCTTTTTCTTGTAACTAAAAACAGATTCCAAGGAAAAGTTTGGTCTAGCTACAACACCGTCGAAGAGGCAAGACCTGGAGAGGATTTGATCTGCTACACCACTGACGGAGAGACTAGATCGGCAAAATGTGAGACTCGCTACACCACCAACGGAGAAGTAGGGCCGAATAGAAAATCTGATCTGCAACACCACCGACGGAGGCAAGATCTGGATAGGATTTGATCTGCTACCACTGACGGAGAGACTAGATCAGCAAAATGTGAGACCCGCTACACCACTGACGGAGAGACATGATCCGAATGAAAATTTTGATTTGCAACACCACTAACGGAGGCATGATTTGCAAGATGTTGGATGACTGCGCCACTGACAGCGAGACAATGTCTGGAAAAATTTACGCTGTTTTTCTATCGATAGAGGGCAGGGTCTTAAAAGAATTTCTATTGGCAATAGTAGAAATCGGGAGAATGTTAACGTCCGTCACACCATCGTCGGAGGAATAAAATCCTAAAAAGAAAAAATATTGGTCAGTAATTGTCAAAAATTTTGTCCCTGATACCTTTTATTTTGGATGTTTCAGCATCTTCTTCATGTTTGGCCTCCTTCAAGACTAGGGTTGGCCCTCTTTTCATTGCCCCCATGTTAAGGGTACTCGGTCTTTTCCGTAGACCTGTTATGTACAAGCAAGATTGCATGAATGTATCTAATTTTATGTCTAAATGCATGTGTCTATCTTAAATGCATGGTGACTCCGGTGTATGCACTTAATCTAAATGTATGACGTATGCAAAAATGGTTTAATGATGAATGCAACTAAATGCATGAATGTGACATGATTTGATTTTTTTTGGTCTTCAAAGGGACGCCCCTGACTCTCGATTGGTCATGTCAGGATCTTGGTCCTTTGTGTGGCGGTGCCCCAACCTCTTTTTGGGTTCGATTACCTTTCTTTGAATCTTTTATCAGGGTGCATGCCCCAACTTTTTGTTCGTTCTGTGCCATTATCTGAAACTGCTCTTGTAGCAAATTTGAAACTCTGGTGCACATTTTGTTTCCCCCTAAGTTGGGTTTATAAATTGTGTTGGTTCATGCCAGCTCATTAGTTTTTGGATTTGGTGCAATTTTGCAGACTGTGGTCGATGTAGACATTTCAGGGGTGCAAGGGTTTGATTTGGAAATAAAGGCTGGACCTTGGGAAAGAATGCCCCTAGACTGAGGCCTTATTAGAGGCATAATGTTTGTAGAAGATGTGGGGGTGCTTTTGGACATGCCCCAAGGCCAAGCTCTTGTAGAGATTCTGTAAGGTGCTAGGTCGACCAACTTTATTGTATCTAATGGGGTAACCCGGGGGCCAGTCTCAAAATGAATGCATGCAAAATGTGTCCTAAATCGATGCAATGCAAAATTAAGATTGTGATGATGTTGTGCAATGATGCAGATGAAATCAATGCGATGAGAAAAGATGAAATGAGTTATTACCAAATAAAATGATTAAATAAAACAAATGATAAATATAACAAAAATAGAGTAATAATAAAAAAACTGTACATAAACAAGAAATAAGGCACCAAAGCCTAAATAGGGTGACCACTAATCGGGCAGAGTTTTCACATGGCTCTAAAGGGTTGGTTCCTACGGCTCACTATATGCAGTTTTGGTGCTAAGAGGTACCCGAATTGTCCTTGCTGTCCTCTACTAAGAGTAGCAAGGCCCCCGGTCATCACCCATTATAGTCTCCTTTCAACTGGGTTCAATTCAGGGGGACCCATTCGCTTATGCCTGTACGAAGGAATGATATCCTTACGAAATCATAAGGTACTCGAGCCCCGAAGGTACTTGCTAGGCCTACACGGAGGAACGATATCCTCACGAAAGCATTAGCGTTTTCCCCCCACTTAAAAGGACGGGTTTATATGCCAAATTTTAAATGCGTTAAAATAAGCGTGCAATTATAACCGAATGTTAATTTAATAGTCACTTTAATCCAGAATTTCCGATATTAATAAAGTGGTAATTATTTGAAAAAAACTCGACTCTATTATTTTTTGAAAAAATAAAAATATCCACAGCGGAGTCGCCATCTGTAGCGATGTCCCTCTCGCTAAAAAAGAAGGTGTTTTTTTGAAAGTAATGTCTTCCGCTTGGGGTTTTATAAAACCCATGTTTTATTTAAAAAATGGAGTCGCCACCGGCCACTCAAGGTGGACCGGACACCATAAAAACCAGAGATTTCAAATTGATGGGTTTGGGAGTCGGTTACGGATGGGGAATGATTAACACCCCCACACCGCCCAAAATTGGTACTTTAATAATTACCGCTTTATTAATATTAAACTTTTCAGATTAAAGTGAAGATTAAATTAAAATTTGGTTATAAATGCGAGTAGATTTTAAAGGCCCCGTTATTCGAGAGTAAACGCCCAACCACTATCACTACGCCTGATACTGGCCGCGTTTACTCTCGGATAACGAGGCCTTTAAAATCTACTCGCATTTATAACCAAATTTTAATTTAATCGTCACTTTAATCCGAAAAGTCTAATATTAATAAAGCGGTAATTATTAAAGTACCAATTTTGGGCGATGTGGGGTGCTAATCCTTCCTCATCCGTAACCGACTCCCGAACCCGACATTTTAAAATCTCTGGTTTTTACGGTGTCCGGTCCACCTTGAGTGGCCGGTGGCGACTCCATTTTTAAATAAAATACGACTTTTTCTAAACTCCACGCGAAAGACATTATTTTCAAAATAAAGTAAAACAAAATAAAAAACACATTTTTTTTAACGAGATGGACATCGCTGCTACAAGAGAATATATAACATAAGATTAAATAGTAATTTATTTTGAAACATTTTATTTTTTTAATGTATTGTACAAAAAACACGACGCACGAAACATAGATTCATGCTACAAATCTAGACCCCAAATGGTGTCATAAAATTTAAGATTCCGATAAACCATTAGTTTGTTTGGCCCATTTCTTCAAATCTTGCAGGCTAAATGGTGTGGTCGGCCACAAATGGAACATATCGAATCTTATTTGTGTCCCTCGTTTGTTCATATATTTGATTAATGTGATATTGTTTCAAAAGCAATTTGTCATGTGCTTCTTTTCCAAACTCTCAGAATTACTTATAATATATGTAAGGAATGTGACAATGGCACCACATGGATATGGCGACCCGATGACATGACGTGTGAATATGATATGCAATACTGCTGGGTGGTCCAAACTCTTGGAATTTGCGGAAGGAAATAAACATAAGATCCTACAAAAACTAATTAACTTAAGTTCGTTATATGGGCAAACCCTAGCCACTCTCCATCTTTTTTCTGTTCTTTTTCTTAGTCTGGGGTAATTTGTTTCCTAGCGCTTCAAGTCATGTTTTGTAGCCAACGACGACACCGGTTTACTGTCGGTTATCGACTGCCAGATCTATTTTATTTTCTTTTTTAGTTTTTTAATAAAAATAATTTTGTCTTTGTGACACGGTTTTTCTGTCTTTATGACACATTTATCTCTGTCGATTGGCATGTTCAACTCTATTTATTGGCATGTTTATTTCTGTCTTTTGTCATGTTTTCTTCGATTCCTTTGCTTATTTGTATTAATGTTGATCTTCCATGCTTTGGACCTTCGGTTTAAATTTGGATACGCGGTTTGCGTTTGTGAAGAATTTGTCACGGTGCTCGGCTCTGATTTGCATTTTCTCGGTTGTCTATCAATAGCTTCATCCCCTTTTGTGGTTCGTTTTGCCGATGCAGTCAAGTTTCGTATCTATTTTTCGATCAAGTATTTGGATGGGTTTATAACCTTTTCATGTATGATTCATGTCTGATCTAAAGTTGCTAGTTTTAGGAGAATGTCCAAATTCTGTATTTAGTTTACAACGATAATTTGTAAACCCTTATTGTAATTTTGAGTATTTTCTTGTTAATAAAACTAGTGGCTTCTTTAAAAAAAAATCGTTATATAAAAATTAAAGACAGCAAGATAAGCTTTTTAAACTTAATTCAAGTTCGTTATACGAAATTAAATGCAAAAGAATATATTTATCAAATTTTGTTTAATATGTAATGTAACTTAAAATAATTTGATTTTATATAATTATGAACATAAAATTTATAAATCTAATTAAAATTCCAAGTACATTTCTGTAATTACAAATATCGTTGTTAATGTAGCACCGTTTACGATTATATATTGTATAAACAAAAAAATATATTTATCTAGTATGAAAGTAAATAGATATATGGTATTTTAAAGGGTAAACTATTTATTTGATATTCCACTTATGTCCGTGTTTCTATTTTGGTACTACAATTGATTTTTTTGACAAAATAATACTCAACATTACGTTTCGTTTCTTATTTTAGTACCTTCGATGTTTAAAATTAACAGAAATGATGATGATGCCACACCAAAACCCACTCGAACAATTGCAAGAAAAGTTCAAGGAAATGGAGAAAAATTTCAGGGGATGGTACATCGACTAAAAAAATTACGAGTTTCCCAATTTATTTTGAAAAATTTGATTTTAGGAGAACTTCTTTTAAAAAGCTCATATTTTGAAATAAAATTGAGGAGTCACCACCAGTCACTTGGATGAGGTAGACCGGACACCAAAAATAAAACCAGAAAAAAATAAGTTCGGGAGTCGGTTACGAGTGGGGAAGGATTCGAACCCCCACCATGCACAAAAATCAGTACCTAAAGGGTTCACATCATATTTACTAAGAAAAATATAAATTCAGCTCTAATTTAATTTTTAATCCCTAAAAACGCATGTATGCATGGTAATGTCATTCAAATATAAAAACAACCTCACAATTTACGGTATCCAAAGAAAATGACGCCGAGAGACCCAGGACGACACTCTCAATAGGATATCAAATTTTTGAGGACTAACTAATGCAATAATATATAAATATGCATGAACAATAAAAAATGCTAACACTGAATATAAAGGGCAAGAAATATAGAGCATAAATAAATATAAATATAGGTATATAAAGCAACTCATTACTAATATATACATTACTACATACATACATACATGGGATATAGAATATAAATAATATACATATATAATATACGTATTAATATATAGTAACATATAACATACGGGAAACATGCATATATATTGTATAATATAGTAAAAAAATATAGGTAATATATGGCATAACATGATATTGTAATATATATATACATATTTAAAATAGGAAAGACATAATATATAAAATAAATGCATAAACAAAATTTAAAGCCATAAATTAAATGCATAATTAAATAAGGGCTGAAATATAAAAAAAATAGAAAGGGTTCAAATAAGTGATTATTCCAATGGTCTTCGGATTAATTGAAGAAAAAAAGGATGAAATTACAACACTTTGAAAAGTGTCAGGGACCGTGGAAATGATTTAGAAAAGCGAAATGACTATAGGCATTATTTAAAAAAGCGGAGAGATTTAATGAGTGAAATAACCAATTTTTAAATGTGGGTATAAAAACAAAAAATGAGAAACAATTCTCATTTATTAAATCCTTTTGGAAACAGATCAAAACCAAACTTAAAAGAAACCTCTGAAATATTCTTAGAACATCCATCACGTTCTTCTTCAAAACCCATATTCCAGGCAGAGAATCGTCACACCGACCACCACATATCGTCGTCAGTCGCCGCTCACCGACGCTAGCGAACGTTAAAATTTAAATTAAAACCAACATTTTCTCCTTCAAAAGCCAAATCCAACCTTAGATTTAAGAAAAACAATTCTGATTTATCTAGATCTAGGAAAACCGAAATCAAAACACCCCCTTTTGCGAAATAAAAAACTAAAAAGATTACATCCTCATCGGAACAACTCGTCTATCATCGGAGATGAAGCCTCGGCCGAAGAACGGCCACAAATCCGAAGACCAAAACGGGTAAGAAATCCTCAAACCCTTTTTCCCTTTTTGATTCGAACAGAAATAAAATAGAAAATTATGTTTTTCCCAAAAGCTTTTTTTTGTATTGATTCCAATATGAAAAATTACAGGATTTTTGTACCGGTTATATACCGGATTTATTACAATAATTTACTTAATCTACAGTTGTTGATGGATTGATTGACATCTCCCGTTTTTTGCACGCATGGTGGTTGGAGAGCCGGTGAGAGGACGGTGATAGCGTCATCTTCGGCAACGAGGAAGGGTGGCCGTTGATGGAGCCACGTGAATGGAGGAGATGGGAGTAGTTCGGGCGCATGGGCACACCAAGCATCGAGGGCACGTGCACGTGAGGAAGATGAACAGTCTCTCTGTTTTTAATCTTCGCCGTTGGATTAGATTCGATCCAACAAATCTAATTTGACTGCAAGAGATAGATTAGGGTTAGGATTTCAGACATGTTAAGATTTTAGGTTTCAATTGCTGGGCCCAAAACGGGTCTGATATGTATATATTTTTTGGGTTTTATATTGTAATGAACTTTAACATTAATTAGAATGGGTTGTTGTCTAATTTATTTTGAATCTGTTTTTTATATTAACAATAACAACAGTAATAATAGAACCGAAATAATAATAATAATAATATTAAAAATCGGATAAAATTAATAATTATAATTGTCACTGTTTGTTCATTCTTGTAAAACAATAGTAAAAAAAAAAAATCAAAAGCACTAATTTTGTCTCACTTCTCTGTTTGGATCCCAAACCACCATGTAATGGAGGTCATACTAATGGCCCGAAAATCTTGACTAGAAATGTACTGGTTGCCGAAGCTTGAAGTTGTTCTTCTCATTACGATATTCTTCAACTTTCTACCAAAATTTGGAGCCTAAAATTGTTCTTTTCATTACGAAATTCTTCATCCTTTGAGGTCCTAAGTTATTCTTTTCATTACAATTTTTTTTTTATTTTTTTGCCAAAGTCGACGAAGCTTGAAGTTGCTTTTCTCTTTAAAATTTCTTCAATCTTCTTTCGAAGTGTGAAGCTTGAAATTGTTCTTCTCATTTAAAAATTTTTCATTCTCCGAGGTCCGAAGTTGTTCTTCTCATTTCAATTTTCTTTGATAAGTGTTAACCCTTTTCTAAAAGGTAAAAAATTGAATAAAAATAAAATTTTATGTTCATAATTTTTAATAGTTTTTTATGTTCATAATTGAATCAAAATAAAGATTTCGAGTGCATTAGTGTGTTTAAATGGCCGGTTCGATTAATAACTGAACCAAATTATTTAAAACCGAATTAATTTAAAATTTAAAATTTTTAAACATTAATCGAACCATTTTTTTGAATTATGAACTCATTGCACTAAGTTCAATTAATTTAGTTGGTTTTTGAATTAACTAAAATTTTTAATATTTTTTTGAGTAGAAAAGGAGGCTAAAGCCTTAACTATCTACAAGATTTGTATAAGGAGGACATAAGATGTTTAATAGAGATAGAAACATCTGCATGAATCGAAACCTGGAAATTCTGAGCCGTATCCATTTTTGCTATCTCATCTGGAATCATATTGCCTTCTCAAGGAAACAAAGTGATCTTTGTGAACTAGCTACGATTACGAAGATTAGTAATCGTTCTAACAAGAAAATAATGATTCAAGCGTAACAATAAATTGAAATCACGTTTCTTTTCTTAGATTTTTTTTTAGTCTTTATTTCTTTTCTTTATGGGTTGAGCTTAACACTAGAATTGAAATTTGAGTCATTCAAGATATTTGAGCTTAAAATTAAAAATAAAATAGTTATATATTTAATTTTTTTAATTAAGTTAATTAAAATTTTTTGATCAACGATAATTTTATTCTAAAAAAACAAAACAAAACAAATATAACAAAGTATCGCATTAAAAATCACCCTAATTTTAAATCGAAAAAAAAATAGTACAAGCACAAATATATATACGATGAAAGAACACCCTATCAAACGGGCGAAACACCACTCTATAGCAGCAAACAAGGGGAAATAATTGTAACCACATTAATCACGAGAGTGATTAGGTCAAACTTTAGGGTTTAGAACATTCCTATTTGATCAAGCAATTCACCTTAGAAGTTACTAAAACATGCTAATCGTTCTTCAACCGATTCAGACACACTCAATTGAATATAGTCTAAAACGAACGGAAATCTCCCTGCCCCTTCTTCGAAATTTTTTACACGTGTTCTTAATAAATTGCCTAAGGCTTTGTTTGTTCTAATAATAAATGTTTATTGTATTTCTTATGTATAAATAAAAGAGTTAATTGCATCACACGTCCCCAAATTATGGCACTCATTCGAAATTGGTCCCTAAACTTTTAAACATTTCAATTTCATCCTCAAACTATGACCTTCATTCTAAATTGGTCCCCAAACTTTTGAACATTCTAGTTTTATCCTCAAACTATGAATCTAATTCTAGATTGGTCCTCAAACTTTTTAAATGTTCCAATTTTATCCCTAAATTATCATTCTACGCTAATCATATCTCATGTTAATAAAACCGTTATAAAAATTGTTAATTGTCATGAAACATTGATGTGTATTAAGTAATAAAATGTTGTTGTATAAACGTTAACTTGAGGATGAAATAGGAATATTCAAAAAGTTTGGGGATTAATTTAGAATGAGGGACATAGTTTGGGGATGAAAATGGAACTTTCAAAAGTTTAGGGATCAATTTAGAATGAGAGTCATAGTTTGGGGATGAAATTGGAACATTCTAAAATTTAGGGACTAATTTAGAATAAGCTCATAGTTTGGGGACGTGTGATGTAATTAACTCTAAATAAAATTTAAAAGAACTACTGTTATTTTTTATTTTTGACTTTTTAATCAAATAAAAAAGAAAATGAACATGATTTGGATTTAAGGTTTTATGGTTTATGGGTGAGGGATTAGGGTATTTGTTATGGTTTAAGGTTCAAGGTTTAATGTGTAGGGTTTAGGGTTTAATTTTTAAGGTTCAAGGTTTAAGATTTATGATTTATGGCTTAGTGTTTAGGGTTTAGAGTTTGTGGTTTAGGATTTATATTATAAAATAATAAACATTAGTTATTTAAACAAACAAAGCCTAATGTAATTTTTTGAAAGACACGTAAAAAATTTAGAAGGGGCATGGATAGGGGCTTCCGTCCATCTAAAACATACTCAAAATCCCCTAAATTGTCATTTTGATGGCTGTGGTGCCGACATGCCAAACTAAGGTTTGACGTTTTGAAGAATTCAGAAAATAAAATTATATCAGAAAAAATATACAAATATATGAATTATCTTGACATTTCCAAACGTTTTAAATACGCGGAATGTATGGTATTCCACGTGGAAACCCCAAAATATAGTGGATTTAGGAAGAAGATTTGGTGGTATGCTCATCCTCTATTCTCGGTTTTAATTGTCTGAGAAAGACAAAATGCACACACATAGAGAGAGGTAGGTCGGTTACCATTAAAAACAACGATTTTACAAACAGTCATTGCCACTACCTCTTAGAAATTTTAACAGTGATGTCGGAGTTAAATTTACAAGCAAGCCCATATCTTAAGCCAAGAGAAATACATGATTTTACGTAAAAGGTGCGAATTATTAAAGAGCTATATTATAAATGCAGAAGGTGCAAAATTAAATTTTTTTAATAAAAATAAAAATAAAAATATAATATTTAAACTATAAGAAAATTTAAAATTTTTGAGGAGTGTAGCTGCCACCTATACCCCTCAATCTAGATTAGGTTAACTCTATTTTTTTCTTCAAATGATTAGGTTAACTCTAATTAAGATGGGTTAATTCTTATCCTAATCTAGCATAATAAATAATCAATCAAGTAGCTGCCTTTTCTTTAAGATTTTTTATTATTTACTGACAATTCCATTTCTTTAAGATATTAGTTTTTTTAACTTTATATAGTTGGAAGGAATACTATTTATTTATTTTAAATAGTCTTAAAGTGATCACGAAGTAATATTTATTCATATATGTTCTTAATTTTTAATAATGCATACATATCTTACAAATAAAATAATTAAACTCGAATCTCTTAAAATAAATATTATCTATTTTTTCGTTTGACTAATTATTGAGTTCAAATGTCATTTATTGTTATAATAAATTATGGAGTATACCACACAAACTCTATACAGATAAATTATATAATTAATTAGAGTTATATGACGTAAGAGCTGATTTCAGAAATAATATGTAACGACAAAACATGATATTTTTCAGGATAAAATATGGGTCCCGTAATCACGAAATGATAAAATATTAATTAAAAGAATAATAAATTATCTTTATCAAATTTCTTTAGGGCAAAACAAAGAAACAAACAAACTATGAACCACTTGGTTTGGGCTGATCACAACCTGCAGCATTCTTTGACCCATGTTTTGACAAGCTTAGGGTTTGGTGGGTTGCTTTTGTTGTTGGGTTTGGGTTTGGGTTTGGATTTCATTTCATGTAGATGGCAACTAAAGGTTAGATTTTTAGTTGCAATTAAAATGTCAGAAAAATCAAGTAATATTACCCTCATGTCAAACCAATGCTGCAGGACTAGTAAATTCCTGAAACCCAAAGGGTTGTTGTCATGTCAACCTTGCCAAACCATCCGCCCCTATATTACACTCATGTGGGATATTTGAGACATGTACCTCTCAATGTCGATCGAAGAGCTCCCAAATTTAGATCGACTTTGATCGAGGGTTTTTTTATCAGCATGACCGAATTTTACTTTGTATCTATCTATTTCTAAATTTTTAATAATATTTTAGAAATTAAATGTAGATTTAATTATTTCACAATAATTGAAAAAAATATATTACAATTTTTTTTCAAAGTTTTTCCATTTTTCATAACGTGTTTTGTATTTTTTATGCATTTTCAATTTATATAATTTATAATTTCTTAAAAATTCTTTTTTAACTTCTTTCTAATCTTTATTTTTTAAATTTGTTTGGATTTTTGTATTTGTTTTTTAAATTATTTTAAATGTAAAGAGAGTCGAATGTCAATCTATTAAGGCACCGCGTTTCAAGGTCCTAAGAAAACAACATTGACTAAATTATATTTTTTTGAACAATTACTACCTAGGGGAGGAGGGAAATTTTGCTTTTAATGGGTATTGAACTCACAACCTAAGAGAGATGAGAGAGTATCAACCGAGAGTTTTTAACAACATGCTCTAGAAATTGTTGACATATTGATACTTCTATTAAACTAGGACAAAAAAATTAAGGCTTTATTTGGTAAACAGCGGTTTAAGATAAAATTAAAGGTTTGACCATTTAAATTCGCTAATTTGAATGTTTGATGAATAACGGATTGAAATAGCGAATTGGGTTGAAACCTCTAATTTTGAAAATGTTGCTAATAGGAGCTTTTTGAAATTAGAGATTTTGACATTGGACTTATAAATACCCCTTTTGTAACGACCAGATTTTGAAATCCGTGGGTCGATTCAACCGAGTGGTGGACATTTAGTGTTGGGCCGAGATGCGGGGCCCATTAGGTGCCTTGAAAAATCCTAGTGGGCTTTCTTTTGTTGTTGGGCTTGGATGTCTTGGTTGGGTGGGTGTGTATGTGTCATAAATGTTTATTTTCTTGAAAATATAATTTTTTAAATATTTGGAAATTGGAAGTGAAATATTCGAAAATAAATTATTCGGAAATGATATCAAAAGAGATGACACTCGAAGACCGGGATGACACTCCTAATAGAATACTGGAATTTTTTAATAAAAAGATGGAGTCGCCACCAACCATTTTTGATAGGCCGGACACCGTACAAAAAAATAATCAGAGATTCTAAAACATTTAGGTCCGGGAATCGATTATGCGTGGAGAAGGATTAGCACACCCACAACGCCCAAAATTGGTACCGCGTTGATTTTGTGTTATCATTACAAGAAAATAAAAATTCAAAATTTAATTTAATATTTAATCCCCAAAAATGTATAAAGGCATGAACCTAACACACAACCCACGATAACCAAAAGAGACGACGCCCAAAGAATCTGGACGACATTCCCACTAGGATATCAAGGCCTCGAGTACTAAACTAAATTAATATAATTAATGAAACATGGCATTTTAATATTTATGAACAAAACATGATAAAATTAAAGATAAATAATTAAATAAACACGGAAATATAAATTGCGTAAATTAAAGTACGAAAAAAATAAAAAATAAAATACGTAAATTGAAATATCCGTAAAAGAACCGGATTGAGATCAAACAAATAAATAATAAAATATAAATAAACAAAAATATTAGAATAAATACATACAATAAACATATATTATACAATATAATATACATAACATTATATATATTACATAACATAATATAATATACAATATAACAAATACATATATAATATATACAATATAATTAATATATACAATTATATACAATAATAATATACACAAAATATATATATTTTGGACCAAAATGAAAAGAAAAAAAAGGGTGCTAAAAACATAAAATAAAAGGGTACAAAAATTAAATAACAGTAAAATAACTAAAATATGGAAAAGGACCGGATTGAAAAAACAGAAAATAGAGGAGCAAAAGCATAAATAAATGCGAAAAAAAGAAAATACAAACTATAGGGACCAAAACTGCAATTGGCCCCTTGTACATTAGTGAAAACGGGGTTAAAGAAGAGGGACCTTAAGGATGATTAACCCATTTCAAAAAAGCGTGGATCCTCCATGGGTTATCGGGTCAACGCGTGGGTCGGGTGCCTTAAACGACGATGTTTTGGGTGACCAGTTTCAAATAATAAAAGGGGTATTTTTTTACAATTTAAACAAAATTAAAAACCCTAAACCTAAAAATCATCTCCTTCAACTCTCTCTTTCTTTCAACACTCGACGACACCACTCTTCTTTCTTCGTGCCGATCACCGACAACAATGCCTCACGACGAAGATCGGTGAAGACGGCGGCATGACAGTGTGAAAGGCCTCAACCTCCTTACCAATTGAAGATAAATATTCGAAACCCCCTTTTTGTTTTTATATTTAAAACAACAAAACAAGATTTTAATTTTTTTGAAAACTAAAGATTGAAAGTTTGAAGTTCTGAAAATTTCTTTTATTGATTCAAACCCTTTTTACAATATTTTTGTTTTGGATCAACTTCCCCTTTGCAGTTTTTTTGATTTTGAATGAACCCCAAAAACCCTCTTCTACCCATTTTTTAATCCAAAACCCCCCACTTTTACATTTTGATCTTGGTTCTTATATAACCGGTTTTTACCATAAAACTAACAACTCCCCCTATTTTAATCTGTAGATCATTGAAGGAGGCCAGATTTTTAGGGATTCGGCATAGGCATGACAGATTGGGGTGGTTTAGTTAGGGTTTGATAGGGTAAGGTGGGTGTTGATTTAGTATAGAGGGTATGTTTATGGTTATGGTTATTTTTAATTTGGGATTTGTAAGTTAGGGTTTGAGATTTAGGATAAAGGTTTAATGGTTTAGGGTTTAGATTTAGAGGCTAATTTGGGGGTTTATTTTTTGGTTACCAGCAATGACGGGGACGAAGGGCTTAGACGGCGGTGACAGCAGCAGCATAAGTGGCGGCAGCGGCTGAAGGGTTAAGTTTGACTAGGGTTAGGGTTCTTTTAGGTTTAGGATGATAAGGGTCGGTTATTTGAGTTCGGGCCTGGTTATAGGTCTGAATTGGGTTAAGTTCATGTAAATGGTAATAGGTTTGGTTGTAAATGGGTCCGAGCTTGGATAACTCGGACAAAAAGGGTTATTACAACTACCTCTCTTTGCTCATTGTTGTGTAACAGCAATAGAGCAAAGAATAAAAAATGACCCGTTTTGTCTGGTTCGGCTGGTCTTCTTTCTTTGGTAGATCTTCTTTCTCTTCGACGCAGGTCTTCTTTCTTGTCTTGGTGAAGCAAAATCTTTAGAATGGGGGTTGTCTGTTAGGGAAGCACAATGTGTGCAACATGCTACATCATTGATGATGAGCTATTTCTTAAAGAAGATTCGACTCAACTGTGACACCGACGAAGAGGCAGGGTCTGCAAAATATGATTCAGCTACAACACCGACGAAGAGGCAGGATCAATGGGTGGAGATTCAAATGTCTGATCTAACTACAACTCTGACAAAGAGGCAGGATCGAAAGATTGAAAGCTCATTTTAATTTTTCTTTCTTCTTCTTCTACTTTTTATTTTTTATTTTTTTGACTTTATTTTTTTTGCTTTTTTTTCTTCTTTCTAAAATTTTCTAACTACTAATAAAGATAAATAGTTGAAAGACAGTAAATTTTGACCAAGCTACAACATCGACGAAGAGGTAAGGTCTAAAGTTAATAAAACTGATCTAGCTACGACACTGACGAAGAGACAGGATCAAGAGTTAGTAAATTTGGTCTAGCTACAACACCGACGAAGAGGAAAGACTGAAAGTTAGTAATTTTGGTTTAGCTACAACACCGACGTAAAGTTAAGGTCTGAAGATTTGATCCAGTTATGACTCTGACGAAGAGGCGGGATCGGAGGGTTGTTTTTTTGTGATCAAGCTACGACTCTGACGAAGAGGCATGATCGAAATTGGCAAATTTGATTTAGCTACAACACTGACGAAGAGGTAGAACCGAAAGTTTATAAAGTTGGATCTATCCACACTATCAACGGAGGGGTAAGATCGAATTTTAGCACTTTGGACCCAGTATTACCATCAACGGAAGGGCATGATCGAATTTCAGCAATTTTGGATCCTACTACGCCATCAACGAAAAAGATGGATTGGATTTCAGCAACTTGGACCTAGCCACACCATCAATGGAGGGACAAGATCGGATAATAATTTGGATTCTACCACGCCATTAACGAAGAAGCATAACACCAACTTGAACCCTACTACACCATCAATGGAGAAGCAGGAGTGGATTTCAGCAACATGGACCGCAGTCACACCATCATCGGAGGGACAAGATTGGATAATTTAGATTCTACCACGCCATCAACGGAGAAGTAGAACACTGACTTGAACCCTACTACACCATCAATGGACGAGCAAGATTGGATTTCAGCAACTTAGACCCCAGCCACACCATCAACGGAGAGACATGATTAAAAAATTTGGATTCTACCACGCTATCAACGGAGAAGCAGAACACCAACTTGAACCCTGCTACACCATCAATAGAGGAGCATGATTGGATAGCAATTTAGAACCAGTCACACCATCAACGGAGGGATAGGATCAGATTTCAACAACTTAGAACTTGCCTTACCATCAAAGGAAGGACTAGATTAAATAACAACTTTGATCTTACTACACCATCAACGGATGAGCAAGATCGATGGATGACAGCAACTTGATTTTTCCTTTTTTCTTTTTAATTTGATTTTTTTGATTTTGAATATTTTTTTTATTTTTGATTTTTGATTTTTTAATTTTCTTTCTTTTTTAGAATTTTCTTTCTTTTTCAAATTTTTTGAAATTCTTTTGATTTTTTCTTTTGCCTAACTATAATTCTAAAGAAGATATCTGAGGGAAATATTCGATCTATTTATACCATCAACGAAAAAACGAGACATTCACAAAAATTTGATCTCGTGCACCATTAACGGAGAAACGAGATCTAGAAAATGCAGGATCTGCTACATCACCGACGAAGAGACTAGATCCGCAAAAAAATTTGATCTGTTGCACCATCAATGGAGAAACGAGATCTTCAAAATTTGATCTGCTACACCATCAACAACAAAGCGGGATCTGGAAAATGTAGGATCTGCTGCATCACTGGCAGAGAGACGAAATTTGCAAAATGTAGGATCTACTACACCACTGTCGGAGGAATAAGATTTTGAAAAGGAAATAGAACATTTGTTAGTAATTGTTCAAAAATTTGTTGATGACATCCTCTATTTAGAGGTTTCAATTCTTTTATGTATTCGGTCTCCTTCAAGACTAAAAGTTGGCCATCGTGTCATTGCCCCCCATGTTGAGAATGTTTGGTATCTTCTTTAAACCTGTTTGTATGTACAAGCAAAAATGAATGCATCTTCAATGTATGTGTCTATTCTAAATGTGTGGTGACTTTGGTGTATGCATTTAGTCTAAATGCATGATAAATTTCAATGTATACAAAAATTATTTGATACATGATGATGAATGCAACAAAATGTATGAATGTGACATGATTTTTTCTTTTGGCCCTCAAAGGGATACTTTTGACTTTCCACTGGTCATGCCAGGCTGTTGGTCTTGAGCATGCGGCGGTGCCCCAACCTCCTTCGGGTTTGATCACCTTTCCTTGGATCAACTCTCACCTTGGTACATGCCCATTTTTTTTCATTCTCTACAATTGTTTGAGACTGCTCTTGTAGCAAATTTTGACTTGCATGTTCGCCTTTTTTCGAGGGGCTTTCATTGTCCTCATGAAGATATTATGTTGCCCCTAGGTTAGGTACACAAATTTGCTGTGTTGGTTCATGACAGCTTATCTCTTTCTGGATCAATGTGGAGTGGTGCAGATAAAGATTGATGTAGCTATCGAAGGATTACTTTCGAACCTTAATGGAGAATGCCCCTAGACTGAGGCCTTGTCAGAGGTATGGTGTTTGTATAAATGCAGCAGACGCTTTCAGACATGCCTCAAGATCAAGCTCTTGTAGAGGTTCTGTAAGGTACTAGATTGACCAACTTTGCTTTATTTTGCATCACTGGTACGAGACATCCCAAGGACCAGTCTCAAAGTTTAAAAATGGATGTACGTAAATGCAATATGCATGTCCTAGATGCGGAGGTATAGATTCAAAAATTGTTCTCATGGCTCAACTTCCAAACTCACAGGATTCATTCGCAACTTTGAGTGTTGCATTGATATCCAGGGTACTAGATTTTCTCCAAATGATAAATCTTTTTCAAATTGAGAACCAGTCGTGAATTAGTACTTCATGCTAGTAAAATGCAAAAAATAAAATATTATGGTATGTCATGCAGTTAATGCAAAATGAGTGAACTAATGTAGTGCAATCAGAAAAAATAGGCTAGTTTAGAATTAAAATAATCGAATGAACAAACTAAGAGAAAAATAAATAAAAAGTAGATAAAAAATGTACATAAAAAAAAAAGGCATCAAAACCTAAAAGGGTGCTGCAAAATGGGCAGAGTTCCTATATGGCTCTAAAAGGTTGGCTCCTATGGCTCACTATATGCAGCTTGATTCTAGAGTGAAGGTACCCGAACTGTCGCTAGGACATCGATTCGGGGGAATACGACTTATACTATACGGGGGTGAAAAGGGGTAATGGGTTTGGTTGTAAATGGGTCTAGGCTTGGATAAACCAAACAAAAATAAGTTATTACAGCTGCCCCTCTTTGCTCATTATTGTGTAACAACAATAGAGCAAAGACTAAAAAATGACCCGTTTTGTCTGGTTTGGCTGGTGATCTCCCCTTTTGACGTATGTCTTCTTTCTTTGGTAGATCTTTTTTCTCTTCGATGCAGGTCTTCTTTCTTGTCTTGGTTGATCTACCTTGTCACCTTTGGGGAAGTAAAATCTTTAAAACGGGGTTGTCTGTTGAGGAAGCAAAATGAGTGCAACTTACTACATTATTGATGATGAGCTAATTCCTAATGAAGATTCGACCCAACTGAGACACCGATGAAGAGGCAGGGTTTGCAAAATATGATCCAGCTACAACACTAACAAAAAGGCATGATCAATGGATGAAGATTCAAATGTCTGATCCAGCAACAACTCTGACGAAAAGGCAGGATCGAAGGATTGAAAGCTCATTTTGATTTTTATTTTTTTCTTCTTCTTTTTCTGTTTTTTCTATTTTTTTGCCTTTATTTTTTTCTAAATTTTTCTAACTATTGATAAAGACAAATAGTTGAAAGTCAGTAAAATTTGACCAAGCTACAGCATTGATGAAGAGGCAAGGTCTAAAGTTAATAAAGCTAATCCAGTTACGACACCGACGAAGAGGCGAGATCAAGAGTTAGTAAATTTGATCTAGCTACAACACCAACGAAGAGGCAAGAACGGAAGTTAGTAAATTTGGTTCAGCTACAACACCGACGAAGTGGCTGAATCGAAAGTTAGATTTGACCAAGCTAAAACACCGACGAAGAGGCAAGGTCTAAGGATTTGATCCAGCTACGACTTTTAACGAATAGGCATGATCGGAGGGTTGGTTTTTTTTTGTAATCACTTTACGGCTCTAACGAGGAAGCGTGATCGAAATTGGCAAATTTGATTCAGCTACAACACTGACGAAGAGGCAGAACCGAAAGTTTATAAAGTTGAATCTATCCACACCATCAATGGAGGGGTAAGATCGAATTTTAGAACTTTGGACCCATCCTTACCATCAACGGAAGGACATGATCGAATTTCAGCAGTTTTAGATCCTACTACGCCATCAACGGAGAATCAAGATTGGATTTCAGCAACTTAGACGCAGCCACACCATCAACGGAGGGACAAGATCGGATAATAATTTGGATTCTACCGCGCCATCAATAAAGAATCTGAAAACCAACTTGAACCCTACTACACCATCAACGGAGGAGCATGATTGGATTTTAGCAACTTGGACCGCAGTCACAACATCAACGGAGGGACAAGATTGGATAATTTGGAGTCTACCACGCCATCAACTGAGAAGTAGAACACCGAATTGAACTCTACTACACCATCAACGGAGTAGTAGGATTGGATTTTAGCAACTTAGACCCTAGCCACACCATCAACGGAGGGACATGATTGGAAAATTTGGATTCTACCATGCTATCAACGGAGAAACAGAACACCAACTTAAACCCTACTACACCATCAACGGAAGAGCAAGATTGGATAGTAATTTAGAACCAGTCACACCATCAATAGAGGGATATGACCGAATTTCGACAACTTGGAACTAGCCTTACCATCAAAGGAATGACTAGATCAAATAACAACAACTTGGATCTTACTACACCGTCAACAGATGAGCAAAATCGACGGATGACAGCAACTTGATTTTTCTTTTTGATTTTTTCTTTTTTCTGTTTGATTTTATTTTATTTTTGATTTTTTTATTTTGAATATTTTTATTGATTTTTGATTTCTTTAATTTTAAAATTTTTAATTTATTTCTTTTTTTTTGAATTTTCTTTCTTTTTCAACCTTTTTTTAAATTCTTTTGATTTTTTCTTTTGCCTAACTATAATTCTAAAGAAGATATCCGAGGGAAATATTTGGTCTAGTTATACCATCAACAGAAAAATGAGACATTGACAAAAATTTGATTTGGTGCACCATCAACGGAGAAGAGAGATATAGAAAATGCAGGATCTGCTACATCACTGGCAAAGAGACTAGATCCATAGAAAAATTTGATCTATTGCACCATCAACGGAGAAACAATATCTTCAAAATTTAATCTGCTACACCATCAACTGCAAACTAAGATCTAAAAAATGTAGGATTTGCTACATCACTGGTGGAGAGACGAAATCTGCAAAATGTAGGATCTACTACACCATTGTCGGAGGAATAAGATCCTGAAAAGAAAATAGAACATTTGTTAGTAATTGTTCAAAAATTTGTTGATGACATCCTCTATTTGGAGGTTTCAATTCGTTTATGTATTCGGTCTCCTTCAAGACTAAAGATTGGCCATCGTGTCATTGCACCTTATGTTGATGATGTTTGGCCTCTTCTTCAAACCTGTTTGTATGTACAATAACAAATGAATGCATCTTCAATGTATGTGTCTATTCTAAATGTGTGGTGACTTTGGTGTATGCACTTAATCTAAATGCATGATGATTTTTAATGTATGCAAAAATAATTTGATACATGATGACGAATGCAACAAAATGTATGAATGTGACATGATTTTTTCTTTTGGCCCTCAAAGAGATACTTCTGACTTTCCACTGGTCATGCTGGGTTGTTGGTCTTGAGCATGAGGCGGTGCCCTAACCTCCTTTGGGTTTGATCACCTTTTCTTGGATCAACTCTCACCTTGGTACATGCCCCAAATTTTTTTGTTCATTCTGTACCATTGTTGAGACTGCTCTTGTAGCAAATTTTGACTTGCATGTTCGCCTTTTTTAGGGGCTTTCATTGTCCTCATGAAGATATTATGTTACCCCTAGGTTAGGTACATAAATTTGCTGTGTTGGTTCATGGTAGCTCATCTCTTTCTGGATCAATGCGGAGTGGTGTAGATAAAGATTGATGTAGCTATCGAAGGCTTACTTTCGAACCTTGATGGAGAATGCCCCCAAACTGAGGCCTTGTCGGAGGTATTGTGTTTGTATAAATGCAACATACGCTTTTGAACATGCCTCAAGATCGGGCTTTTGTAGAGGTTCTGTAAGGTGCTAGATCGACCAACTTTGCTTTATTTGGTATCACTGGTACGAGACATCCCAATGACCAGTCTCAAAGTTTAAAAATGGATGTACGTAAATACAATATGCATGTCATAGATGCGGAGGAACGAATTCGAAAATGGTTCTCATGGCTCAACTTCCAAACTCACGGGATTCATTCGCAACTTTAAAGGTTGTATTGATATCTAGGTACTAGATTTTCTCCCAATAATAAATCTTTTTTCAAATTGAGAACCGGTCGTGAATCAGTACTTCATGCTGGTAAAATGCAAAAATTAAAATATTATAATATGTCATGCATTTAATGCAAAATGAGTGAACTTAATGCAATGCAATTAGAAAAAAAATAGGTCAGCTCAAAATTAAAATTATTGAATAAACAAACTAAGAGGACAATAAATAAAAAATAGATAAAAACTGTACATAAAAAACAAAGTCATCAAAGCCTAAAAAGGGTAACGCAAAACGGGTAGAGTTTCGGTATGGCTCTAAAAGTTTGGCTCTTACGGTTCACTTATGCGGCTTGATTCTAGAGTGATGGTACACGAATTGTCGCTAGGACATCGATTCGGGAGAATACGACCTTTATACCATACGAGAGTGAAAACCCCATGAAATATAAGGACCGGATTTCAGAAGTGAATTACAACACTATACAGAGGTGAAGACCCCACGAAACGAAGTAATCACTTCCACTTAACAAAGTGAGGAGCCCTGGTAAAGAGATCATGTATGAACGTCGAGGGATTAAAAATTAAATTAAAATTGAGTTTTAATTTTTTTTCAAGACAACACAAATCAACATTGGCCCGACTCTATAAAAAAAAACTCCCAGTAGAGTTGCCATCTGTCATAAATGTTTTTTCTTGAAAATATAAATTTTTAAATATTTGGAAATTGGAAGTGAAGTATTCGAAAATAAGTTATTCGTAAATGGTATCAAAAGAGATGACACCCGGAGACCGGGATGGTACTCCTAATAGTATACCGGGAAATTTTTTTAGTAGAAAGATGAAGTCTCCACCGGCCATTTTTGGTAAGCCGGACACCTTAAAACATTTAGGTCTGAGAATCGATTACGCGTGGGGAAGGATTAGCACCCCCATAGAGCCCAAAATTGGTACCTCGTTGATTTTGTGTTATCATTACAAGAAATTAAAAATTAAAAATTTAATTTAAAATGTAATCCCCAAAAATGTATAAAGGCATGAGCATGTGATTCGAACCTAATTTGCAACCCACGACACTCCCCTAGGATATCAAGGCCTCGAGTACTAAACTAAATTAATACAATTAATGAAACATGGCATTTTAATATTTATGAACAAAACATGATAAAATTAAAGATAAATAATTAAATAAACGCAGAAATATAAATTGCGTAAATTAAAGTGTGAGAAAAATAAAAAATAAGATACTTAAATTAAAATATCGGAAAAAGAACCGAATTGAGATCAAACAAACAAATAAATAATAAAATATAAATAAACAACAATATAAAAAAATAAATATATACAATAATAACATATAATAACATATATTATACAATATAATATACATAATATAATACTATATATATTACATAACATAATATAATATACAATATAACAAATACATATATAATATATACAATATAATTAATATATACAATAATAATATAAACATAATATATATATATATTTTGAACCAAAATGAAAAGAAACAAAAAAGGTGCTAAAAATTAAAAAAAGAATATAAAAGGGCACAAAAATTAAATAACAATAAAATAACTAAAATATGGAAATGGACCAGATTGAAAAAAAAACAGAAAATAGAGGAGCAAAAGCATAAATAAGTGCGAAAAAAATACAAACTACAAGGAACAAAAGTGCAATTGGCCCCTGTACATTAGTGAAAACGAGGTTAAAGAGGAGTGACCTTAAGGGCAATTAACCCATTTCAAGAAAGTGTGGATCCTCCTCAGTTTACTGGGTTGGGTGCCTTAAACGACGCCGTTTTGGGTGACCATTTTCAAATAATAAAAGGGGTATTTTTTTTACAATTTAAACAAAATTAAAAACCCTAAACCTAAAAAATCATCTCCCTCAACTCTCTCTTTATCTTAACACTCAACGGCGCCACTCTTCTTCCTTCGCGGTAATCACCAACAACAATGCCTCACGACGAAGATCAGTGCAGACGGCAGCATGGCCGTGTGAAAGGCCTCAACCTCCTTACCGATCGAAGGTAAATATTCGGAACCTTCCTTTTTTGTTTTGAAAAATAAAAACACCAAGACAAGATTTTAATTTTTTTGAAAACTGAAGATTGAAAGTTTGAAGTTGTAATTTTTTTTATTGTTTCAAACCCTTTTTACAATTTTGTTGTTGTTTTGGATCAACTTCCCCTTTATAGTTTTTTTGATTTCGAATGAACCCCCCAAAGCCTCTTTCTACCTTTTTTTAATATGAAGAACCCCCCATTTTTACATTTTGATCTTGGTTCTTATATAACCAATTTTTACCATAAAAACTAACAACTCCCCATATTTTAATCTACGGATCAATGAAGGAGGCCAGATTTTTAGGGATTCGACATGGGCATGACAGATTGGGGTGGTTCGGTTAGGGGTTTGATAGGGTAAGGTGGGTGTTGATTTAGTATAGAGGGTAGGTTTAGGTTTATGGTTATTTTTAATTTAGGGTTTGAGATTAAGGATAAGGGTTTAATGGTTTAGGGTTCAAATTTAAGGGGCTAATTTGGGGATTCAGTTTTTTGGTTACTGACAATGACAGGGACGAAGGGCTTGGACTATGGCGGCGGCGATGGCATGAAGAGTGACAGCGGTGGCTGAAGGGTTAGGGTTTTTTAGGTTTATGATGATATGGGCCGGTTATTGGGTCGGGTTATTTGAGTTCGGGCTGGTTTATAGGTCTGGACTGGGTTAAGATCATGTAAATGGGTAATGGATTTGGTTGTAAATGGGTCTGGGCTTGGATAACCCAGACAAAAATGAGTTATTACAGTATGAGGATAATGGTAGGGTAGAAGTGTCATTTCCCTTATATATGAATAGGGAAGAAGGTTGGTTTTAATTGCCCTATAAAAAGCTTTTTTTGTGATATCACCCTTATTTCCATGCCATCCACATCCCTTCTACTTCATCCTTTCTCAAAGACTCAAAGAAAAAGGTGCAATCTTTGTCATCTTAAGTGGAAATCTCGAAATTGTTGTAATCATAATCCATCAATCTATCATTTGAGGTAAGAATGGAAGGTTTTGGTGGAGGAATGAAGATTATAGGCTGTTGTAGGGGTTAAAGAAGATGAACGAGAATGAAAGATTTAACCACGTTTTTGTTGTTAGAATCTTTCCTTACTCATCTTTATTGCTTTTAGCAATGTTGTAACTTATTTTACAATAATTGATTGTAGTTAAGGAGGTTAAAGAGCACTCCAAGGACCAAAGAAAGAGGAAGTCTTGAGCTGAGGGGAAAGGGTTATGTTTTAGCTTTGAAGGAATGTTAGAACACTTCGAAGTCCCTTCGTTTCATGCATATCCTAAGGATAATTCCTTGTATGGTTTTTTGATGATTTGGGTTCTTAAATGGTTGGATATGGGTGTTAATGGTGAAACTTGAAATTTGTGTTATAATGGTGTAAAAAATGGTAGGAAACCACTTAAACTACCCTCCGTAACTTGTAAATTCATTTTGGGGTTTTTTCATAAAGGTTTAGGGTGTTTGGGGTGATTTTCGAGCTTTAGAATTTAAATTTTAGGCTCGTGTACCGATATAGTATGAACCAGTATTAGTACCCCATTTATTGAGTGTCAACTCAGGAAAGTTTAAAAGTGGTAGCGGTATGAGCTTGAGCCGTATCGGTACCGTTCATGTTCCATCAAATTCCAATGGCAAAAATTAGTACTGGTACGTTTGGGGGTGTATCGATACAAAATGGGCATCGATACACGGCCCCGTATACTGGTACGAGGTTGTTGGTTAAACCTCTCCGGGTATGAATTTGGGCATCAGTACGCTTGAGATGGGTATCGGTACCTAGTGAGGCGTATTGGTTCACGCTAGTGGGTATCGATACCCATTGGGCAATCTGCTCGAAAAATACAATTTGAGTTTGAGGGGCTTATAGTTTGGAGGCTAATGCCCAAGGGGATTCTAATATGGTATATTGAATAGTAAAATAGAGAAATCGAGATTTAAACTTCATATACGAGCTTAATAAAATAATAACTTGGTAAATGTTGGGTGACTTACTTGTAATAGCAACCATAGGGATCCTTGGTGGATTGTGTGTTGTTATGTGCCAAGTAAGGACACTCTTGTGGTTAAGCTACCTTGGTTGATGGGATCTCGATACCCAAAATGTGTTGTAACACTATGGTAAGAGAATTATCGAATAGAGGTTATCGATGCTATGTGACATGAGTCTCATTCGAAGGTACTCGAGGGGAATTTCGAGTAAGAGTGTATGTTCCGATGCTAGGTGACCCGTCCTCACCCAAGGTGTATGTTCCAATGCTACGTGACCCAGCTTCACCTATTGAGTGTACGTTCCAGATGCTATGTGACTGAGCCTCACTTTTATGTTGATATGTATGGTATGTTTGGGCCTTGTGTGTCCCATTGATGTTGTGATGTTGAATAGTTTGTGTTTAGGCGATTAATGTTAGCCACACTTATCATTTTAACTACCATATCATCTTATCTAACTACATACTTATATTTATTATTTGCATGAAGCATGTTAGAGTAGAGGTGTATCCACTGAGCTTTATGAGCTTAGCGTTTGGATTCGTTATTTTCGTTCGCAGGTCTTTAGGTTGTTGTGTTGCATTCAAATGAGCCCCATCGAAACAAGACTTCAGTTCATCGATGTGATCAAGAGTACATTACTTAGTCTTGTTGGGCAATGTATTCATAGGACTCGTGATTTTATGTCTGTAACTCTGATTTTGGATTTATTGATCATGTCGAATGTTTTATTTAACTTGGTTTTAAATTGGAGCTCCTATGCAAACGTTCAAACTATTTTTGTATCACATTATCTAATGGCATATTGGATTTTATGGAATGATGGTAATTTAGGCTAAATCTAGTTGAAAATTTTATGTATGAGTTTGGGCTTGAGGCCCAAATGTGACATCGGATTTAAGGCGTTACACTTTTACCCTTAACAATTATAAAAAATCTCCAAATAACCTAAATGTAACTTTTTCTATTTTAGTTTCACCCTTACGTATTTACATCGTGACATTTGTAAACTAATACTTTTTTCTTTTTATTCTCACACATTTATATTTGTATTTAAATTTAATAATTAATTATTTAAAAAATTATATAAATAATAAATTAATATATAGATACTTCAAATATGCTTAGTAATGTTATATTTAAAAAATATTTTTTATAATCTAATTAATATTAATAGATACAAAATATTAATAACTAATAAACTATTCAAAAAAGTATCGAATATAACCATGTCCTTATATGTCATTTTGTTTGTTTAAATATTCAAACATTTATCAACTATCAGTTAATTTTACCAAATACTTTTATACAATCAGCTAATACAATTCGCTAATCAAATCAACTATCAGTTAATGTAATCTGCTATCAGCTAATTGTCAAACAAGGCCTAAATATTAAAGAAAAAATGGCTTAACAGTCAAATAAGTGTCCAAACTATACCATTTTTCTAGTTAGGTGCCTAACTTTTGTTTTGGGCCAAATGGGTGTCTAACGTTTTCAACGTTACTTAAATATGTTTTGTCAGTTAATTTTCACTGTTAACTTCCTTTATCTAACACATGTCATCTTCTTAAATTTCTGAAATTATATTTAAAAATAAATAAAAATTAAAAAAAGCAAAATAACCTCAAATTTCACAAAATAGCCGTAAATTTTGAAATCCCTAACACCCCAAAACCCAAATCCCGATTTGGCCTGATTTCACCGCTGATTGCCATGCCGCCGCCCATCCCATCCATCACCAGACCATCACGACCATTTATCCCATCATCTTGTCGTCAGAAATCGACTGGCACCGTGCGAAACGCTGAAATCGTCGAATGGTTCATTCGAATGATTCACGAAGAACAACGGCATAACGAACGATGAATGGTGTGTGGGTCATTCGGCGAGGGGAGGACGCTTCATTCTGTCGCCGAAAACGCGATCAACGCCGGTGGGAGTGGTCAGATTTGGGGGGTTTAGGGATTTGAGGACTATTTGGGATTATTTGAAAATTTCAGATATTTAAGAAATTCTGATTTATTTTTTAAAAAATAAAATTAAAAAATATTTAATATTGCCATGTGTTCAATTTTGATTGGATAACGGAAAAATTAACGTCTGTCACGGTAAAACCTTAAATGGGCTACGAAATAAAACGTTAGGCACCTGTCTGGCCTAAATATAGTTTGTGCACCTATCTAAAAAATATATATAGTTTGAACACTTATTTGACAGTTAAACCTAAAAAAATCAATATAATTTTAAGACCAAACTATACATTAAGCGTAAATTAATATAAAGTCAAATGAAGTATCTTTCGGAGAGCATTAGGACGCAACAAAAAATTAAAGGGTAATCTTCACCCGTGGTCCCTTTTGTTTGGGGTTTGTTCTATTTTGGTCACCCAAATTCAAAAAAGATCATTCTTGCCACTTACGTTTTGAATCATGTTTGTTTTGGTCTCTAGACCGTTAACCTCCGTTAATAAAAAAATTAATTTCTAATTTAACCCCCAAACTTTCAAAACTTTATTTTTCATCATCTTCCCCAAAAGTACTATCAAGATTTCCCTTAAATTGGCCAAAGAAGAAGACAAATTGGCCAGACTAGGAGGAGCTACACGATACATGGCCACCCCATTGAGCAACAATTCCCTTAAATTAGTCATGTTTCGAACCAATCTCTTCATAGCAGGATTTTCCAAGTAGAGATATCGATTGGAAGAGAGATTAACTGCGAGATTGCTGAGGGGATTTCAGACAAGCAAAAGGCGTTGTCAGCCAGGTTAAGCCACCTGAGATGAGAAAGAAGAAAAATACTGCTATCGGAATTGATCGAGCCATAAAGCAGACAGTCTTGAAGGTGAAGGCCAAATACATTTCCAGTTACATTATCACAGGAAACCCCATCCCACCAGCAGCAGTCAGTTCCTTCCAAGAAATCATCTTTCTTGGTACCATCCCAGATAGGTTACTTATAAATGGACCCTGAAAAGAACAGTTGTTTAAAGAAATTACGTTCTTGAATTGAAGCAAAGCAAGGCTCTGACCAGGAAGGCACAAGTGAGATGAAGATGAAGAAGAAGACAAAAAAGCAAGTTGGGAGACAAAAATTATCAGTAGGGGAAAGTTGAGAAACTTAGGGAAGTGACAGCAAGTTTATCTCCATCTTCCCCTGAATTGAACTATCAAAACAAGAAGCTGTGCTTTATTCAAATGATTTTGTAATGAATGTATATTTATAACAAAAAAAATAATGGAAATTAAAGTCTAACAAGTAATGGAAAGGCTCTTCGTCAAGTATGAATCAAGAAAATAGGTGGTCTTCCGGAAATTGTGCAGTTTCAATGGAATCGTCTTCTTTGGGTTGCAAATTTTGTTGTTTTTAATAAACTTAAAGACCTGATTTTTAACATGAATAATTAACGGAGGATTAAGATTTGATAATGTTGGAGGTTGACAAAGTGCAGAACAATGAAATCTCTAAACAGACATTACTTGTCGTACAAGTTACAACCAAGTGTGCAACAATTGCTTGACCAAAGGTCGACGGTGTTAATCTTCTAAATCACCAAAGAATTTTTTTTTTGAAAGAATAGAGAGAAAAAAATCTTTAAAAAAATAGATTTGTAGTTATATATGTTTAATTAAAGTATAAGATCGATTTACATATAAAAAATGGAACACATTTGAAAATCTTCAAGACTGCCTGCTTTATCAATTCCGATAGCAGTATTTTTCTTCTTTCTCATCTCAGGTGACTTAACCTGGCTGACAACGCCTTCTACTTGTCTGAAATCCCCTCAGCAATCTCGCACTTAATCTCTCTTCCAATCGATATCTCTACTTGGAAAATCCTGCTATGAAGAGATTGGTTCGAAACATGACTAATTTATAAGGGAATTGTTGCTCAATGGGGTTTTCATGTATCGTGTAACTCCTCCTACTCTACCCATGTATCGTGTAGCTCCTCCTACTCTGGCCAATTTGTCTTCTTCTTTGGCCAATTTAAAGGAAATCTTGATAGTATTTTTGGGGAAGATGGTGAAAAATAAAGTTTTGAAAGTTTGGAGGTTAAATTAGAAATTATTATTTTTATTAACGGAGGTTAACGATCCAAGGACTAAAATAGACACAATTCAAAACGTAAGTGGCAAGAATAATTTTTTTTAAATTCAGGTTACCAAATAGAATAAATCCCAAACAAAAAAAACTACGGGTGAAGATTACCCAAAATTAAAATACACGATGTGACAAAAAAAACACAACAAAACTTTACTAACATATTAAAATAATTAAATAATTACACACCTCTTTATATTGAATGGGTTATAGATTGAGTGAATTGAATCTGACGAGTTGGTTCAGGGTTGTTGGTTTTGTCATGGAAGTTTGTGCTTTTAAGGACAGGTATTTGCAATGAAGAAAGTGGTAGTGTTGAGGAAAACGGTGCTCCTCGTCCTCGGGGCTATTTGACTGCTACTCCGCAATAGGCTCATCTGCTTTGTTTCAGTCGGAAAGATTTGACACAATTGTCACTTTATGGTCATGGCCGGCTCTTATTTGGAGGGGAATTATTCTGTAAGTTATGTTATTAATGTAATTAGATGATAATATTTAAAAATAATATATTTTAATTATATTAAAAATAAAATTTATAGATTAATTATTATAGTATTTTAATTAATCATAAATACCCCTAACTTATTGGTAAGGATGCCGAAAGCTACCTTCTTTTTCAACTGACGTATTATTCCACTGTTAACTGAATGTTAATCGAGTTTGAGCCTTTCAACTCCCACGTTTCTCTGAATGTAAGCATTCAATTTTTGTCATGTATATGTAATCATATTTTAAAAGGCAGCTATGTGTTGTTTGATTATCAATATCTTGTAATGTATTTGCTCACTATCAACTCATGCTTTTTCAATAAGTCCTGTTTTGTATTGCTTTTCAAACTAATTTTTAAAGCCAAAAGTTAGTTTGAGACCAAAAGTAAAAAGAAATAAGTAGTTTTTCAGGCTAAAAAGTGTTTTTTAGCTTGATTTTAAAAGTATTCTAAAAAGTTAAAATTTTTTTAACTTTTTCAAAAGTACTTTAAGTAAATTTATTTATATATCTTCATTTATATCACAAATTTTTTTATATTTAAAAAAAGAATGTCTAAAATAGACATCTTATCTACTTAAAAGCATTTTTTGTCAACAATACAAAAATCTCTTATTTTAAATCAAATAATTTAAAAATACTTTTTAAAATTACTTTCTTACTGTATTTTCTAAAAATAATGCTAAACTTGCCTTAACTTGAAGCATTTCATAGGCAGCTAGCTATTTCCTTGTCGAGAGACGGCACTTAACCAATAGGCTGAAGCCCTTGGGTTCAAATGATTGGACAAATCTTTGATATAGAGAGCCAATCCATGTGAGTTTAAATAAAACCATAAGAATTTGACTCATTATTCAATTAAAGTAGTATCTTTATCTATTCAAAAAAATAGTATCTTTATATTGAAACAACCGATGGTCGTTTTGACCAAAGACGCCAATTTGCTAGGCAAAACGCGTTATCCAACATTTAGATAAAAACGCTTTCAACCGGCAATTTAATTAATTAAATCATCCCCGTCATACGCTTACCAACCAACCAACACCTAATTCACTTCGATAGCCACTTAAAATTGGCGTTCGTGTGCGTATGTCTGTCGCTACTTGAAATAAAAGAGATAGAGAGAGTGCGATTCAATTTACGTTGCCTGAAATGAAACAAGAAGATATATAGTGCTGGTATGTTGAAAGTGGGGCACATGACTGCTTTCAACACCCCATGTTCCGGTTCTCAATAACTGAGACGAAAATGATAGGGGCCTGCTTCGCCTTTAACTTCACCCACAAATTGTTGCTTTGATTTCATCGCCTCCTTATATTATAGATTTTTTTATGGACCCCATGTTATCTTAAAACATTCTCAGATGGTGCAAGTGCAGAAAGGCATGTTCTCATGTAAATCCTTGCCTGTTCATTGTACATTGCCCGACAATTATCTCCTCCCCTGCATTGCTTTATGTGTAACCGCAACTTCATTTTATACACACCACGCTTGCACTTTTGTATCTCATCCACTTCTCCTAAATTCTATATATATGTTGCCAAGATTATGTAGGGTAAAATTACTACAATACTTCATCATTAAGTTCTCACATCTTCCATCTGGTTAAGGGTGCCATCATGCCATATTAATTTATATTGTTTTTTTTAGGTTTTCTCCTCCAAGATTTTGCATTTACTAGGAAAAATATGGAATTATTGTATTCTTTTAGTTTAGCAATAGACATTTTGTTCATTGGTTGTGAATTGTGTATCTAGTTTATTGGATGACTAATTGAATTGGGTGCTAAAAAGTTCACTATGTCACGGTTATCTTCATTCACAATATTAAGATTCGAACCATAAAAATTTTAAGAGGTCTAATAACTCATCCCAATAGACCAACTAGTAGTTGGTGAATTAATATATTTTTAAATATAATTCATCCATTTTATAAAATACGATCATAAAAGGAAATAGTTAAAGAAAATCTCATCAAACAATTCAATAAATCAAAATAAATAAGCAAACACCATCGTCTAGTTGGAGGATCAGCACCATCAATACTAACATAATGATATAATATGACAACATATTAATAACTAATTTGATCACAACTCAAGCACGACATATTGGGTAACCAAATAATTGTAGATATGAAAGAACCAATCCAATTGTCCAGGTAATTCTAGATTAACAAGATAACCAAATAACTGCCAACTAGAGAAACCACTATAGATTCAACCTTAAAAAAGTAAAAACTTGCAAAAACATGTCACAATAGCAAATAAAACCCCCATCATTTCATAAGAAAACAGAAAGACTTTAAATAATAAAAAATAAAAAGTCATATTTACAAAGGTAATTATTTGATGCATCACCAATGGATTTTTTTTTCACATGTCACCATTTAGGGGCTTTAAACTTTAATTTTTAAATTTTAAATTTTAAACTTTAAACTATAAAATCTATTCTTAAACCTATCCAATTATTTGGAATATAGAATTAGAGAAATTACCGTACACATGTTAGAAATCAATGTTGTTTAAGGTAAATTTAGTGGAAATAGAACAATCAATCTCACACAATCTTAGAACTTTCATTATTGACTATTATTAAAATTCACTTTTAACTATTTTATTTTCATTCGCTAATTTCTGTAAAAAATTTCTTTTAAGACTTGTTTGAATAGGTGGATAGAATAATAGATGGGAATTAAGTCAGATCGCATGTGCCATACACTTGTGTAGAATATTGCTGGTTTTGGTTGTTGAAATTATTAAAATTCACTTTTAACTATTTTATTCCTATGTACGCATTTTCTTTTTATTTTTAACAAATAATAGTAATTACTTTTATCGAATGAAAATGTATAATGCTAAAAAATGTCTCTAAAATTTGACTAAATAATTATTTTTGACTTATTTTTTGAAGTAATTAAGCCCTCAATGTTTTATTTTAGGTCAAAATGGCCCCTCTATGAATGAAATCTGTTAGTCAACTGACGATAAACAACTTGAAATGGCTTGACAGAATGATACATTAGAAGAAAAAATATTTTATATTTTATACAATTTTATAATATTATTTTTAACTGATATGTCATTCAGTAAAGTCAACATATTTGTCTATATAACACTGCTATCACGGTGTGCACTGCCATGTATGTTTGCCACGTTATTTCAAGCAATTTACCGTTAGTTGACTAACAATTTTCATCTGCAGAGGGGCCATTTTGATCTAAAATGAAACGTTAAGGGTTAAATTGCTTCAAAAAAGAATATGAGCTAAAATGACTATTCAGTCGAACGTTATGGGCATTTTTTACATTATGCCAAAGAAAAATACAAAAGGTTACAAAAGAGTCCACAAAACATAATAAATTAATCATATTAACTGGTGATTTCTCTTAAAACCATTAAAGTGTACAAACAAGTCACTAAAGCTAGGATCATGTAAGGAAGGGTTAAATCTAACTAAACAACTCGAAAAAAATAATAGATAAACACACCATTATCGTTTATAAAATGATAAACACCATCAACATTAACATACAAATAATCATAGCAATGATATTCCGTTGACAAATCTTACTTTACTACAAATTAATCACGAACTATCTTTAGTGATTGCAGGCGTCTATCAATACAAGAGAACCAGTCTGAGGGTCCAAACAAGGGTAGATCAACATACTAATCAAATAATCATTAACTAGAGAGGCTATGCCAAATTCAACCCTGAAAAAGAAAAAAAAATGTTGCAAAAGCATAGAAAATGTGTCGTAAGAACAGAGAAAGCATGCTAAAAGAGTAGAAAAACATTCGCCATTTTCATTAAAAATGGGAAAATTTATTAAATCAAATCAGATAAAAATTTAATATACAAACATTAAAACTAAAAATATAAAAAATAAAAGAAAAATAAGAAAAGTTGAAGGAAAACACAATATAAATTATGATAAGATAAACAACGCCACTCTTTTAAACCATCAAAAAGAAGAAAAATTCCTTAAAATATGGAGAGAGAAAAATTAATTACAAATTAGTTTTTACTAATTTTTTAAATAGTGTAAAAGTGGTTACAAAGTAATTTTTGTTCATATATATTTTTAATCATTTGACAATGTGCATATATATCGTAGACAAAACAATTTAAACCCATGTATCAAAATGAGCATCATCCGCTTTTTCACTGGAATATTTGTTGGGTTAAAATTAGTTTTTACTTTCTAGTTCTGTGTGTAATCCCTAAAAAGTATATTTCAAAACAAATAATAACTAAAAAATTGTCACAATATTTATTTTTTAAAATCACATAATTTACTAAGTAGCTAACTAACAATTCTACGTGGCATCATAATAATTTTGACAAACGTATACTTACATTATTTGGCACATCACCTTTAAGAAATCACTAAATAATATGTGGGTCCTATAATAATAATAAAATCTAGTTTTAAAAATTACAATACGTCCATTTTTCCCATAAAAGTTAATTTTGTAAAAAGAAAAAGAAAAAAATTTGATATACAGTCCGTGTAAATTGAAGCTTACACGTGCTTTTCAAATTTAGGGGTTAGGGGTTTAGTGTATGGTTTAAAGTTTAGGGGTTTAGAATTTAAGGTTCAAGGTTAGAGTTTATGATTTAGGGTTTAAAATTAAGGGGTTAGGTTAGGGTTTTAGATTTTAAATTTTATAGAAGGGTTGTGTAAAATTATTTTACACGGGCTGTGTTTTAAACTAAAACAAAAAAAACTATTTAATTTAACTATTAAAATCTAACTTAATCGATAAATTAAAATGGCATATCATTAGATTTTTTTATTAAGTTTAAATTGAATAACACTAGATTTTTAATTTAAAAAATAAAGTTTAAATTTTATAACTTTTTTTTTGTAAATTAAAACTTCAAATTACATATAATTAAATAGTTAATGTTGATGATATTTTTAAATTGGCTTAAAGGTCAAATTGGACCCCAACAAAAAATTAAAAAACCAATTAAGCCCATATAAAATTTTTTCACTCAATTGAGCCCTCAAAGTTCAAATTACGATCAATCAGGCACCCAAAATTCAAATTGCGATCAATTTAGCTATTCCGTTATGTTGACCGTTAAATCAAAAGTTGTTATTATGATGGTGACATGTGGCACACTTTGGACATGTCACATCGTCAAAACCATAAATAATCATTTAAAAATTTTAAAAAATATAAAATAAAATTTGAAAAAAATATTTAACATTATAAAAAATTAAAAAAAAGATTATTTAAAAAATTCAAGAAAAATCTAAAAATATTTAAATGTGTAAAAATATTAAAATTGTGTATAAAATGTAAAAATATTTTTACTTAAAATAAAAAAATATGAAAATAATTGTAATAATTATTAAAAAACATATAAATATTTATAATGAAATAATCTTTAAAAATTGTATAATTTTTTTAAAAAATATGTTTTTAATTATAAAACCCCAAAATTTTAAAAAATTTCAAAATACCAAAAATTTTCAAATCCCTAACCATAAATCGTAACCCTACATTCACAAATCCTCAAATCAGTTTAATCGGCGGTGGAAGTTGTTGGTACTGTGGCGGACGACGGTGCTGGTGAAAAAAAAATATTGAGGGAGAATGGGTTGGGCGATGCAAGGGGTGTCGAACGACGAGAATGGGTGCAAGGACGACGAAGATGGGAGAGGTTTTCCTGCGACTGGAAGTGGTTGGTGGTTGAATCGGTTTTAATACTTGATTTAGGGATTTATGGTGTTTTTTTGAAAGAAATGAAACTTGGGTTTTTTTAAAAAATATTATTTTATATTTTTTTACAAAAAATAAAGGAAAATAAGAAAATTAATTTAATTTAATATTTTTAATTTTTTAATTTTACAATTTTTTTATAATTTTGTAGATTTAAAAAAAAATTATTTTGATGATGTGGCACGCCTAGAGTGTGCCACATGTCCTTCTATATTTGATTGTTAGAGGGCATTGACGGTTAACTTGGTCAACGTAACATGGGCTAAATTGAGTGCAATTTAATTTTGAGGGCTAAATTGGGTGAAATTTTTTTAAGGGCTTAATTGGTTTTTTAATTTTTTGTTGAAGGCTAATTTGACCTTTAAGCCTTTTAAATTTAATATGGAATTGCAAATTCAATATATCATAATAATTAACTAATTAATATTAAATATATTTATGATTTTGGAAATAAATAATGTGTAGTATGTTTTATTTTTTAAATTTTTTTAATAATTATATATTCAAATATTTTTTCCATAATAAATTTTCTTTTTAATCAATAATTAGGTATAATTTAAAAATAGATTAATATAACTTATCCAAAAAATAATATAAACATATACATAAAATTATAAAACAAGTAACCGTGTACAAACTAGCATTATATAAATTTATACGTTGTCAGATTATTATATATATTCAATAACTTTAAAATAAAATATCAACTTTGACTTAGATATTTCAATTACTTTGATAAATTGTGTTCTGAAAATATATTTAATTATTATTTTATTCTATTTTTTGAGGAAAAAAATCAGAATAAAAAATATATTCTTAAGGTAATCGTAATTAATATGATTTTTTTCATATATAACAATTTGGATTACTATTTTGGTTTAGCCGGCTTATTCACCGGCTAATCAAGATTGAATTTTACATAAACTCGGTGACACTCGCAAGTCCTAACCCATTTTTTTATTCTAAATAACATTAAAATTGTGACAAGTGTTTGATTTATTTACTTTTTCTAATTTTTAAATTTATTGCAAGAATGATTATCATAATTATTTATATACTTGTTGTAAGGAAAAAATTTAATGATAATATATTGAATAATTATATTAAAAATTATTGTAGGTAGTTGACAATACAAATCAATGTTTTCAATAAAAGTAGCCAGCCGCCAGGGACATTTGCAAAAGTGAAAAGTTAGAAAGAAATATATTCTTAATTAATCAAACATTACAAGTGTGAACAAAGAATTGACAACTTACACTTCCAAACTATATACTAATTTTCTTTTATAGAGAATGCAACTCATCATTGTTTTCTTACGTTCCAATTGAAGTCTCAAAAACATTAAATATAAACAAGTAAATTTAATCGGCCTAAATAAAAAAGGATGACTTCCAACGGGGTTGCTGTTTGAATTATTCTAATCTTGATTAGAATGTAGAATCGAATTAATACCAAGGTATTCTTCCTGTTTGTGTCGTACTCTTTTCCTCTATTTAAGATTTAAAAGATTTTTAATGGGACATATAATTCAGTATTTTCCCTAATAAAATCTAATTTGCCGAGAAAAGAAAGTTACATATTATATACATGGGTTGCAAGAAAAACAAATTCATGTATTTGAATTTAACAAATAAAATAATTTTGGTACCAGTTCGATAGAAATGAATTGATTTTAGAAATATTATTGATATCTAAGGTTCCTCAACTTCATCATTGCAAAAGTTGGTGTCATTCTCTTCCAGTAAAGTAGCTGTTGGGATTATTTTCTCATGAATTTAAATAGTTATGTTATATGGGTCCAATACTTAGTTACTAATTTTGAATGTAAAATGCAATATAATGCTTTTCAAATTAATAGTTTTGACAGGCTCATCTCAAAAAAGGTTTCCCCATATACTATAAGAATAATTTTAACAATGATAGGGAATAGAACTTCACTTATAGAGCTGGAAAAAAAAAAAAACTTACTCGCATTCAAATACAAACAATCTTGCCGCGGTAATGAGTGTGACTAAGGCTTCGTTTGTTATTGTTGAGGCAAACGGCGGTTGGAGCTGCAACGTCCGGTTAAAAAAATTAGAAAATTTAGCTGTGGGCAAAGCAAGAAATTGGTGGCAAACGCCCTTTTAGTTTGCTAAATGCAACAAAAATCGGGGACTAAGGATAAACAAAACTCGATTCAATTAATAAAATTAAAATTTTGACTCTATTCGACTTTATTTGAATCGATATTTTATAAACTCATTTCGAATGGAAAAAAATCATAAATAAAGTTTGAGTTATACAATAAGAATATAATAACTCAAAATTTTTAGTAATTAGAGGATCACTTTTCAAGTTTAAGTAAGTCCCTCAATTCTTCCTAATATATGTATACCGCACGTAAAATATTAAACAAAAATATGTATATGAGATATTATATATGATTATAGAAAGTCTTTTAAATCAAAACCAATTAGTACCATAATATTATAAATATTTATAAATAAATTTAAACAATTCTACTCAACTCAAATTTTATAAACTCGACTCAAGTTAAAAAAAATTTAAATAACATTGAAATTATAAAATAAGATTCATCAACTTAAATAACTTCAATTTTTTTGGACTCGACTCAAATCAATTACTCAACACTAAATAAGATGGTTTATTACTTTCTTTGGATACTGGGATGCCCCATGATAGACTCCAACAGAATTATTATTAATTTTTAATAGTCTTAAAACAATTATAACGCAATATTCGTTTATACATAATTTTATTTTAAGAGTGTAGTTGCATTGAAATTAAATCAATCGCAAATAACATATTAACCGCTAAGAAAAAAACATCCAAAATTCCTGTAACAATGAGTCGTTCCTATTTAGACCTGACAAATTTGATCCGAGACTAGAGAAATGAATTGATTTACCTGAATCGAGATCTAAAATTGACTCGAACACGATGACCTGAATTTAATTCAAAACCAAAAATAGACCTGAACTAATTTTCAATCGAACTGATTTCACCTGAACCAAAAGTAACCCGAAATAAAAAATATAAAAATAAATAAATAAAGATGAGATGTGAATTGTCGCACAACATACAAAAAAAGCCAAATATACAGGATGTGTAAAATCATATATGGTGGAAAAACTTAGCTCAGCCTGAAAACCGACTAAAACCGAATAATTTCTTATTAACCTAATATTATCCCGACCCAAGATCAACCGACCTGAAAATAGCTGACCCGAAATCAATCGACCCGAAAGTCAACAGACCTGAAGTCTCGACCCGGTACCTGAACCGAAATCACTATAGACCCGAACTAAAATCGAACCAAACCTGAACCGAACCAAATTTAAACCGAATATATTCAAACCCAAAATAAACCGAACTGAATGACCCGTTTGCCATTAAATCAGTTATGAAAGCTTAAAGTGTGAAAATTTAAAACATTTCGTTTATTTTTGTTGTTAATGTTCTACATTTACTTATTTATTTCATTGTTAATTACAAAGAAGATTAAAGGAAGAAAAAGAAAATCAACCTCTATACAATGGGGACCGTTCTTGGAAAACTAATTTGGAAACCCTGCTTTGCCTGAAAACCTTCATTGGACTAGGGAAATACCACCCCTTCCCCTTCGTAGACGGCGACGATTTCAAATCTCCTAGACCGGAATGCGACGTCACAGCCACCGATCTTGACTTCCTCATCATCCTCCTCCGTTCTTCGTCCGCCGCCATCCTCTCTTTCTCACCGTGGCGGCTTTGATGATCTTCACTCTCGTATCGCTTGCTCTTATTACCAGCTCTAAACATCGACCAAAAAGACGGCGTCTTGCTCTTGCTTCCCGCCACATCACTGCTTTCGCTCAAATTCTCAGGTTTCGATCTGCGAAACGGAATCGCGAGGGATCTGGAGCGTCGAAACGCAGGCTCGCTTTCAATAAGATTAGACACTCGACCAACAGCGCCGACACCTGAGATATTTCCCGACGCCGGGGTTGAGAAGCGAGAGAAGGAGGAAGAGGAAGAGGAAGAAGAAGAAGTTGTGATGCATGCGCAAGGACGCGCGTGGGCACAGTCTGGGCAGAGAGAAGCGAGTTTGTCTCGTAGACAAAGCGGGCAGATTCCGGTACGGCGACGCTTCGAAGGATGCCTCGGACACTTCCATACCTCTTCTTCATCTTCGTAAAACGCCATTATTTTCAGGGAAGGAATTGCGTTTTGTAAATCGATAGGTTCCAGTAGTTGCCTCTTTCATTTCGTCTTTGTGGTGAGGATTTTAAAAGGATAGGTTTTGATGAATTAACCATGGTTAACTCTATAGTCTATAACACATGGTTTTAACCCTAGTTAGATTGGATTCATACAACTTTCTTCTTCTGTAGTTAGACAGTTAGGCGGCGTCGATTGGTATGCTTTGGTAGACTGGGACTAAACGTTGCGTTTTAATACCAGCTGGGGATTTAACGAGAATGCCATTGGTTTTAAGGAAAGTTTCAATTGAGTGGACTTGGGGAGTGATTTGTTTTCTGACGTTTAGCCATGCTGGCTTAGCCAAGGCACATTTTCATTTTCACGCCTGGGGCTGGAGAGAAATCCCAGAACTGAGGTCTATCATAAATTTAATATACAGTCTTCAACATTAAATACGCACCCATATTTTCCGCAAGTGATGAGATTAAGATAGAGCTATGTGTGATAAAAAAAAGAAGAAGAAAAGATTAAGGTAGAGCAAGTAGACATCTAAGTCCTCAGCCTAAGGAGGCGTTCCACATTGCTTCGGCCTCCTAAAATTACACCTCAATTTTATATAATTTCCTCATTTCTTCAATTTCTCATTCGTTTTAAGTTTATTTTTGACCAAATTTGAGCCACATGCTCTTAAACCACGGTAGAATACATATTTATCTTCCATTCATTTAAAAAAATAAATTTATCATTTTTGCAATTTAACCCCTCAACTTTGTATAATTTCTAATTTCTTCAAATCCTCTTTCGTTTTAAGTATATTTTGACCAAAATTAAACCACATGATTTACTAACACTATATAATATCTATGTAACTTCAATTCATATTTTTAGCAGAATATATTCTTTTTGCAATTTAGTCCTTTAACTTTACATTTTATTCAATTTGATCATTCAACTGAATTTTTTTGTAAAGTTTTTCTTCACATCAATTCATTTACTCCTTTATACTCCCATCAATACTTCGTCCTCAAAAGGTTCTTACTTAATATTATAAATATATTTTATAAATTTAGATTATTTTTTATTAAATAACATTATAAATATTATTTATACATGTGAAAATACTTCAATTTATATTTTAAATTCTTTTTGCAATTTAGTCATTTAACTTTATATTTTATTCAATTTGATCATTCAACTGAATTTTTTTGTAAAGTTCTTCACATCAATTCATTTACTCCTTTATACTCCCATCAATACTTTGTCCTCAAAGGGTCCTTACTTAAAAATAAAATTATAATATAAGTAAATAAAATAAGAGGTGCTGCCAAAGGCTTTAATCTCGTGCCCCTTGGTGTTGTGAGCAGAGGTCTTAGCCATAGGGGCAGAGGCCATTTCGAGATATGAATTACCCTAGTTTATTATTAAGTTGTGCTTTTTTGTATACCAAAAATAAAATAAAAAAGTCTTGATTAACCCCACATACCGTTTTTGAATGCACCCACCTTAGATCTAAAAAATATTAGAGGGATCTAGAACCCAAAAAACTCTTCACTTCCTCCAGTCTCAGCCACCTCTGATCTTTTTCTTCATCGGTCCGTAACTATCATCGCCGATGCCATCGTGACCGGTGTCACCTTGTGATCAAAACCCTGGCCACCACTCACCCTAGTTTCCCACCGTTTGCCATAGAGAACAGCTTAAAGTTTCAGTGAGAAACCCAAATCGCTCTCCTCTATTATTCGCATTTTTCGGCCACCCTCGCCGTCCATTCTAAATGTCGTCACCACTAGTGAACTCTTCGCGTTGCGGCGAGTAAAACCCAGTCGATCAATTGCCTATCCGTCGTCGTTGGAGGGTCACTGGAGTTACGAGAAATGTAATACCTCAAAATTTTGGCTAGTGACCAAAATAAATAAAATGAAAGTTTGGTGGCTAAAGTATAAACTTAGGAAGAGTTTAGGGACTAAATTGTAAATTTCAAAAGTTATGCATTTTAGTCCTATAAATTAATATTTTACCCCCAAGAATGAAGTTTTTGTGTTACCCAAACTTTTCTTACAGAATTCGTGTTAAAATCTATAAAGAGTTAAAGTTCAAGAAAAATTCGGATAATCCAATCGAATCGAATATTTGAGATATTTTGTTAGATGATAAGGCAAGGTTAATAATATCTTTTCCATGCCTTAATTTGTAAGGATTTAACATGGACCATTAGATTAAAGTAGATTTTCCATGTTAAATATGAACCGTTGGATGAAATATGACATGATTGTAATTTTTGAAAAATTGTAAGGGTAAAGGTGGTAATCGCTAACTTATTGGTTTATTTTTGACCCTTGGATGAATCAATTGACATGTGGCAAGATGAGAGGCATTAAATTACAAGGGTAAAATGGTCATTTTGTCATAAAACAGATTTTTTAATTGCTATAAATAAATGACCTAAATTGAATAAAGAGAAAATTCAAGACTTTTCTTTATCTTTCTTCATCTTGCCGTGAGTTTCTCTTAAGGTAAGGAAAATTTTTCTTTTTGATTTTCAAGCCATTTTGTTAGGATAATTGTTTTGATATAATAATTGAAAAATAATTTTGGACTAATTTGAAATGATTTCAAAAATGGTTTTAAGTCCAAACAACTTGAAAATAAGTTTGAGAAGTTTTTATAAGGCTTTGTAAAGGCTTGAACATGTTTTCAAAAAGCTAAACCTAAGTTTTCTTCAGTACCGTACCGATACGGTCTATACCCGTATCGATACCCTTTAGGGTTTCAGCTATAGAAATTTTCCAGTAGCCAAAACCCGTACCGGTATAGGCCATCACGTACCGATACGAATAGGATCATACCGATACGCTTGTACGCATATCGATCATGTTTTCAACCACCCCAACGGCTATTTCCCAATGGCTATTTGAATTGCATACATACCAAAACGGATTGAGGTGTACCGATACACCGTGCCGATATAGTCCAAGGCATTCTGATATGAGCAGCCAGAATGGGCATAACGGCTAGTACTAGTACCGATACGCCTACCTGCGTACCGATACAAAGAGTTCTAGAGCTATATTTACTACGGGAAATAAAGCCTCCAACGGCTCCAATTCAATCCCAACAGTCTCCAACGGCTAGGAACTCAATTGGGAGTATAAAAAGGACCTTCAAGCTTTAGCAACAACAAATGATCTGATTGTCAACAACATTATGATGCCAAAATTGTCTTAGAGCTTAATTTTCCCATTCTTTGTATAGACGAGACTTGTAAGCTTAAATTGTCAATGTATGCTCAAGTGATTTAGGATTTGGGTGAGAGCTTTAGAGTGCAAACACATACCTTGTAGAGAGATTTCAGTTTGCTTAGAATTTCTCTTGCTTAAGAGTGTTCCCAAAGCTCGGTTTGTGAGCTTTGGATGCTAGACTTGGTGAGTGAGTCTAGGATTGTAAGGGTTGCCTCTTAAGCCTAGAAAAGGGGAAGAAATTCATAGTGAATTTGGAAATCCTTAGTGGGAAAGCTAAGGTAGTGGATGTAGAGCTTGTTAGAAGCTTGAACCACTCTAAAATTCTTGTGTTAATTGTCCATATTTTTGCTTTCACCATATACACCCAAAAATTGACTTCTCCACTACTTGGCAACACAAACGGTTGAAAGAAATCAAGCTCAACAATTGGTATCAGAACAAGGCTTAATCGAGATAGATTAATATCCTATTGAGGTAATCTGACAAGCTTAACCAACCAACAAGTCAACCGGTTTCCATGGCGCAATCCATTGACAAGCCGCCATTCTTCAATGGTGACAAATATGCCTATTGGAAGAATAAGATGATGTTCTTCATCAAGGCCAAAGATTATCATCTACGGGATCTCATTAAGATGGACCGTTCATGCCAACAAAAAGCAAAACGGAATGGAATGCCAAATACAAGAAGATGATGAAGCTCAATTGCAAAACCTTGCACATTCTATTTTGTGCATTAGGCCCATATGAATATGCAAATGTATCTTCTTGTGAGAATGCCAAGGAAGTATAGGACGAGCTTGAAGTGATCCATTAAGGTACAAATAAAGTGAAGGAGACAAAGATCGGCATACTCAACCTCAACTATGAAAACTTCAAGATGAACCCGGATGAAGACATCAAGAGGATGTTCGACAGTTTCTCCACAATTTTCAGCGAGCTTAAAGGTCTTGGAGAGGAAATTTCGAAGGACAAACTCTTTCGAAAATTGATCTATTCATTTCCTGAATCTTGGGATTCAAAGAAGACGACCATCATTGAAGCCAAAGACTTGAAGAAGCTCAAACTAGATGAGCTAATTGGATATCTTCTTACCCATGAAATGATGTCTCAACCCTCAAAAAGAAGAAGAAAAAGGAAATCAAAGAGCAAGGAGTTGATGTCAACACCATTGTTCTTAAATCCTCCACAAGCAACCAAGAAGAATCAAGTGAGGATGAAGAGATGACCTATCTCTTCAAGGAATTTTCCCGATTCATGAAGAGCGAAATATAAGATTCCAAGCATGAATCGAAGAAGAAGATGAAGGATCCCCTAAGTGCTCTAAATGCAAGAAGATGAGGCACACCAAATACGATTGCCCTCGCTTCAAAAAAAAGATCATCTTCAAAGAAAGCATATGCGGCAATATGGAGTGATGAAGATTCCACCGATCAAAATGATGTAGCCCACCTATGCTTGATGGCCCTCTAAGAGGGGGAGGTAACTTCTAACTCATATGGTTCAAATTCATATACATTTGATGAGTTACAAGAAGCCTATGACCAATTGGTTTTTGAATTCAAAGCATCATTTTCTAAGAACAAAAAGTTGATTTCTAAATTGAAAAATGAAAATGATTTACTTGTGAAAACCAATTTGGAATTTGAAGCAAAATTAAAGGATTTTGAACTTAAAGTTTTGGATTTACAAAATTTGCTTCTAAAGAAAGAAAAAGATCATCAAATTGAAGTAGATGATCTTAAGAAGGAAAATAATTTGATTTCCAAAAAGCTTGAAAAAAAATTAGGAAAATCAATTTTTTATCAAAGATAATCTAGTGCCCCTAGATTTTTAAATGGAAAAGCTTTTAGAAGTATTTGGGTCCCAAAAGAACTAATTACTTCAACTAAAAAAGATGAAATTGAAAAATGGATTCCTAAGGGGACTAAACTATGTACTACTAATGTCTATGGATCCAAAGCAATTTGGATACCAAAATCTTGGTGATTGTCTTGTTTAGGTGTGATGGAGAATTTGATCAACAAGTTGATGAACCATGGAAGCTCTATGCACACAAGGATAAACACTTGAAGAAGGAAAGCTTCACATCCTCCCTTTGGTTCAAGTTTGGTAAAAATTAGTTGAATTTTAGTTATTTCATTTGATTCATTTATTTTCAATTCAACTAGTTTGTCATATACGTTGGACTAACATTTGAATGATGCTTGAGTAAGGGGGAGCCAATTTTAAAACAAAACTTATTTTTGTTATTTTTTTAACTCTCCATTGTTATTGATCATTAAAGTTTGAACCATTTTTATATAACAAAAAGGGGGAGAATGATTTGAAAAAATGGATTTTCAAATGGATAAGGGGGAGCTTATAGGTTTTTAGCATTTAATCTCTTATTCAAATTTTATTTTTACTAAGGGGGAGAATCTCAAAAACAAATTTTCAAGTTGGTTTTATTATATAAAAAATGGGGAGATTGTTAGGATAATTGTTTTGATATAATAATTGAAAATTAGTTTTGGACTAATTTGAAAAGATTTCAGAAATAGTTTTAAGTCCAAACAACTTGAAAATAAGTTTGAGAAGTTTTTATAAGGCTTTGGAAAGGCTTAAACACGTTTTCAAAAAGCTACACCTGAGTTTTCTTCAGTACCGTACCGATACGGTCTATACCCATATCGATATCCTTTAGGGTTTCAGCTACATAAATTTTCCAGTAGCTAAAAATTATACCGGTACAGGCCATTACGTACTGGTATGGATAGGATCGTACCGATACACTTGTACGTATAAATCGTCGAACACCAGTGTTAGTTCCAAAAGAATTAAGGAAAATAAAAGCACCATAATTTCGGGGTGATACTAATGTGAATCTAATGGCTACTGATTACTGGTTGAATGATATAAAAAATATTCTGAGCAGGATTCCTTGTGATGAACAAGGAAAGTTAGAGGGAGTAGTATCTCTACTGATGGAGCAAGCTAGTGTGTGGTGGAATGTAGTCATTGCACGAGTTCCTCTAGAGCAGATTATGTGGGAATTCTTTCTAAAAGAATTCAAAAAATATATTAGGGACATATTTGTTGATGAAATGAGACATCAATTTTTGGATCTGAAACACTCTGGCAGGTCAGTCTATGAATATAAAAGTGAGTTCAATAAACTAAGCCGATTTGCAACAGAGTTTATTCCAACCGAAAAATCCAGAGTTGAAAAATTCATAACTGGGTTGAATCTTCAATATAAAAGAATGTTGGTTTCTCACAATTTCACTGCTTTTCAAGAGGCAGTAAATTGAGAAGGCAAAACTGCTAATGATCGAGATGACTCAGAGATTGTAGCAGGTATGATCAAACTCTTTGGCAAACCTATTTTTGAATTAATTGATCCAGGCTCTACTTATTCTTATATTAGTTCTAAAGTAGTACTTGAAAGAAATATTCTGGTGGAACTAATTTCGAGTGAGGTATTTGCTATTAATCCAATAGGACAAAGCACCAAAGTAAGTCGAATATGTAAAAAGTGTCCTATAAAGATTCAAGAAAATGAATTTCCAGCTGACCTTATGGAATTACCCTTCCAAGAATTTGAAGTCATTCTTGGAATGGATTGGTTATCGGCATATGATGCTACGGTTGAATGCCGATTGAAAAGATTAATTTTAAAAAGGACTAGGTGGCTCATAAACAATACTTGTAGGCAAAAGGCTGAATTATCTAAGTAATGTGATATCAGCTGTAACTGTTGAAAAGTTATTATCACATGGGTGTGAAACATATTTATATCATGTGATAAATACTCAAAAAATAAAGATAAATCTAGAAAATATACCAACGATATGAGAATTTCTAAATGTTTTCCCAGATTAATTGCCGGGATTACCTTCAGATCGAGATGTGAAATTTGGTATTTATGTGCTTCCTAGAACAACACCAATATCAATGGCACTTTACAGGATGGCTCCTACAGAACTTAGAGAGCTGAAGGCTCAATTACAAGAATTATTAGATCGAGGTTTTATACGATCTAGTATATCACCTTGGGGAGCTCCAGTCCTGTTTGTGAAAAAGAAAGATGGATCAATGAGGTTATGTGTGGATTATCGTCAACTTGATGAAGTGACGGTAAAGAATAAATATCCCCTACCAAGGATTGATGATCTCTTTGATCAACTTAAAGGAGTAACAGTGTTTTCTAAAATTGATCTTCGATCGGGGTATCATCAATTGAAGATCAAAGAAGCAGATATACCAAAGACACATTTCAGAACTAGATACGGACATTATGAGTTTGTAGTAATGCCTTTTTGGACTTACAAATGCACCGACAGCTTTTATAGATCTAATGAATCATGTATTTCAGCCATATTTAGATCAATTTGTGGTATTATTCATAGATGATATATTGGTTTATTCTAAAATCAAAAAGGATCACGATACTCACCTCCGAGTAGTTCTTCAGATCCTCCGAGAAAAGAAATTATATGCAAAACTGTCAAAGTGTAAATTGTGGTTGTTTGAAGTAGCTTTCCTTGGACATATAGTTTCAGCTGAAGGGATTCGAGTCAATCCTAAAAGGGTCAAGCAATCCTAAAATGGAAAATTCCTCAGAATGTCTCTAAGGTGAGAAGTTTCTTGGGATTAGCTGGTTATTGTCGGAAGTTCATGAAAGACTTTTCAATGATTGCCGCTCTAATAACTAAGTTATTAAGAAAGGATGTGCCATTTGTTTGGACAGATAAATGTTAGGAAAACTTTGACAAATTAAAGAGAACATTAACAGAAGCTCCTATTTTGGTACAACCAAAATCTGGGAAGGATTTTATAATATTTAGTCATGCATCCTATAATGGTTTGGGGTGTGTATTAATACAAGAAGGATATGTTGTAGCATATGCTTCTCGATAACTCAAAACTCATGAAAGAAATTATCCTACCCATGATTTAGAGTTGGTTGCAGTAGTGTTTGCTTTAAAGATTTGGCATCACCATTTATATGGTGAAAAATGCTATATCTTCACGGATCACAAAAGTTTAAAATACTTATTATCTCAAAAGGAGCTTAATTTGAGACAAAGAAGGTGGATAGAACTAATCAAGGATTATGATGTAATTATTGATTATCATTTGGGGAAGGCTAATGTGGTAGCAGATGCACTTAACCGGAAAACATTCTCTGCCTTAAGAGTATTGAATGCCTAGTTGAAATTGCAGAAAGAAGGTGCATTAGTGATTGGACTTCAAATTAAACTTACCTTGATAAAGTCGAATTAAGGAGTTGCAAGCAAAGGATGAGAAATGCTTGAAAAAGAAAAAGCAAGTTGAGCGTGGTAAATCTAAAGACTTTGAAATAAAGTCAAATGGATGTCTATATTACAAGGGATGTGCATATCTTCCTAAAGATGAAGAAATAAAGAGGGAAATACTTTTGGAGGCACATTACAGTCCTTTAACTATGAACCCAGGCGGCAACAAAATGTATCAAGATATAAAGAGTCGTTTTTGGTGGCCTGACATGAAACGAGCTATCTCCGAGTTTGTTGCTAAATGTTTAACTTACCAACAAGTAAAGGCAGGACATCAAGTGTCATCAGGATTACTTCAACCAATTATAATTCCACAATGGAAGTGGGAAAATGTTACTATGGATTTTGTAACAGGCTTACCACTGACGCCAAGTAAAAAGGATTCAATTTGGTTGATTGTGGATCGATTGACTAAAACGGCACATTTCATACCAGTTTGAATAGACTATTCCTTGAATAAGTTAGCGGAGTTATATATTAAGGAAATTGTTAGATTACATGTGTTCTTATATCTATTATATCCGATAGAGATCAAAAGTTCAATTCAAGGTTTTGGAGTGCATTACATGAAGCATTGAGAACTTGACTACACTTCAGTACTGCTTTTGATCCTCAAACAAATGGACAATCAGAAAGGACTATTCAAATACTAGAAGATATGCTCAGGGTAAAATTGTATTTATGTTTTTTGAAGTCCTAAGTCCATTTTTGAATCCTCTTCCGTCATTAAGCCTCTAATCTCTTGTCATTCCACAAAAAGATCACCACTCCTATTTAATTTAAATCCTTAAATTTAAAAAATACCAAACCCATATTTTAAATCTGAACTCAACGAAATTTCTGGGTCGTTATAGTTGACTTTTTCTAAAAAACCTTATTTTATGTTTTTCGAAGTCCTAAGTCCATTTTTGAAGTCTGTTTCATGAAATTCTAACCCGAAAGCCTTAGAATCTGACCTTGAATCTAAGCATGCATGTGTGTAGTACTAATAAGTTTAAGAGTAACGTAATTGAGTTAAGGACTAATTATGGATTATGTTAATTGAAGGTATTCACATTTCCTTGTATCTAAGTTTTGAGAAATGATGAGTTTGAGTTCGAAAGTGGTTAAAGGGATTGCAAGGATCAATCGACGTCGCTCAGAGTCGAGGTAATACTTTACTACCAATTGCATGCTTTATGAAAAACTTTGGTAATTGGTTAATATATGAATGAACATGATTGGTCATGTGTACCTTACTGATTGCAATAAAACGATAATAAACTGGTTAATACTTGAATAACTCGATTAAGGAAATGATGACCTGCAGAAACTTCTGAGTTTAGTGAATAATTGAATAAGCAGTTAACCTCGAAACTTTCAACTATGATTATTTTTTATTAAAAGATTTAATGCTTGATATACTTGGATTAGAAATGATGTAACTACCCTCGAGATGTAAAAAGGACCTAGATATCTCTGATAGTGAAAATGACTTGGGAATTCGCATTTGATCTGATAGAACCACAGATTTACTTGTTAAATTACTGATCGGTTCGAAAAATCTCGGCAACAAGTTTCTAACATTCGAAATTGTGAGATGCCTAGATTTCTCCAATTCCTAAACAAACATTTGGAAGACATTCTCCTTGAAATACCATAAATAGTTCAATTGACATGAATGATGGATATACCCCGAGCTCCAAAGTAATTGAAATACCTTCATGACTGGAATAAGTAAATTGTCTTTGATAAATTTTAGAAATACCAATAAAGCTTAAATGACTAAAATACCCCTAAAGGTTATGAAGCATGACTCATGTACGTCAATCACTCCTAATATTAAAATAAGGTTAAAAGATTTTTCGTACAAAATATAAGTTCGACTACTCGGTGGTAAGTCTTGTGGTGAATTAAGAAGGTGACCGTTCCGCTATACAATACAGTCGGTTCTAAGAAATGAATACCCATGAGGTGTCCCTATTCAAATACTTGGCAAGGGTCGTAGTGTTGGGATATGTTTAGTTGGAATAGACTTGAAAGGCTGACAAATCGTTACGAATCACCATTTTATCGTTATTGGGTTGAATTATAAAATTGCCTCTAACAGTCTAATAACCAAAATGCCCTTGGCCAAAATGATTAGAACATTTTTGATATATCGAATATCTTGAATGATCTAGATGTATTAATTCTCAGATGCCTGATTGGAGCTGTTAGTTTTGAACCTCTTTTATTAAGGATCTCGTATCTGAAATCAGTTTGAAATTGTTAAAAAATTAGTGTTCTCTTTCTTCGATTACTATGTGCCCCCGAAAAATAAATTGACCCATGCAGTGTGTTCTATGTGCACATGAATATTCTCTCTGGTTTGAAATCAAAATTGTTCTTCTGATTTGAAACATGACTCTTACCTGTCCTGAAATATACCTCCGTGTCTGATCTGAAAGCATGTTATCTGTATTCTGATATACTAAATATATATATATATGATTCTTGTTTTTACATCATTGCTATTGTATGCACTAAACTGGTTTTTTGGGTACTATTTGGGATACTGTAAGAAGTCTTTGCAGGTTCAGCCCCGATCAAGTTGTAATTCCTTATGGGCCCAAGGTATCCCCTTGGGTAGGTTCCTACGTTTCGGCTAGGGTAATTTTTTTATGGACCTAAGGCATTCCCTTAGGTTGGCTCCTATGCCTTATGGGCCTAGGGTAAGTCCTTATTGATTCAGTTCTGGGGAACTGCATATCGGTGTATGGTTAGAGGGTCGTTAGGTGTTTCACATAAAACTTTCCTTCATCATTTAAATCTACCGTACTGAACAAATTATGAATGTCTGAAACTCTATGTATGGTTCCTATCCACACTCAATAGAACACACTAAACTTTCCTAGCTCAACTTCTGTAATCTAACACTCTTATAATTCTTCGAACTTTTGGCATCTTGTCTGGTCCTTAGGCGATCAGATAATGAACAACCTTGTTACCTTTAAGTATATCGTTGTTATGAATATCAATTTAATATTTGGAACCTATTGTTGCCTGGATCATTATGTCAGTATTATGGCTTTGCCAACCACCTACTTGTGCCTACTGCATCATTTGATAGTTCTGTATTACTGAGCTTTTCCAAGCTCATGTTATTTTTACCATCTCAGGTTATAAAGGATTGAACATGGTGTAATTATCGACATCAATATGAGAGTTCTTTCGGCACTACGTGCGGAGTACGGTACTTGTGTAATTAGGGGGCATGTATATCACATCTTGTTTTATATTTGATTCCGAAACTTGTTTTTATAACGTGTATTTATGAACATTGTTATGTTAAATGAATAATTTCTGAACTTATATTTTTTATTCAGAATTTGTTTTATGGTTTTAAATGGTTTGACAATTTGTTTTATCTAAAATTTTAACGTGGGTCGCTTCGGTGGCCCAAATGTAACACCTTAGATTGGATTGGACAACCCATATCAATATGGGGTTGTTACAATATTAGTTATTTTACAATATTTAAACTTAATTACACTAATGTAAGCTAGGGGTGTTTTATTTGAAATTCGAGTTTAGAGGAGACGGGTTTGAGATTAAGATGAAAATTCCCCACTAGACCCAATTTGAACATATAACTATATATATACATATATACACACGTTAGGGTTTTTTTTCCCTTTTTTTAATTGTTGCCCCTCATCATTCCTTTTATCTAGGAAGCACGAGTATGACGATCTCATACCGTTTAAAGTACCTGAAATGTTCTCGGCACGGCTATGACTAGGGTACGTGGTGGGGACATCCTAGGTTGAAAGGTGAGGTTGAAATTGATTGCTAATGGGATATTTTTGGGGACAACATGTGACTTTCACGTGCGTCTCCAGGATTATTATTGAGTTTTAGTATAATTTTTTTAAAAAAAGACTAACCTAAATGAAAATCTAAGATGCCCAATATTTTCCCCTTTGAAACGGCTAAAATACTCACTTTCTTACTCGACGATTGAAGAGAGTAGCTGGGGACACCAACCAAAAAAGCTGACGTCGGCAATTGAAGAGGGCAACGAGTAAGGCCTTTTCTCTTTTTATATTTCGTTTGCTTAATTTTTTCGTATAAAACAAACTTTTTAGGGATCTTGTTTTGACTTAGTTCGCTAGTTCAGTACAATTTTAAAATACTTTCCAGGGTGAAATCAAAACCCAAATTTGTGAACAATACTAGAGGATTTAACCTTTTTTCTTCTTTTTAAAGTTAATCATGGATTAGGCAATGTTAGTCGGTTACTCCATGCCTATAATTTTTAAATGAGTGGACTCCCTAGAGTAACTAATAAGTTATTTTGTAGTGTGGATCAGAACAAGTTAAGACATTATTCATAACGAAGATCCCAAGTTATTTTCTCGACGTCGGGGAACTGCTTAAAGAACTCGGTTATAGGGAAACCAATTTCAATTTATCAGCACATGTTTCTTTCCAAACTCTTAATGTTTTACAACTTACATCAATATTTGCAGTCATTAAGTTTTTATTATGTAACGAGGATGTGTCCGTGAGGTTCTAAAATAAGAGTATTAAATTATTTAGTTTTGTATAACGGTATGAATTTGAGGCATCGATTTAACTATTTTTTATTTAATGTAAGCAGATCAATTAGTTCAAATATGACATCCGAAAGTAGTAATGATCCTAATTTTGTTAATAGTGGAATTGGAAGTGCTAGTGGGAGTGAGTTAGATTCATCAACCCAAAATGAGATGTGAGATTATGCGACAAAGATGAGAAAAAAAGGACTGTTGGGGGAACCTGGAGTTATCGACATTTGTGGTGAAACTCGTAATGAAAGTTACACTAAGGTAAAGGCTGATTTGTTGCAAATTTCAGGTAAAGAGATTGCACCTTGCAAGAAAGTAACTAGAAACCAGAAACTTGAGATGTTGAAGTTGGTAGAGAAATGAGAGAAGAGAAAGAAACAAGGAGCAACTAGAGAAGTTTCTTTGTCTTGTCAATCTCAAACTAGACTTAAAATTGATTCTTCTTCTAAGAAAAGAAAATCTAACTTGTCACCTCTTGCTAGGTCATTCGACATGAATGCTAGGACCCAATTAGATGAAAAAATTACAAGAATGTTTTATATCGATGGTTTAGCCTTTAATCTTGCTAGAAATTATCATTATCAGGAAGAGTGGAGATTGACCTCGGGATAGAGTGGGGGATATCCCTATCAATAGAGTAAAGGTTTCCCTCAAGTCTTTCTCAGTAAAATCCCAATACATGTACACAATGATATAAATTTAAACCCCAAAGTTCACCGCTTAGTAAATAAGAGGTCCATAGTTTAGTAAATTTGATATTTAATCAAAACATAGTACGACATGATATTTGAATTCATTCACAATCATCACACTGAAAATATTCAGGCAAGTTGTATCATTACTTATAAGAATAAAACTCTTTATTAATAGCTATTACTATGCCTATGCCCCTACGAAATTCATAAACACTAATCCGGTTAATTATATCATCACATGCAAATTTCGTTGGTCGAGCAGGTACATACTGCATAGGTGGAGGTGGAGACAGTGCTAACTCGTCAGTTTCACGATCGGAAGAGTAGAGATCATCGTTAATACAAGAAGAACTCAATTAGAATTCAATATGTAATTCTCTTAATCAAGTACATATAACATGAAATTAGTGATAAAATAAAAATTCATCCAAACTTTAATGACCGTAAATGTAATTTCCTGTATTTAAATTTGTATATTTTACTGATTACATATTTTGATTATTTTTTTTTTTGCTTTTTTGTAGTTTTAATATATTTTTAAGATTTGTTTCAAACTTTTTTATGTTTAATCTTTTTATTGATATTTTATGACTTTATCCGGAGATAATTTGAGTATTTGACAATTATCCATTACATCATCTTGTATATATTCTTAATTGTAAAAAATATTTTTCAATTCAAACATTAATTGATATTTTTACACAGGAAATGTTCACTCTATAAAAAAATAGCGTTATTTGATTCCCTTAACTTGTACATGGACTAAATTGGTCGATTTCATTGTAGAGGGATTAATTTGAATTTATCCCAATAATAGAGGGCTGTATACGATGCTTTCGCCCTCTGCAAAGTGTAGTTAGAGATATTTATTTATGGGCTGCTAGGTCCAGCCAACCGGACTCTCTTGATGGGCCATTGAAAGAGTAGTGCTAAGTACCTTAGGAACGTAGGCCCAAAGGCCGAAATATTAAACTGTGGTATGTGAGTCGACTCACACACCATTTCGTATCAACTCGTTTCTCTGCATTTGTTCTTACGGGGAGGACATAAATCAAAACTGAAAAGTATGGAGGTCGGAGGGGTAATTTCACCTCCAAAATTGATGCGTTAATTCAATTTTAAGTCATAATAGCTTTGAAACCATTTGCAATTAAGTCTTTGACCCTCCCATAATTTCTCGATTTATTATTTCTCAAGACCATGTCTGTCAATTAAAATTAATAAAATTAAACATTGACCCCTTATTTTTATAGTTTAATTATTTTTGAAGATCTTTTAATTTCAATTAGTAAAAGTAAACATTAACGCCCTTAATTTTATGATTTAATTATTTTTAAGATCCTATTCATTTTAAAATTAATTGGTCTGTTCCTCGTAGTTCGATATAGGCTGTGTCTCTAAGTGGCATAGATCATCTTCGTTGACATCATAGAGAAGAGTGGAGTGATAGTGTGATCATATTGAATATCCCCTCCATAAACATGAAACTTTGAAATTATGAAAGAAAGTAGTTGGGTCGACATGCATGGAGTCTGTTGCCTGAACAACCTAAACCGGTCGGAGTGGAGTGGTAAAGAAACTTTCAAACTATTCCAATGCTGGCCAATTTCCAGCAAATGACATGGTCAAAGCTTAGCCAGAAAAAAAAAAGTTGCTTTTTTTTAATCAATCTAGTCAAAGTCAAAGTTTACATGTAATGACATGGCAATATCCCATTGGTATAACCCAGCCCTACACGGTTAAAGACTACAGATAACATTTTAGTTTATCAAACACCAAGAATTGAAAATTAAATAATGAACTTAAATTATAAAATTTGTTTAGTATATTACTTAGAATTGAGTGTTGGACATAATCAAATTGTTTGATATTGCAAAAGCTCAGTTAAGTGATAAGTAAATCATTATTTACTTATAAATTTTCATAGTTTTCATTGAAAAATTATATCGGTGTGGATTATCAAACGAAATTAAAAATCGAAAACAATGAAAATATTATTCTTCAGCTGATTTGGTTTTTGTAACATATTGACAAACAAAGCCTAAGTTATAAGTACAATCACAATTGTAATTACAAACAAAACAGTAAAATAATTATAATTAAAATAAATCATGAATAACTTTAAAGAGAATCCACATATAATTTAAATAGGCTTAAGGGTGTATGAAGCCCCTAAATTTAAAAAAAAAAATCAATTAAACCCTTAAATTTTTTTTGCACTCAATTAAACCCTTGAACCATGGAATTTGATTAATTAAGCCCTTTGACCAATTTTGACCATTAAATCTTGACAGTTTTTTCTTTAGATATTACTGTCACATGATATACTACATCTCTATCATGTTGCATTTACAGTTTTTTTCAAAAAAATATTTTTTATAAATTTTATAAGTCTTTGAGAATTTTTAGAACTTTTAAAGGCTTTTTAAATAAAATAAAAAAATTCTGAAAATGTCGAGTGGAAACACTGTGACACAACACACTGCACTAACATATATAAAAATGTCAAAAATTTAATGGTTAAAATTGATCAAGGGATTTAATTATTAAATTTCTTGGTTCATGGGCTTAATTGGGTGCAAAAAAAATTTAGGAATTAATTGATTTTTTTTAAATTTAAAGACTTCTTACATCCTTAAGCATTTAAATATAATAAAACTAGAATTTTAAGATTTCATCGTTATAATTAATCTTAAGGCATTCTAGACAACTAAATTACTATTTTCAAATTTAACACGTTTTTTAAAATAAAAATTGCCTGCGAATAAACGCCAACAAATGAAATGTGAAATTCATGGTAAAAATAGCTTCTGTTAGCGATGAAAACGCAGCGCAAGTGGAGGTGTGAGTCAAAATCCAACCATTAATTGAGGCAATTACCATAGTGTTCATTTATGAATAATATATTATTAGTGAAAGCTTTGGTGGAGAATTTTAATGTTTTAAATTTTAATCAATGTGCCAAAAGGGACCAAACACAAGGAGTGGCTTTTTCTTATGGTTATCATGAAAATGGTGTTCAAGTAATTGCCATCAACAATATCATATTCACACAGTAAATCAATAATCAATTTGATAATTTGAGCTTAATTATAAGTCCATGCTCAAATGGTATATTAGAAAAATAATGTCAATAATAAATTCTCTTTTAAATTTTAAAGACAATATTATTAAAAAAAGTCACAAATTATAAATATAAACTATAAAATAAATATGAATCATATAAAAAAAATCTTTTAGATATTTATGCTGCTGCCATTAATGTCAGTAATTTGAGAACAATTATTTGAGAATATCTCAATTTTCTTTTCCCCCTGCATTGAGCATCGTATTCTTCCATAGATGATTAATGAAAAAACATATCCCAAGAATAAATACTTAGCATAAAATAAATAAAAGTGTAAACCTACAGTAGCCTAAAACTCACATCAACATCGCTATAAACAATTTTAAATCTTATAACACAAGTTCAATTTTCAAAAATGAAATTTCATTTCCAAAACTCTTTTTTTTTCCAGGTCATAATACATAGGTTAGAATCCACTTACACTAAGAAAAATTCAACTAGTTTTACACTAATTTCATGGCCATTAGATAGGTGAAATGGATGACTGAGATTAACTCCTTACTTTTTTTCAAGTAATAATCTTCACATAACCTACTGTTAATCTTAGCCATCCATTTCACCCATCCAACAATCCAAAAATGTGTAAAACTTAAAAACTCTATGATGCACTTACAATGTAAAACTACGAGTTTTACACGTTTTTTGGATAGTTGGATGGGTAAGATAGATGGCTAAGATTAACTCCTTACTTTTTTTTCCATGTGATAATCTTCACACATCCTACTTTTAATCTCAGTCATTCATTTCACCTATCCAGCGATCCAAAAAATGTGTAAAACTTAAAAACTCTTATATTGTGTAACGGATCCTATCCATATATACATATATATATATATAGGGATATGATCCACTTACACAGAATGAAAAACTCATAAGTGAAAAACTTCTAAAGCTTGATATGGCCAATCGATTCTTTTTTCAAAAAAAGGATCCTCATATTAGTGAGAGCTCTCCAAATCCAAGTTCGATACCCATTAGTTATTTGAAGGTGGATAATCGTCCAAGTAAAGTTGTAAGAGTTGAACAAGAAACCTTTAATGCATCAACTATTGAGCATGATCCTAGATTACGTAATGATTTGAAATATGTTGATAAACATGTATGACATATAAGTTATTTCCTGATTGGTTGGAGTATTCACCAACCAATGATGCCATATATTATCTTTCATGTTTTCTTTTTAATAAGCCCCAGGACGATTTGGATCAAATACTTTTACTCGTGATGGCTTTCGATCTTGGAAGAAAGTTAATTCATGCTCTAATTGTACTTTTCTTATTTACGTCGAGAATGATGCAAACTCACTCCACAAGAATGCCATGAAAAACTATCATGATTTGATAAACTCTTTTCAACATATTCAAAAAGTGATCGAAGAAACAAACTTCTTAACAAGTTATAAAATATCGGTTTTAACTTAAAGTTTCTATAGAAGCTGTAAAGTGGTTAACCTTTCAAGGTTTTGTTTCACGGGGCAGTGATGGGACAAATGATTAAACTAATCACTGAAAATTTCTTGAATTAGTAATTTTATTTGCTTCTTACAATGATGAGCTTTGTACAACTTTAAATAATGCTCCAAATAATTCAAAGTATGTTTATCCGAGAATTCAGAAAGAGATTCCTTGTCCTTTTCGTTCTAGGATACAAAAGTATATTCGAGATGAAATTGGAGAACAAAAGTTGTGTCATGGTTGATGAAGCTCGTGATGAATTGAAAAGATAATATATGAAGATTGTGTTAAGATATATTAACAAAGAAGGTTTTATACGTGAAATATTTTTTGATCTAGTTCATGTGAAGGAAACTACTTCTTCTATATTGAAGGAGATTTGTGATGTTCTTTCACATCATTATTTGAATGTGAATGACATAAGAGGTCAATGATATGATGGAGCTAGCAATATGCATGGGGAATTCAATGGTTTACAAGCATTAATCCTTAAAGACTGTCCATTTGTGTATTACATTCATTGCCTTGCTCATAGATTACAATTGACTTTGGTGGTTGTATCCAAAGAAGTGATTCCAATAGCACAATTTTTCTTATATTTGACTATCATCATAAATTTAGTTATCTCCTCGTATAAGAGACAATACCAGTTGAAAGATACCCAAGCAAGTCATATTGAAGATATGATTGTTATTGAAGGTCTAGACACAGGAAAGAAAAAAAAAATCAAATTGGCACTTTGCAACATGCAAAAGATACAATGTGAGGTTCACATTTAACTTCTCTTAGTAACTTGCTGAAGATGTTTGATTGTACTTGTTCTATTCTCAAAATCATTATAAGTGATGAAAATTTGACTCAAAGAAGTAGAGCAGATAGTGTTTATTGATGTGATGGCATCTTTTGAGTCTGTATTCATCTTGCACCTCATGATATATCTCTTGAGCATCACTGATGATTTTAGTCACGCTTTACACTTAGTATCAAGTGCAAAAAAAACTTATACACAGATTGAGAGAAGAAAGGACCTTTACTTGAAAACGAAACGTCATTTTCATATAGAGATTCTTGATATGAATGCTTTATATAAAGGTGGCAGAAGGATACCTCAACTTTAATGAGATGTCATTTTAGTTGGACATCATTACATTGTTGATATATCTGTCTCTGCTATTGATTCTCAAATGTAGGAGATAAACATTGGATTCACGAATGACGTGGTTGAGTTACTTAAGCTTAGTTCTGCTCTATATCCAAGGGATATTTATAAATTGTTTTTCATTGATGATATATGCAAGCTTGCAAATAAATTTTATCCAGAAAACTTCATAGAACATGAAAGATTGCACCTAAAAGTTCAATTAGAATAGTTTGAGACAAAAGCTAGAAGGAGCCATGAATTAAGAAAGGCATCAACAATTTTAGAACTTTTTTAATTGTTAGCAAAGACTCAAAGTAAACTATTTATCATCTTATTGGTCGACTTGTTCGTCTTGTTTTGACTATTCTTGTTTCTACTGTGACTACATAGCGTGCCCTTTTGGTGATGAAACTAGTGATGACTCACTTGTGTAACAAAATGGAGGACAAATTTTTGTTGAGCTACTTAATAACATATATTGAGAAGGAAATTGTTTGTGATTTATCTATAGATTTCTATTATTGATGATTTTGATCTAATGAAAGAGTGTCATGTACAATTCCGAATGCCTACTTTTGACAAGTAAGAAGACCTTTGTGATACTTTGTAGGTTCGTAATTTTTTTGGAACAATGACATCTAGATTTTATTAAATACCATGAAAGATATTACAAATATAATGCATCATAAAGAGAGATAAAAGGGGACTGGTCCACTAAAAATCTCATACAAATATGCAGAGAAAAGCAAACATTTTCATGGAGATTAGCATGCCATCAAAAAATAGAAATCTTCACGATTCTCCTTGTCTTTAGCCAAACGAGACTCTTTATGGGATAAAAAAGGAGTGGTGAGCGAACTAAACTATCAGGTAGATTGCTCCGCTATATAGTTCTAATTTCATTGGCTAACAAACCATCAATCGAGTGGGGATCAATTTTTTCTATGACCCTCGACAGAATCAAATAAAAAAATAGCACCATGAGGATCTCTATACGAGCACCAAACGACTGCAAAGGTATGATGAAATTGTGCCAGACGACAAATGAAATGAACTAAAAAAGTTAATGAAAAGCGTGCCACAAGAGTAGAAATTCTTATTAAAATTGAGAAAATAAAATATAAAAAGCAAAAGAAATAACGAACACCGGTGGTCGACAACCAGTACTAAGACTAGTTGCCGACCGTTGGCCAAGGAATCAAAAGAAGGGAAAGCTGCGACACTTAGAGGAGAGAAAACAAGGTTTTATTCTTAAAATGATAATTTTGTAGGTTCCTAATTATTACTTCGCTTGGACATTATTTTTAATTTATTCTTAAGTATTCCATGAGTTAGCTTATAACTCTAGTTTTTATAGTCTAAGTTTTATTTATTTATAACATGTAAAACTCTAGCATATTGGTGCAAATTGTAAATCATCATTATTTGAGGAGGAAGAACATTATTTGATGTGCATATTCATCTTACTAGTTAATATGGTTGTTATTCTACATTGACTTATGTCACTATAGTTTTAGTACATTTAAAAGTTTGCCCCTAGCAAAAAATCTTGCGTCTGTCCTTTGTATATATGACATATTTATAAAAAATGCATATTGTTATGCTTTCTATTAATTTTATGCATGTTTTATTATGTATATAAAATTAAAATCTAGATCATAAACACATATAAATGCCAAGAAAATTGAGAAAAAATATCGATGTATGATGATTAAAGTATTCCGTGTTTCAAATTCAAGTTACAATAATTATGATGATGTGTGTGTTGGTTTTGAAAAAAAAAAACTAGAAACACTCTCGCTTATCCAAAATCACAAAACCCTTTTTTTGTTTGCCCATCGACGGCCAACTGCTATCTCTATGGTGGCTAACCTCTATTCCCTGTCTTCTCCCCTTCCAAGCCTCTAAATGACCTTAGTGTACTGCTCTCCTCTATGATGTTTCTATTTTTTGCTGCCCCTTTGTGTTTTTGATGAGAAATGGTATCTCTGGTCGCTTAGGCTCAAGCTTGGGCTCTTTTTTGTTAGAAGTTTCGTGTAGGAAAGAGAATATTTTATTTCTTATTCATAAGCAAATTAAAACATGCATATTTATACTTATTATAATACAACATGATCCTATTTTATAGCCTAAATATGAGCTAAACATAATTTGTCAAAATGTCAACAACTTATTTCTTGGCTCATATTTTTCACTTTTGGCTCCTTTAGATTGCTCATTATTGGCTCTCTTAGATTGCTCACGTCATTACTTCCCCTCAAGTTGGTGAATATATGTCAATCATTCCCAACTTGTCAAGTGAACTTTGAAAAACTTTCTCAAATACAGTCTTTGTTAGAACATCTGCTAATTGATCTTTTGATGTGATAAATGAAAGACTAATTGTACCTTTGTCTATATGATCTTTGATGAAGTGACGATCAACTTCCACATGTTTGGTTTTATCATGCTGAACCAGATTATTTGCAATCGCTTTGGTTGTCTTGTTATCATAAAATAACATCATGGGTTTTGAAAAACATATATTAAGATCATGTAAAATATGTTTTACCCATAGAAACTCACAGATACCTAGTGCCATACTACGAAATTCTACCTCTGCACTTGATCGAGCTACAACCTTTTGTTTTTTACTCTGCCATGTATCCAAGTTACCTCCAACAAATGCAAAATACCCTGATGTAGACTTTCGATTAGTTTGAATTCCAGTCCAATCAACATTTGTATATCCCTTGATTTCTTGATCTTCATTTGTTATAAAGAAAATAATCCTTCTCCTAGATAAAACTTTAGGTATCATAGGATCCGATAAACTGCCTTCATATGATCTTCACTTTGTGCATGCATGAATTGACTTACAATACTTACCGCATATGCAATGTCAGAACGTGTATGCGATAAGTATATTAGCCTTCCCACTAATCTTTGATACCTCTCTTTATTGGTTGGCATTTGGTCTGGTTGAATTACTAACTTGTGATTCATCTTAATGGGATTTTCAATAGGTTTACAGTTAAACATGCTTGTTTTTGCTAGTAAATATAGCACATAATTTTGTTGACAAAGAGAGATTTCGTTGCTCGATCTTGCAACTCCAATGCCTAAGAAGTATTTCAAATTACCAAGATTCTTAAGTTCAAATTTGGTCACAAGACTTTTTTGAAGAGTAGCTATCTCATTTGAGTCGTTTCCTAAAACAATCATATCATCAACATATACAATAAGAGCAGGCACCTTTTTAAACTTTGGTTTGATGAAGAGAGTATGATCAACATCACTTTGTTTGTACCTAATCTTCTTCATGATAGTTGAGAGCCTTCCAAATCATGCTCAAGGGGATTGCTTCAATCTGTATAAGTAGAGGTGGCAAATGGGTTATTCATTTTGATTTTGATTCTGGTCATTTTAGGTCTAACTAAATTCGGTTTAAGTTTTGTTTGGGTCTGGTTCAATTTTAGTTCGAGTCTATGGTGATTTCGGTTCGGGTATCAGGTAAAGACGTTGGGTCAGTTGGTTTTTGGTTCGGTTGACTTTTGGTTTTATTGATTTTGGGTCAGTTATTTTTTTGTCAGTTGATTTCATATTAAGTCAATATCAAGTTAATGCAATATTAATCAATTTTAGTCGGGTTTTTAGGTTGAGTTAGTTTTTCCACTATATATAACTTTATATACCATGTATATTTAACTTTTTGGTGAGTTGTTCGATAGTTCATATCTCATATTTTTTATTTATTTTAATAATTTTTTTAATTTTGGGTTGCCTTCAGTTCAGGTTACTTTTGGTTCGGTTTTATTCTGTTCAGTTGAAAATCAGTTTGGGTCCATTCGGTTCGGATGAAAATCGATTCAGGTCTATTTTTGGTTCAACTAAAATTTGGTTTAGTTTCGGTTTGGTTCTATTTATTTCGAGTTTCAAATTAAATTCGGGTCATCGTGTTTGGGTTGATTTTATGCCTCAGTTCGGGTAAATCGGTTCGGTTATTGGGTCTCGAGTCAAGTTGTCCAGGTCTATGTATAAAGCCATTTTCAGCTTGCATACTTTACAATCACAATTTATGCTTAGAGGAGGATCCATGTATACTTCTTATTCCAAAGTTCCATTGAAAATGCATTTTAATGTTAAACGGTTGTAATAGCCAATCTTGATTTGCTGCTATGGAAATAAGAACTTGTATTGTATTTATTTTTGCCACAAGAAAAATGCATCTCCGTAATCAATAGGCATAAAGTCAAAAAATGCTCCTAGCGTTTGATTGACTAGTTATTTTGGCCTATATTCTGTTTTTTGAGCAATTCAACTGTCGACTGACTAACGCTTGGCAAATAATTGAAGAATTAATGTAACTATGCCAGAGAATAATGCCAAGTATATGTATTTTTACGTGCAAGTATACACGGTTAGTAAATAATACAGTAGTAAGCTGAGTATCATATCCACAAGGATTGTCTAGGAGTTCAATGCCACAATAATTACTTGTGAAATGAAACATATGAGTTTGGATTGGGTTTTAGATTTAAGAAAAATGTCTAAGGAAAAGAAAAAGAAAAGTTTAGGCAGATTGACAAATGTATTCAAATGGACGGTGGACGTTGGCAAGGGATGCATGGGTTTCACGCTAGCAATGACAACATTTAATAACTTCCAGCCTTGGTTTTATTGTTGAGCAGATTTTAAGGTTAGTCTTGCCTCTGTCGATAGCAATATCATAAGTTAATTATGATTAACTCCTATATGTCTATAGCGATGTTCAATAATTAACTTTGCAAAGTTCTAATCTTTACTCCTAAGGAGTAGATTCACTCCCGAAGTAAGCTCACCTACTTGAACATCTTCTGTCGAAGTTTCTCACCTTAGTACCTGGTAATTAATTGTTATCTCTTAAGTCTGTTAAGATATTAAGGGATAATATGCATTCAATGTCAACTATCGTATGGCAAAAAAATTAGGAAAATTAAGTACTAGTAGGATAGACAAAAATGCCAAAGCATTCAATTATTAAAAATTGAAAAACAACTAAGCGTTCATTGCAGAAACATCCCCAACCAACTTAAAAGAATTAGTTCATGGCCGATGGAACCATCAACACATCATCGTTTTCAAATAACACCATTATTAAAATAGAATTAAAACTAAAAGAAATTGGCAAAGAAGGAGATCTGTTGATACAACCCTTCAATGGATCCAGAGCTCTTGGTCTTAGCTTGGTTGAACCACAAGTTGCCCTCTTTCTTCACCACGTTGCAGCCTTCTTGACCTATCTTGGTTCATCGTTGGGCTTCCTTTAAATAGGCACTTGTAAAAACCCTAAATTGGGTTTAAACTTGAAAGTTGGTTACGCACTTGAGATAAACACGTTATCTTCTTATTCTCCTTTTGAATTTTAGGGTTGACGTGTTCAACGGCTACTGACCGAGCATCGGTCATCCTTTAATTGCCAACCAAGCCTGGCAATTCTCGTTATACTTTTGCCACAACTACTTGGCATTTCTCTTTTGGCTTATTTTGCCATTAGCTTCTTTCCTGATCCTGCCATCCTGCTCCTGCCCTGTCATAGCAAAGAAAATACACCTTTACTCTAGAATGTTCCTCAACTCCTTAATGCAAATACATGATTCTACTAGCTAAATACATATATGTAGTCAAAGTCAAGCAAAATCAGAGCAATATATATATGAAAAGTAGTAGTTTTGAGGAGTTAACACTCCTCTAAACTTAGCTCATTGCTTGTCCTCAAGTAAAACAACTAAAAGCTATACAAATAGAAAAATAAAGAAAAGTAGCAAAGTTTTCCTAATTAACAACACAAGCTAGCAAGCAGATTCTGGTCCTTGTTATGTCCTCAGATATCCATAGCAATATTGCCAAGCAAATCAACAAATCCAAATGCATCAATATAACGCTAGCCTAGGGTCATCAAGTGTGCATGAAGCGTATGCAATATGCATCAAGTATCTTTTAACTCCCTTAGAAAATCTTTACTATCCATACTCAGAAATGCATATTTTTATTTATTTTATTTAATTTGCCAAGGGTTTCTTTTTGTTGGCAGTAAATTATGGTTTGTGTCGTGACGCTGTTTAGCGTGAAAAATAAGAGGGAGCAAACCATGAATCTGCACGTTAATCTCGACTACACCACTAAGCTAACCCATACACTCATACCCTAAAGTTTTATTGGCTTGAGAACTAAGAGGGAGCAAACCCCGAAGCCCTAAGTTACTTATTGTCTCTAAGGTAAATGAATGTTCTAAAAAAATTACTTACCTTCAGCAAAACACTGTTGCCTTATTCTTCACTTTTACCCTAACATTGTTTTTTTTCTTTTTATTCTCTTTTTTTATTCTGATCTCAGTTTCAATAATCCTAAGTTTGTTTTGGGAACTAGAAGCATATCACGTGTTTAAGTTAGACTAAAGTTTCCTAAGCTAGATATCAATTGCCAAGCAACATGACATTACTAATCTGCTGACTCATGCTAACTAAAGCCTCTAAATTCATCATCGGACATGGCATACTAGTGCAAATTCTAACTAAGCTAGCAAAAGTGTTGGAAAAATTATTAGGTTAAAAATATGCCTTAATTTTTTTAGTGGTTCAGTATGTATGATTATCCTAATCTATGATAAAAAATGCAAAAAATATAAACATGAATGCATAGCATGTCAATAAATATGAGGCAACACACACCCAAACCAAAGGTGTGTATTGTTCTCAATGCATGAAAACACATATATACAAAATGAAATGCATGTGAAAAATGATAAAAATATGAATGTAAGGAGTTAAGGGGAAGAAGACTCCCCTTGGAAATATTTTGGGCGTGAGACACAGGACTTTCTCTTGACAAAACTTTCTCTATTTAGAGCCATGTGCTTCTTTCTTTTCTTTGAGACAGCAGTGAAGGCCTTCACATCATGAAATAACTCCTCAATGATTCGTACTGACTTGGATACAAAAAGGACAACGGGAGCAGGTGCAACTGGTGGTATATCGATCTTGGCAGGGGCTTCGTCATCAGATTCTTGTGAAGTGTCTATCTTGGTAGATTCAACTTGGACATACAAAATATGGGTAGTGGCATCAGATTACTGGGTTAGAGTGTAAACAGACTAAGGATTGGCTGGCATTCTTTCAGTGACAAGAAGCTCGGATAGGAACTCAGGAAATGATGGTAAAGGATTAGCGGGCATGCCTTTTAGAGTAGTCTTGATGGCACGGTCCCATGCTCTAGTGTATTGCCAGAACGCCAAATTTTGTTCCTCTGCCTTTGTTACCTCTTTAAAAGTACTGTTTTTAATGCCAATCTTACAATGCTTTTTCTTGTTTTTAGGTACATTTAGTTGCATTAGGATGTTAAAACCATGCACTTTCATAAGGAGTTTATAGTTTTGTCTATGCCAGTGTGAAGGGTTGTTTTGTTGGCAATTTTGCAGCTTTGGCATAGGATTTGGCCCAGAAAAGCACCTTAGGAAGGAATGCCAAAGAGAATGCTGAGTACTGTTGGCGCAGATGGACCAGACAATGCCAAGCACCGGATGGCAGAGAAGTGAACTTGATGCCACGCCAAGATTTTGTTGGACCCCAAAAAAATCAGAATGATCAGGCTCTGAAAAAGTAGCAACTGAAACAATCTCTGAAAAAATAGCGGATAAGATGGTGCTAAGACTTGTTGGTAGATTGATGCCAAGCTTGGATGCCAGGGCAGCGTCGGCAAGATGATGTCAGCCTTAGCCTGATCAGCTTTCATTCGAATTTGGATAAGAAGATAATCCCTTATCCCTTGGGCATTTGAAATTCAAAATTTGAAGAGCTAGTCCTATCCCTTCCTCGCACGCCTGTTTAAACACCAACCAAGCTAGACTTTAGGAGATGAGAAGAAGATTGGATCGTGAGGAGTTGGTGTGTGACGATTGACAACAGGCTGCACCGTGGAAGGGTGGTCTGACCAACTTGGCCGAGAAGCCTGGATCTTGAAGGTCTGCATCGAGAGACCCCTTCTAGCCCATTTTCTCTTTCAAGTTATTTCATTTTGTTTTTAATGAAGATGTATTTCGAAAACGTTTGTGGGTTGTTGGTTAAATCCCTCACCATAAACTAATTTAATAGTTGGTGGGGGATGTTTGCGTTGAATGCTATTTTCATGTTTTAGTTTTTAATAATAAATCTGCCTTGGCAAAGTTTATCTATTCGACATACTTTAATGTTTTCTAAATACTCTGCCAAGCGAGAGCTGGCACTGTTGGCCTATTGCTCATTAATATCTTAACAGACTTGGGGTGACATTGAATAAGTTGTTGAATACTGAGGAGAGAAGCTTCGAGAGAAGTCGTTCAAGTAGATGAACTTACTTCGGGAGTGAAATCTACCCCTTAGAAGTATAGATTGGATCTTAATCAAATTGGTTTATCTAAAAACAAACACTATAGAGATATAGGGGTTTTTACATGATCAATTTAGGGCAATGACCATCAAGAGAGGCTTTGCTAATTTTGAATATACTCGGCAAACAATGCCAAGACAGGTTGTTGTTAAAGGCTGGCATGACATGAATAACGTGAAAACCATGCATTCCTTGCCAACGCTCATCATTCATTAAAGCACCTTCCTTGCCAACGTCTTACTTTACGTTCATTCCTTTACTTCTTAATTATTTTCCAAAACCAATTTCAAATCAAATCAACCTTTTTCTTAAGACAAGCAACAAACAAGGCAATTGAATTCCAAGTCAATCACTGTGGGATCGATACTCAGCTTACCAGCTGTATTACTTGCAGACCTTGTATACTTGCACGCAAAAGACTCATCTTGGCATGTTTTTTATACTTTTCAAACACCTAACTTTTGCCACTTTTGCCAGCATTCACTCAGAGAGTCTACAAGTTTTGGCACCTTTGCCGGGGATTGCAACGAAATTGATTATTTTTAAATTCTTACTTGTCTTTATTTTATTTTTATTTTTGTTTTTACCTTTTATTTTTTTCGGTGTATGACTAGAAGCCATCCTGTGGTGGACGAGTGGCCATACAATCTGGAAATTGAGAAAACCTTGCGGAGGTTTAAAAAAAGATTTCGAGAGATGCAAAACCAAGGTAATGGAAGGAATGGTGTGGTGAACAATGGTGGAAATCCACTTAACAATGAAATACAACCACTACCTGCTGTCCCAGTTGTTAATGAGAGACCTATTAGAGAACATTCGACACCAACCATTGATAATTTGATGCCAGGACTTGTTGGCACAGAGGTAAACTCTGTTAATTTTGAACTTAAGCCGGTAATGATTTAAACTCTTTTGAATGTAGGTCAGTTTGATGGAGCGCTTACTGGAGATCTGAGGCAACATTTGAAGCAGCTCATGGAGATTTGCCAGCTATTCCAACAAAATGGAGTACCTGAAGATACCTTGAAGCTGAAGTTATTTACTTTCTCTTTGAGAGACAAAGCAAAGGCTTGGCTTAACTCCTTGTCACCTGGCTCAGTTACTTCATGGGCAGACCTATGCCAAAAGTTCTTGACAAGATTCCAGTCGCTAACACTCACTGCCAAACTACGAGGTGAGATCATTACATTCAGACAGGCTGAAGATGAGACCTTATATGATGCATGGGAAAGATTTAAAGACTTATTGAGAAGGTGTCCTATGCATGGATTCCCGAATTGGACTCATATCCAACCTTTTACAATGGATTGAATGAACAAACAAGGACTGTTGTTGATGCTTCAGCAGCCGGTTCATTACTTGACAAAAAATATACTGAGGCTGTTGACATTTTAGAGAGGATTGCAATCAATGTTTTTGAATATCCTATTGCGAGACTTGGGACCGAAACTAAAACCAATGGAAAATTTCAGGTTGACAAACTAACATCTATTCATGCCGAGACTTCCAACCTTACTAGCATGATAAGAACGTTGCAAAAGAACAACGAGTCACAGGAAGTCAAAGCATTATACCCTTTCTGTACAATTTGTGGATGAATGCCCTGCCAGCCCTAAATTGGTAAACTTTGTTGGCAATGTTAATCGTTACTATAATCCTAACTCTATTACTTATAATGCAGGTTGGAGACAACACCCTAGTTTAGCATGGGGAAATCAAGGAGGTAACAGTATAATGCCCAGCGCTAGAATACCCAGAGACAAAACAACAATGGCATGCCAGCATTCTATCAGAATGCCATGCCATAGAAAGGCCAAAATAATTTTCAACAAGGGCAGAGACTCAACCAAGGAGGCATTCTCACATAGTACATGGAGAGGAATGATTCCACAGTCCAAAGTTTGGCAACATCAATGAGGAGCTTGGAGTTCAGATTGGGCAGATTGCCAATGCACTCAGCAATCGACCCCATGGAGCATTGCCAAGTGACACAGAAGATGCCCGGCACAAAGACAATGAGCAGTGCAAAGGCATAACTCTTCGGAGTAGTAAGCAGTGCGAGATGAAGAAGGTTGCTAAGTAGCCAATTAATTGCTAAGTTGAGAAGCCTGTGCCAGCAGAGAATACCAGGGAAGCAGAGAAAGAGGAACTAAAAGTAGATGATGCCAGAACCGATGCCAGACAACACACTGATGTCAGCACCGAGGCCAAATAGATTGATGCCAGCACTGCGTTGGCAAAGCCAACAGAGCAGGCACGTATTTATCCGCCACCACCATTTTCAGCAAGGCTTCAAAAGCATAAGCAGGATCAGCAGTTCAAGCGCTTCTTGGAGGTTCTTAAGCAACTGCAAATAAAGTTTCATTGGTAGAAGCCATTGAACAAATGCCCAACTATGTCAAATTTATGAAGGACATTCTGTCCAAAAAGAGAAAGTTGGGAGATTTTGAAATAGTGGCTCTAACCAAAGGATGCAGTGCCATGATCCTAAACTGTTTGCCACCAAAATTGAAAGATCCAGGAAGTTTCACTATTCCCTGCACCATTGGCAACAGATTCATGGGCAAGGCACTGTGTGACCTAAGAGCCAACATCAACTTGATGCCAATGTTAGTTTTTCGAAAACTTAGCGTAGAAGCAAGACTTACCACCGTGACACTTCAGCTGGCTGACTAATCCTATGCACATCCCAAGGGAAAGATTGAGGATGTGTTGGTAAAGGTAGACAAATTTATTTTTCCAGCTGATTTTATCATTTTGGATTATGAGGCTGATATTAATGTCCCGATTATTTTGGGTAGACCTTTTCTTGCCACGAGTAAGGCTTTGATTGATGTACATAAAGGGGAACTAACAATGCGCATAAATGACCAGCAAGTTACATTTAATGTGTTTCAAGCTTTGAAATGTGCAGATGAATCTGATGAGTGCTAAGCAGAGAAGATGATGAAGTCCATTTACACTTTGGACACGACACAGTTATGCCAGGATACAATATTTGATGCCAACAATTTAGATGGCATAGCTGGTATGTTTGAAAAACCAGAAGAATCGGTATTGGAGGCTGTAGAGGCGAGTTATTTTGAGCCACTACAGTTGGCCGGCAGAGAAATCAAGGCACCTAAACCATAAATTGATGAGCCACCAGCATTGGAACTAAAACCACTGCTAGATCACTTAAAGTATGCTTATTTAGGTGAACACTCAACTCTGCCAGTGATCATTGCCACTGGTCTCATTAATGATCAGGAGGAAAGATTGTTGGCAATATTACATGACTATAAGCAGGCATTAGGGTGGACTTTGGCAGACATCAGAGGAATTGGCCCAACCATTTGCATGCACAAGATTATCTTAGAGAAGTATCATGAAGAGACCATTGAAGGCCATAAGAGGCTAAACCCAAGCATGAAAGAGGTAGTGAAAAAAGAGATCATAAAATTACTTGATGACGGGATTATATATCCCATTTTCGATAGCTCTTGGGTTAGCCCGATGCAATGTGTGCCAAAGAAGGGTGGCATGACCGTGGTACAAAATAGTGAAGCTGGGTTAATCCCCTCCAGAACTATCACATGGAGAGTGTGCATGGACTATAGGAGGCTGATCAATGCCACTAGGAAGGACCACTTCCTATTGCCATTCATTGATCAGATGCTAGACAGGCTGACAGGTAAAGCTTTCTATTGTTTTTTGAATGGTTATTCAGGTTACAATCAGATTGCCATCGCCCCTAATGATCAAGAGAAGACTATGTTCACGTGCACATATGGGACATTTGCGTTTAGAAGGATGACATTCGGCCTATGTAATGCACCGATAATGTTTCAACGTTGCATGATGTCCATATTTTATGATATGATCGAGCACAACATGAAAGTGTTCATGGATGATTTCTCAGTGTTTGGAAAAACATTTGAGGAATGTCTTATGAGTTTGGAGCAAGTCTTGAAGAGATGCATAGAGACAAACCTAGTGTTGAACTGGGAAAAATGCTACTTCATGGTGAATGGGGGCATTGTTCTCGGGCACAAGGTAACTGATAGAGGGTTAGAAGTGGACCAAGCAAAAGTTGAGGTAATTAAGTAGCTACCGCCTCAAACAAGTGTCAAAGTTATAAGAAGTTGTTTAGGACATGCCAGTTTCTATCGGCGTTTTATTAAAGATTTTTCAAAAATTGCCAAACCTTTATGCTTGTTGTTAGAACATAATGCCACTTTTGCATTTGACGATTCTTGTTTGAGAGCATTCCAGGAGCTTAAAGAAAAGTTAATCAATACCCCTATAGTTGTGGCACCGGACTGGAGTGAGCCCTTTGAGCTCATGTGCGATGCCAGCGACTATGTCATTGGAGTAGTCTTGGGACAAAGGCATGGCAAGGTTTTTCGTGCCATCTACTAAGCACAACTGAATTTCTTGGCAAAGAATGATGCCAAGCCCAGACTAATTTAGATCTTATTTAATTGGTAACAAAGTTGTGGTTTTTACATATCATTCGACATCGAAGTATCTCTTGGCAAAGAATGATGCCAAGCCTAGACTAATCCGATAGACGCTCTTACTTTAAGAATTCGACCTTGAGATCCGAGATAAGAAGGGTAGTGAAAACCTAGTAGCTGACCATCTCTCACGTTTAGAGCGTCATCTTAAAGATGGTAAGACCAATTTTATAAGAGATGAATTTCCTGACGAGTATTTTCTTGCAGTTAGTGCCGTGCCATGGTATGCTGATATTGTCAACTATTTGGTAAGTAACAGTCTGCCACCAGACTTGGCATACAATGTCAAGAAAAAGTTTTTGCGGGAAGTCAGACAATACTATTGGGACGAGCCAATATTGTTCAAATAGTGTGCTGACCAATTGATCCGCCGGTGTGTGCCAAAGGATGAACATTATAACATATTGCATCTATGCCATGTCGTGCCATATGGAGGTCACTTTGATGGGGTAAGGATTGCTGCCAAGGTACTGCAGTCAGGATTCTTTTGGCCCACACTATATAAGGATCCCCACGAGTATGCCAAGGCATGTGATCAATGCCAACGGACTGGAAACATCTCTGGCAGACAGCAACTACCGCTTCAAAACATTATGCTTGTGGATTTATTTGATGTATGGGGGATAGACTTTATGGGTCATTTTCCACCCTCATTCGGTAATGTAAACATTCTTGTGGCTGTTGACTACGTATCTAAGTTGGTAGAAGTTGCTGCTCTGCCAACGAACGAAGCCAAGGCTGTTGCCAAGTTCTTACATAAGCATATCTTTACTAGACTTGGCGCTCCTAGAGTGATTATTCATGATGAGGGTAATCATTTTAAATGTAATCTAATTTCTAAAGTATTGTGCAGGTATGGTATACAGTAGAGAATTGCCACAGCATATCATCCACAAACAAACGGGCAAGCTGAGATTTCAAATAAGGAGATCAAAAATATTCTAGAAAAGACTATTAACCCATCAAGGAAGGACTGGTCCTTGAGACTAGATGAGTCCTTGTGGGCTTACATGACTGCATTTAAAACTCTTTTGGGTACTTCACCGTTTAGACTTGTTTTCGGAAAACCATGCCATTTGCCAGTGGAGCTTGAGCATAAAGCCTACTGGGCCATCAGAACACTTGGCATGGCATGGAGAGCTGCTGGAGAAAAGAGGTTACTAGGCCTAAATGAGTTGGAGGAATTCAGAACGAAAGCCTATGAGAACGCCAGGATCTACAAGTTTTTGGCACCGTTGCCGGGGAAACTCAGATCGAGAAGGATGAGCCCCTATGAAGTTCTACAGCCCTATGCTCATGAAGCTGTGGGCATCAAGAATTTGAAGACGGGCGAAATATTTAAGGTGAACGGCCAACGTTTGAAGCACTACATGGAAGGTGATAAGAACAATGCCAAAGATGTGATCCTCTTGGCAGAGGTAACATGAAAACACCATCAAGTTTGAACTTTTGTAAATATTAGGTTAGTGTTTTTGTTTGTTTTTTTATTTTTAATTGTTTTTCTTTCTTTTTAAGTTTCATGTTTTTAATCATGTACTTGTTCAAAGGTTTTCTTTGAGTTGTGTAGATTCATTATGCCATGAATTATGCCAGGAACACTGCCAGGGTCGCTGGCAGGGAGTAACGCTTCAATAGAAAAATCTGCCAGAAGCAGTGCCAGAGTAGCTTGGTATGTAGCGGTGCAAAAGATAGAAGGAAGATGAATAAAAACCTAGTTTTATCGGCCGAGTAAAATAAGAGAGAGTTGTTTTTTTATTTGACTTTAAGCCCTAGCCGCCCAAAATATCGTTTGAAATTTAAAATATCAAATCAATTACCTTATCACTCTAATTACCCTATCATATCACCTATCACCTTATCACTTCAACCTTATCACTCCATCTCTTTTTAAATTAATTCTTTTTATTTCCCATCATTATCCCTAATTACTAATCCCATTAAAACACTCAACCAACCCAAAACCTTTCACTTTCTCACCTTTGTCGGTTAAAGAAACCAAACATCTCTCTCTCACTTTTTGCTTTCTCTTCAATAAGCAAGTACAAAAACCAAATCGTTCTTTTTCTTCATCTTTCAACATCGTTTCAAGTTCCTTCAACGAGTTTCAATGGCTTCATCCTCTATCCCGTTCAAGCGATTCTTCAACGAGGAGATCGATAAAAAGTTTGAATCCAATTTTGCCTCGAGGAATTTTTGCTATGAGAAGCACTTCGACCTCAACATAGAGACGAAAAATGGCTTCCCTCCGGAAGTCATGTCTACGATTAATTTGTACAAATGGACTCAGTTTCGCCAACAAAAAGGGGAGGTTTATGCCACAATCGTACAAGAATTCTATGCCCACCTTGTGACCAAGGATTCACCATTCTTGATGATTAGAGGTAAATGTGTTCATTTCGATGAAGGGTATATCAATAATATGTTTGAGTTAGATGATGTAGAGGATGAGTATTTCGAGTACGCTAAATCAATGAACGCTGCCAAGAGAAATAGGCTGCTGGCAGATCTATACGAGCTTGTCACGACATGGACAGTGTCATCCAAGGGGCACCGTACGGTGAAGAGGCTGGCATTGAAACCCCAATGGAGAGGATGGAATCACTTTCTCAAGGCGAATCTGATGCCCATATCCCATAACGAGACCGTGTCGGAAGAAAGGATGATCCTATTGCACTCCATTGTTATGGGGCGCAAAATCAATATTAGCAAGCTCATTATGGAGGAAACTTACAAGTGCGCAGCGAAAGGTACTGGCAGCTTGTTTTCCCCTTTGTTGATTTCTAACATTTGTATGCTCCATGATGTGCCAAGGCTTGATACGGATAAAGGGCAAACAATCAAGGGAACAACAATTACTGTTTCTATATGGAGGAATATTGTTACTGCCGGGCCCAAGGACAGGGGGAAGGGAAAGGCAAGGGCCCCCACGCCAAAGCCTAAGGAGTCAAGGGCCGCGCCAGCAACCATGCCAGAAACTATGCCGGACAATTCAATGGCAATGTTGTCCTAAATTCACCAAATCCAGAAGATTATTCTCCAAAAGCTAGAAAAGGCTAAAGAGCTCAATGTCAAGATGCAACACTACATCCAGGCCAGGGATGTTATGATCAGAGAGGCTCTTACAAAATTATCAACTAATTTTGTGCCAGAGTTTCCAGATTTCCCTGTCGAGCTCTCTGTCAGGGACAATTCTATGCCAGCTAGTCTAGTTCATACCCTGTCCGATGCCATAGTCCTGTTGTCTTCAGTTCAAGTCGAGTGACCCATTCTAGCCTATTTTCTCTTTCAAGTTATTTTATTTTGTTTTTAATGATGATGTAATTCAAAAACGTTTGTGGGTTGTTGGTTAAATCCCTCACTATGAATTAATTTAATAGTTGGTGGGGGATGTTTTCTATTCGGCATACTTTAATGTTTTCTAAATACTTTGCCAAGCAAAAGTTGGCACTGTTGGCTTATTTCTCCTTAATATCTTAATAGACTTGGGGTGGTAACAAATAAGTTGTTGAATACCGAGGAGAGAAGCTTCGAGAGAAGTCGTTCAAGTAGATGAACTTACTTCAGGTGTAAAATCTACCCCTTATGAGTATAGATTGGATCTTAATCATATTGGTTTATTTAAAAACAAACACTATAGAGATATAAGGGTTTTTACATGATCAATTTAGGGCAATGACCATCGAGAGAGGCTTTGCTAATTTTGAATTTGCTCGGCAAACAATGCCAAGACAGGTTATTGTTAAAGGCTGTCACAACATGAATAGTGTGAAAACCAGGCATTCCCTGGCAACGCTTATCATTCATTAAAGCACATCCCTTGCCAACGTCTTACTTTACGTTCATTCCTTTACTTCTTAATTATTTTCCAAAACCAATTTCAAATCAAATCAACCTTTTTCTTAAGACAAGTAACAAATAAGGCAATTGAATTCCAAGTCAATCTCTATGGGATCGATACCCAGCTTACCAGCTGTATTACTTGCAGACCGTGTATACTTGCACGCAAAAGACTCATCTTGGCATGTTTTTTTATACTTTTCCAACACATAACTTTTGCCACTTTTTCCAGCATTCACTTAGAGAGTCTACATCCTTCTCCAATTTTTGAAATATAATCTCCTAGCGTTGGTAAATTTGGGAAAGTAATGCCAAGGTGTTAGCTGGCATCGATGTTGGCATTAGTGTGACAGGTTCTACCTTAGGCGTTTTGGCAGCAGACAATGGCTCAATAGCCTTTCCCTTTCCTTTCTCCTTTGCCTCTTTGGAAATTAATTGGCTTCACAACGCAAGGGTAATTGCTCACTTATATTTCTGGGTGTTGTCAGAATCAAGCTTTGGTACCTTATATAGCCTGCAAATTTTAGAAATTAATGAAGGAAAAACCAGACTAGCAATTCCCTTACCAGCACATTTGTAGGTCCCGTCCACGATCAGACGTCCTATGTTAATCTTTCTCCCCATCATGATAGAATGCAGCAGAGCCATCCACTCCTCTAAAATATTTTTATTGTACATGGTTGGCATAAGTTTTGCCTTCAAGAAGTGATTCCATCCCCTTGGTTATGGCTCAATGCCAGCCGTTTCACAGTCCGTTTACCTTTGGATAAAGCAATCCATTTTGTGCGAAGTTCGCACAAGTCGTTCAGAATCAGCTTCCTCTTAGTATCATCCAAAGATTCAGCAAATGCCGAATGTTCTTCTACTGCACCCTCTAATTTAATCAAGCCATTAACATGTGCTTCATCAAATCAAACACACGTACCTCGTATAAGCAGGAAATATAAATCTTTTGTAGTGAGTTGGGCATAGAATTCGTGAACAATGATGGAATCGACCTCTCATGGCTGTTGGCAAAAAGTCTCTCACTTGTGCTTCTTGAGAATGGCAACTACTTCCGGTGAGAACCCTAAGTTAGGTTCGTTCTTAAATTCAAACCCGTTCTCATAACAAAAGGTTCGAGCAACGGAATTCTCTTCATACTTCTTTTTATTTCTTCATTGAAGAAAATCTAAAATGGTGCTGAAGAAGATGCCATGGAAAAAAATTGAAAGAAAGTGCAAAAGATGGAGGGAAAGATTATCTTTTGCTTTTCTTTTCCGTGGAAGATAATAAAGAGAGTAAAGGTTTTGCTTAAGGGAAAAATGAGAGTTAAATAAGAGGAGGGGAAACGGTTGAGGTGGTTTAATGTTGAGGTTAGTGGAGGTAATGATGAAACGACAGTTATGCGTGTATGGGGAAGTGGGGGTGATGATGGGTTTAGGAGTAAATAGAGGTGACAACGCGGGAAAAAAATGGGGTAAAAAGTTGGGATAAAAATTCAAAGTTTGAAGGTTTAACCTAGGCGGCTAGGTTTTTTCCCGCTTCAACCAACAAGTTACTCTCTCTTGGACTTTATCTTGCATAAGGTCCACGTGTTATACGATCTTGTGATAAAGGGGTCTCCAAATGCTTGCATGTCTTGGCATACTACCCTGACATTCTGTCCTGGTAAAATTTCCTGTACTAACACTCACAAAAACCTTTCAAAGCATAAAAAGAAAATAAAAAATAAAGAAACTAAAATACCAAAAAGAAAAATAACTAACCTAATTATTTACAATGATCAATTGAAGATGGTAAAATTACTCAATCTCTGCCAGGTGAATGGTCTCTGTGGCATTACTTTGACTTTTTTCCCAATAATGCTTTAGTTTCTAGTCGTTCACCTTGAATGTTGTCTCCGTTTTCAAGTCTTTGATGTCGACTTCTTCGTGAGCATAAGGCTTGACAACTTCAAATGGTCTCGACCATCTTGATTTGAGTTTTCTTAGAAATAGTTTAAGCCTCAAATTGAACAATAGAACTTTTTGCCCCACTTTAAACTGTCTTGACAAAATTCTGTTGTCATGCCACTTTTTCGTTCTATCTTTATAAAGCCTAGAATTTTCATAGGCTTGTGCTCAAAACTCCTCCAACTCATTTAAGTCTAACAACCCTTTCTTACATGCAGCCTTCTATTCTATGTTCAACTACTTGGTTGCCCAATAAGCTCAGTGTTCTAACTTCACCTGCAAATGGCATGACTTCCCAAAACAAGCTTGTATGGGGAAGTTCCTAAAAGAGTTTTGAAAGCTGTTCTGTATGCCCACAAGGAATCATCTAGCTTCAAAGACTATTGCTTCCATATTGGGTTCACAATCTTCTCCAAAATATTCTTGTTTAAAATTTCTTCCTGGCCATTTGTTTGAGGATGATAGGTAGTGGCAATTCTTTGATGGATTCCGTACTTGCACAAAGCTCTACTAATTAATTGGCATTTAAAATGAGTAACTTCATCATGAATGATGGCTTTGAGGGCACCGAATCTGGTAAAGACGTGCTTGCGTAAGAACTTGGCAACAACCTTGGCATAATTTGATGGGAGAGCAACAACTTTAACCCACTTCGAGACGTAGTCTACTACAACAAGTATGTATAAATTGCCAAATGATGGGGGAAAAGACCCATAAAGTCTATCCCTCACACATAAAATAGCTCCACATGCATGCTATTCTAAAGTTACAATTGATATCTGCTAGAAATGTTTCTAGTACGCTGGTATTTGTCGCATGCCTTGGCAAAATAATGGGCAACTTTGAACAGTGTAGGCCAGAAAAGTCCTGACTGTAGCACATTGTCCACGGTCTTCATTCTAGCAAAGTGGCCTCTATATGGTGCTGCATGACAAAATTGAAGAATATTTTGTTATCCATCCTCTGGCATACATCGATGAATGATTTGGTCGGTACAATATTTGAACAAGAATGGCTCATCCCAATAATTTCTTATGTCTCTTAGAAATCGCTTCTTGGCAATACATGCCAAGTCCGGTGGCAAAATTCTGCTGACTAGGTAGTTGACTATGTCAACATACCATGGCATGGTATTGAGTGCAAGCAAGTACTCATCAAGAAACTTATATCTAATGGAAGCAGTATTGCCATCCTCATGGTGGTGCTCTAATCGAGACAAATGATCAGCTACCAAGTTCTCACTCCTATTCTTATCTCGTATCTCAAGGTTAAATTCTTGTAACAAAAGTATCCATTGGATAAGTCTGGGTTTGGCATCTTTCTTTGCCAAAAGATACTTGAGTGTTGAATGGTCCGTGTATACCACAACTTTACTACCCACCAGGTAAAATCTGAATTTGTCAAACGCAGAGACAACTGCAAAGAACTCATTCTCAGTTGTTGTGTAATTAAGTCGAGCCTCATTCAATGTTCAGCTGGCATAATAGATGGTATGGAAATTTTTGCCACGTCTCTGTCCTAACACAGATCTGATGACATAGTTGCTGGCATCGCACATTAGCTCGAATGGCTCATTCCAATTTGGTGCTACTACTATAAGGGCATTAATTAACATGTCTTTTAATTCCTGAAAAGCTTTCAAATAAGAATCATCAAACGCAAAAGTGGTATTTTGTTCCAAAAGCAAGCATAAAGGTTTAGAAATTTTTAAGAAATCTTTAATAAAACGACGATAAAAACCTACATGTCCCAAGAAACTTCTAATACCTTTTACACTTGTGGGTGGTGGAAATTGTTTGATTACCTCTACCTTTGCCTTTTCTACTTCTAGTCCATTCTTGGTCACTTTATGTCTGAGAACTATGCCCTCCTTCACCATGAAGATACATTTCTCCCAGTTCAAGACCATGTTGGTTTCAATGCATCTCTGAAGAACAAGTTCCAAACTCTAAAGACATTCTTTGAATGTTTTGCCAAACATCAAGAAATCATCCATGAAAACTTCTAAGTTATTCTCAATTATGTTCGAGAAAATTGACATCATACAATGCTGAAACATTGATGGGGTGTTACACAATCCAAATGACATTCTTCTAAAAGCGAATATACCATATGGACAAGTGAACATAGTTTTCTCCTGATCTTCTGGCTCGATGGCAATCTAATTATAGCCAGAGTAGCCATCTAGGAAGCAATAAAATGCCTTCCCTACCAATCTATCCCACATCTGATCGAAAAAAGGACAGTGGAAACTAATCCTTCTGAGTGGCATTATTTAGTTTCTTATAGTCCATGCACACTCCCCAGCCCATCACGATCCTCGAATGGATTAGTTTATTTTTTTTGTTCTGGACCACGGCCATTCCTCCATTCTTTGGCATGCACTGCACCGGGCTGACCCACGAGTTGTCAGAAATGGGATAAATTATCCCAACATCCAGCCATTTTATGACTTTTTTCTTGACTACCTCCTTCATATTGGGATTCAATCTTCTCTAGGCCTCCATTATTTTGTCATGCTAATCTTCTAGAATAATTTTATGCATACAAATTGTTGGGCTTATACCTCGGATATCAGCTAAGGTCTACCCTAAGCCTTGCTTGTGATTGCCTAGTGTCTCCAACAATCTTTCCTCTTGGTCATCAGTCAAATTGACGATAATGATCACTAGTAAAGTTGAGTCATCACCCGAATAAGCATATTTGAGATGGCTTGGCAAAGGTTTCAGTTCTAGTTCTGGTGGCTCCTCAATGAATGGTTTAGGTTCCTTGATTTCTCTACCAGTCAATTCAAGTGGCTCAGTTCTCCCGAAATAACTCATGACCTTATTCAGTATGGTTGGTCCTTTAGATTCTTCACTCGTCGTATCCTCATCGTCCTACTTCATAGCATCATTGTCTGTGTCTTGGCAAAACTTTGCTATCTCTACATTAGAAATCGATTCTATCATCTTAATAGCTTGTCATTCCTTAAGTTCATATGCACACTTAAGAGCTCAAAATACGTTAAACGTAACATGTATGTCATTCATAAACATAGTAAGCTCACTTTAGTGAACATCAATTAAAGTTCTACCTGTGGCAAGAAATGGTCTTCCCAAAATTATTGGGACATTAACATCAGCTTCATATTCTTAAATAATAAAATTAGCTGGGACTATAAATTGATCTACCTTTACCAACATATCCTCAATCTTACCCTTGGGATGTGCATAAGATCGATCTGCCAGCTAGAGTGTTATTGTGGTAGGCCTTGCTTCATTGCCAATTTTTTTTGAAAAATGACATTGGCATCAGATTGATGCTGGCTCCCAAATCGCATAGTGCATTCTCCATGAATCTATTGCTAATCGTACAAGAAATTGTGAAGCTTCCCTAATATTTTAGTTTTGGTGGCAATTTATTGGTGATCATTGCACTGCATGCTTCAGTAACAGTAGCCGTCTCGAAATCACCCAGCTTCTTCTTTTTGGATAAGATGTCCTTCATAAATTTGACATAGTTAGGCATTTTTTCAAGAGCTTCTACTAATGGTATATTGATCTGTAGCTGTTTAAGAACTTTTAAGAAGTGCTTAAACTGCTAGTCATGCTTGTATTTCTAGAGCCTTTGTTAAAAGGTGGTGGCGGATAAGTGAATGTTGGTTCTGCTGGTTTTGCCAAAATGGTGTTGGCATCAAATTGAGGTCTAGAATTGTTAGAGCTTGCTTCATTCTTCTCTATTTCTTTGGGTTCATCTGTTGGCATCAACTTCTCATCTTGGCAATTAGTATTCTGTCTAACAATTGTCTTAGTCTCGCATTGTTTTCCAATTTGAAAAGTTACTACCTTGCATTGTTCTCTACCTTTTTGTCTAGTATCCTCCGTATCGCTTGGCAAATTTCCTTGGGGTCTGTTGCTGAGTGTATTGGCAATTTTCTCCAGTTGAACTTCCAAGTTTCGCATAGATATTGCTAGACTCTGGACAGTTGTATCGTTTCGCTCCATATACTTGGTTAGAGTGTTCCCTTGGGTAGATCTCTACCCTTGATGAAAATTGTTTTGTGCTCTCTGTGGCATCACATTTTAATTAAAACTTAGCGGTGTATTGCCGTTCTAACGTTAGGCATTATATTGGTTACCGCCTTGGTTTGCCCATGAAAAGTTTAGATGTTACTTCCAACATGCATTATAGGTATTGGAATGTGGGTTAAAATTACGATTGAAATTGCCAACAAAATTTACTGATTCGGGTTTTGCTAGGCATTCTTCCACATTATGATCCTCCCCACAAATTGTACAGAATGGTTCTAATGCCTTTACTTCTTGGACTTTAGTAGGTTTTTGCATTGACTTCACTATATTAGTGAGATTGGAAATTTAAGCATTGATAGATGATAGTGCATCAAGCTCTAATTTTCCAGCAGCTTTTGTTCTGGTTCCCAATCTAATAGTGGGATATTGGACATCATTGGTGGCAATCCTTTCAAGGATGTCAAATGCCCCCGTGTAATTTTTGTCTAGCAACGAACCGTTTGCTGAAGTATCAACCACAGTCCTTGCATGAGCATTGAGTCCATTATAAAAGGTATCCATCTGGGTCCAAGTAGAAAATCCATGCATGGGAAATCTTCTCAACAGGTCCTTAAAATGCTCTCAAGCATCATACAAAGTCTCATCATCAACCTGCCTAAAAGTGATGATATCCCTCTGCAGCTTGACATTAAGTTTAGGTGGTTGGAATCTCAAAAAGAACTTCTGGCATAATTCTACCCATGAATTAACTGAACCAAGTGGCAAAGAACTTAGCCACGTTTTTGCTCTGTCTCTCAAGGAAAATAAAAATAGCCTCAGCTTCATTGTCTTTTTAGCTACACCAGATTGCTGAAATAGTTGGCACACCTTCACGAATTGCTTCAAGTGTTGCCTTGGGTCTCTAGTAGGTGATCCATCAAATTGACCTGCATTCGATAGCGTTTAAATCATTACCAGTTTAAGTTCAAAATTGATTGCATTTACCACGGGACCAATCAATCCTGCCATCAAATTATCCATGTTTAGTGCCAAGAGCTTTCTAATAGGTCTCTCTTCAGGATTTTCAGCAGCAACAGCAGGTGCAGGCGGTATCCCAATATTTATTGGTGGATTCTTCTCATTATTTATGATACTATCCACTTTATTTCTATTACTAGCCATTTCTAGAAGTTTTCTTTTCAATTTGTATAGGGTTCTTTCAATCTCTAGGTCGTATCTCCAATCTTCCATTACAGTGCGGTTCCTAGCCATACACCAAACAAACAAAATAAATAAACATAAAAATAAGAAAAAGTCAAAAAAAAAAATTCTATTGCAATCCCTGACAACGGTTCCAAAAACTTGTCGACTGACTAACGATTGGGAAATAATTAAAGAATTAATATAAATATACCAGAGAATAATAGCAAGTATAGGTCTTTTTGTGTGCATGTAATATAGCAGTAAGTTGAGTATCGTATCCATAGAGATTGTCCAAGAATTCAATGCCACAATAATTACTTGTGAAATGAAACAAATGAGTTTGGATTGGGTTTTAGATTTAAGAAAAATGACTAAGAAAAAGAAAAAAAAAGTTCAGGTAGATTGGCAAATGTATTCAAATAGATGGTGGGCGTTGGCAAGAGATGTATGGATTTCACGCTAGCAAAGATAACATTTAATAACTTCCAGCCTTGGTTTTATTACCAGGCAGATTTTAAGGTTAGTATTGTCTCTGTCGATAGCAATACCCTAAGTTAATTACGATTAACTCCTCTATACCGATGTTTTTTCAATAATTAACTTGGCAAAGTTCTAATCTTTACTCTTAAGGGGTAGATTCACTTCCGAAGTAAGCTCATCTACTTGAACATCTTCTGTCGAAGTTTCTCACCTTAGTATATGGCAATTAATCGTTATCTCTTAAGTCTGTTAAGATATTAAGGGATAATATGCATGCAATGCCAACTGTCGTATGGAAAACAATTTAGGAAAATTATGTACTAGCATGTTAGAAAAAAATGCCAAAGCATTCAATTATTAAAAACTGAAAAACAACTGAGCGTTCATCGAAAAAAATCCTCAGCCAACTTAAAATAATTAGTTCATGGTTGAGAGAACCATCAACAAATAATTATTTTTAAATAACACGAGAATTAAAACAGAACTAAAACTAAGAAAAATGGGTAAAGAAGGAGATCATTCGATGCAGCCTTTTAATGAATCTAGAGCTCCCGGTCTTAGCCTGGTTGAACCATAGTTTGCCCTCTTTCTTCACCGTGGTGCAGCCTCATTGATCTATCTTGGTTCATCGTTGGGCTTTCTTTAAATAGGCACTCGTGAAAACCCTAGATTAGGTTTAAATTTGAAATTTAGTTACGCACTTGAGATAAACGCGTTATCTTCTTATCCTCTTTTTGAATTTTAGGGTGACTTGTTTAACGGCTACTGACTGGGCATCGATCATCCTTCGATTTCCAACCGAGCCTGACAATTCTCGTCCTACTTTTGCCACAACTACTCGACATTTCTCTTCTGGCTTCTCTTGTCATCAGCTCCTATCTTGCTCTTGCCATTCTGCCCATGCCCTGCCACATCAAAGAAAATATGCCTTCACTCTAGCAAAGGAAACATTCCTCAACTCCTTAATACAAATGCATGATTCTACTAGCTAAATGCACAAATATATACTCAAAGTCAAGCAAAAACATAGCAAATATATATATATATATATATATATATATATATATATATATATATATGAAAAGTAATACTTTTGAGGAGTTAACATCAACCCTCAACGTTTTATTTTGGGTCAAAATGGCCCTTCTGCGGATGAAAATTGTTAGAAAACTGACGGTAAATAGTTTGAAATAACTTGACATAATGATAAGTTAGAAGAAAAAAATATTTTATATTTTATATAATTTTATAAAATTATTTTGTGATTGATGTAACGCTTTTTCAAGTCAATACATTTGTCTATATGATACTGCCATGTCAGCATGCACTGTCATATAGGTTTGTCATATCATTTCAAGCTATTTACCGTCAATCAACTAACAATTTTCATCTGCAGAGGGGCCATTTTGGCCCAAAATGAAACGTTGAGGGTTGAATTGCTCAAAAAAAATAGGGGCCAAAGTGACTATTCAGTTAAACATTGAGGGCATTTTTTAACTTTATGCCTAATCAATTTTGTACTTCTGTGTATACCTTTTACAAACAAGTCTTCCTTGTAGCGATCTATGCTTCCATTTGGATTGAGTTTGACTGTGAAAATCAATATTCATCCAATTGTTCTATTCCCTTAAGGATGTGATACAAGTTCCCATACACAATTTTTTGCAATGCTTCCATTTCATTATTCAATGCTTTCTTTCATTTCGAATCCATCAATGCTTCATGCACATTACTTGGAATAGATACAGCGGATAATTGATTTATAAAAGTGCACGAGATTTTGACAAATGATGAGAAGTATAATTGTTAATGTGGTATTTAGTCTTGGCTTTAAGATTAGGGTCATATTGAATTTTTAGAATTCCTCTGTTTATCCTAATTAGATATCCTGGTTCCACGGATTGGGTTAAATCATGTATTAAAAGAGATGAAGAAATCATGTATTAAAAGAGATGAAGGTGACAATGTTACCTGAGGAGACACATTTGGTATTTCTATGGCTGTTGGTGTAGCTTGGGAAATTGTACTAACTTGATTCTCATGAATATCATCACCATCTTCAGAATGTACAAACTCGGGATGAGCATCAATATTTGAAAGTTTCGTACATGTTTGTGCATAGATTTTTTGAGCTCACAAATAAATTCATCAGTGTTATCTTCACCTAAATTAATAGTTTTCTCCCCTTGAAGAGAGCACTCATGATGGTTGAAAAACGAAATATCTTCATGGAATTTGACATCTCGAGTTACATACAATTTGTTTTCTTTAGGATCATAGCACATATATCTTCTTTTTTTTAAATCTGCGTAGTAACAAATATGCAGCAGACATCTTGTGCATCTAGTTTTCCTAAAAAACGATGTACATAAGTAGTACAACCAAACACACATGGCTCAAGGTTCAGACCAATTGGTGCTGAAACAAGTTCATGGAGTTTTTGATATGTTTTGAAACCAATTACTGGTGAAGGTGTCTGATTAATAATATATGCAGTAGAGCAAACAACTTCACCCCAATACTCTCGAGGCACTTTCATTTCAAACAAAGAGGCTCGAACAACCTGAAGTATGTGGCGATTCTTTCGTTCTGTGAAACCGTTTTGTTGCGGTGTACCATTACATGATGTTTGGAGTTAAATACCATTTTCTAGACAGAATCTATTCAGGTCAGAGCTTATATACTCCCCACCATCATCAAATTGTAGAACTTGAATTTGGCATTAATATTGAGACGTCACCATTCGGTATAGATCCTAAAAAATAGAATAAGCATCTCATTTGCTTCACATTAGAGAGATCCACGTCATACGAGTACACTCATCAATAAATGTCACAAAATAACAAGCATCAGATAATGTAGAAATTGGAGCAGGTCCCTAAACATCAGAGTGGATGGTCATAAATGGTGTAGTCCTCTTATTATAACTTGGTAGATACGCAATTCTATGGCTCTTTGCCATCTCACAAATGTCACAATTAAATTTCGAGTCTTTATGTAAAAACAAATTTTGGTTTCAATCTGATGAGATAATTAAAAGATAGATGACCAAGGTGACGATGCCATAACCATGTCATATTCATTGTTTCCTTGACTTCTTGTAAGACTCCAATCCCGGTGCGAATCCGAAGTACTACATTCGTGTCACCTAAAATCCGACCCAAAAAATTTCCATTTAAAACCATAAGTTTAGTCATTATCAAAACATCAAATCATCCATGATTTTATGTAATTAATTAAGCATTATAAATCAGTTTACAAATATAGGAGCTCCGAGTTTAAAAACACCGTAAATAGAGTTACAAACACAACACTTGTAAGGTCCTATGAATACATAAGCCCAAGACTAAATATTAAGTATCGTACTATGAAGTGAGGCAGTGCTGGGAAGTCCCTCCACGATATGCTTCTTGATCATGATCAACCTACTAACCTGCGAACGGAAACAAAAATTTCGAACGTTGAGCTTACAAAGCTCAGTGGTACATTTATACTCTACCACAATTCATGATTATCATAAAATAAGCATGTGAGATAAATGTAGTCTAGAGAGAATAGATATGGTTTTTCTATCTATGAGTCATCATCTAGCCTATATAAGCTAGAGTTCTTAGATCACCTATATCAAGGCATCATTAAATTCTACAAGAAGTCTTACAGGTTCTACAATGGTTAGCAATATTCGAGATTGCTCAGCTCTACTTTACCTGTGCTTACATAGCCATTGGGTTACCCGTAACTCACATAGACATCAGGTTGAATGGACTATATCCGGATCACCATAGCCACAGATATGTCCTGAACATACTTGATCACATTAGACGTTATTTGTCCTTACCTGAGGTCAACAAACCATCAGGATTACTCAAGCTCACATAGTCGTTGAGTTACCCGTGCTCACATAGCAAACTGTCTAATCCGAGCTCGAGCCTAAAATTTTGATCTCAATGACCTTCGAGTCTAAGCTAAACCCGGTAATACTATTTTTGAGCCGAGCCTAGACAGACTCAAACTCAGCTCGGCTCGTTATCACCCCTAATTACAACCTACATATTTTTACTAATTATAATATAATATAATATAATATAATCTTATTTTGTATCATAAATATGAGCTAATTAACAAATAAAATATTTACATAATTTTTCAAAATGTCAACAGCTTATTTCTTGGCTCCCTTAGGTTGTTCACTTTTGGCTCCCTTAGATTATTCATTTTTGGCTTCCTTAGATTGCTCGTGTTAATAGTTATCTGGTCCCTCTGGTTGGGCTCAGGACGAGGGAGATATGGTGGAGGTGTTTGTTTCTCGAGTTTTTTTGTCTCCACTAAGTTTTCCCCGTTTTGGTTGTTTTGTTCTCCATCTTTCCCCTTTCCAGGTACGATGGTCGAATTAGTAAATGATGATTGGCCTAGCTTCTATCCCCGATGCCTTTTTTGAAAGGAGCTTATGGGTTTCGCCTCATCTTCTCATTTTCTCTCAATGGGGTTGTTTCACACGAGTGAAGGTTTTAATGAGATTAATAAAGGTGGTATGATGCTCGTGTCCTTCTTAGTTGTTGCTCGATGGCTATGTCTGCCAATTTAACAAGCTTTGCTACATCACCTTGCAGATGTCTTTATGGTCTCTATTGGTGATCCTCCGAAAATGCGGCTGATTAACCCAAGGGTTTACGATGTCATCTCCGACCAAAGAGCTCTATCGGTTCAGATCTTCATGCTTTTGGAGCTTCTTATGTTGACTATTTGGCTTATGGTAGCCTCATGTTTCTCTTATCGCTATTTGCTTAGGATTTCTTTTAGGGTCTTATGTGCCCTTATTTGTCTCAGTCATTTGGGTTGTTTGTTCTCGGATCTTAGTCCCGATGTGTATGCTTATATACGATAATAAAATTTTTTATGAAAAAAACAAATGTGTGTATGGATTTATTATAACGACTCAGGTTTTGGAAACTAAGGGTCAGGTTAACACGAGGCATGGGCTTCGTGTTTTGGCCAAGACGTTTGGGCCTTGAGAGCCTTATTGGGCTTACTTTAGGCCTTGGGGCTTGGAATGTTGGTTTGGTGATGGAATTGGAAGGATGATTGAAGGGCTTTTTGGTAAATATCAAATTGAAGATGAAGAGGGCTGATATGGGAATTTATTTTTTGCAGAAAATAAAGAGAGTGAGATCATCTTGGTCCTCTTTTTCCCTCTCTCACCCATTCCCATCTTCCACCCAAACTTCTTCATGTTCAAGGTCAAATCTTTGAGTTCTAGGGTATTAATCTCGTTTGGGGCAAAGAGGAAAAGTTGTTCAGCATTAAAGGATCTTTATTTTAAGGTAAACTTTGCTTGATTTGGTAAGGTATGAGGTTTAGTTGGGGGTTTGAAGAAGAAGAGGGAGAATGGATTGTTGAGGGCTTCTTCACCAGTTATAATCCAAGGTTAGAACACCACTAACTCCTTTGAATTCCTACAACTCATAAAAATTGGCTTTGTGCATGATTTGGGTGTTTATGGTTTGATATGCTTTGGTTGACCTCTTTAATGGTAAAGTGTTGATTTGATGTTGTTATGGCTTAATTTCGGTAGTAATCCACCTAATACTATCACCATAACTTGTAGGAACGATTTAGGGTTTAACCATGGGGGTTAAACAGGGTTTCTAGGTGAAACCCGCACCCAAAGTTCAAAAATTAGGCTCGTATACCGGTACTAGAGCTAGCGCATCGGTACATCTTAGTATAAAAGGGAGAGGGTTATGAGGGGAGTACAGGTACACCTCCCTGCGTATCAGTACCTCTTGCGTATTAAGGATTCCAGTAACGCTTTCGCGTAGCGGTATGCATGGGGCGTATCGGTACCCACTGTTACATTGTCTGGGGAGGCTTTAGCGTACCAATACACAAAGGTAGGGGTACCGGTATAGGTAGATATCGGTACATGATGATTCAAGTATCGATATAAAGTACCGGTACGGCACGGAGCGTATCGGTACGACTTGGGGTCTAATTCTTTTGAACCTAATTGGAGTATTGGTACTCATGGAGGAGTATCGATACCTAGAGGGGAGTACCGATACTCACCTTGAAGTATCGATACTCGCTGGACAATCTGTCCAAGAATTTTGAGGTTGCATTTGGGGGTTCTATAATTCGAGGCAGAGGGCCCTGGGGGTCCTTTAAGGTGTAAAATGAATATTAAAACTGAGAAATAGAGATTTAAACCCCTTGTATGAAATAAATGGCTAATGACTCTTTATATGTTGGGTAAGCTATGTGAGGTGGTAACCCATAGGATCCTAGGTGGATCGATTGATGTTGTGTGGTAATCTGGGCTCTTGCTGTGTACGGAAGGGGCGCCTATAAGGTTAAGTCTTATTGAATAATAAGATAAATTAATGAGAACGTCTAATGTGCACCTTCATAACATACTAATAAATAGATAAGCTCAATAGGGTGGTATAATAATTGATAGAAACCATAGGGCGATGGTAAGTGTGTTAGAGTTATGTGTGGTATGACCCTTGTGTCGAGGTCGAGGCTTTGTGGTGGCTAGGGTCCTTGCTGTGTGTTGATGGGACACCTAGATAGTCGAGTCATCCCTTGTTGGGATTTGGATACCCTAAGTGTGTTGCAACACCTTGAAGACTCCCGAATGTAGGATCTTGATGCTTTGTGGACGCGAGCCTCATTCGAAGATGCTTGATGTGAGATTTCGAGCATGGATGTATGATCTTGATGCTTTGTGGACACGGACCTTACTCGTAGTGTAGGATCCCGATGCTTTGTGGACGCGGGCCTCACTCAAGTGTAGGATTTCGATGCTTTGTGGACGCGGATCTCACTTAATGTTGTTGGTGTTATCTGTGTGGTGCTAGGTAAACGTATGAGGTACTTGTATGAGTTGCGTACGTGATCATACATTCATAATGCTATGTGTTTAGGCGGTTATGGTAGCGCCATTGTTATGTTGCCATGATGTCATTCATGTTGCATTGCTTTATTTATGATTTGAATGAAGCATGGTTGAGTGGCGGTGTATCCACTGAGCTTTGTTAGCCCAGCGTTTGGAATGTTGTTTCCGTTTGTAGGTTAGTAGGTTTGGCTCGTTCTGGGATGAGCACCATCAGGGAAAGATTCCAGTGCCTCGTCTTATCATAGTACAGTATTTAGGTCCTTGGGCTATGTATTCGTAGGAACCTATTGTATATTGTAAATCGTATTTGGATTTTCAAACGGTCGAGACAAAGGTTTATAATGTAATTTTAAAAGGAGCTCCGCTGTATATGTTTTCAAATATTTATTATGTTTTATTGGGTTGTAATTAAATAGATTTTCATAATGGATTTGTAGATTGAGCCAAACTAGGTCAAAATTGTTTAGTTAGGTTTTAGGCGCGAGGCCAAAATGTGATATCCAGATCGTGGGTGTTACATTTATTATTTGTACTAAAACCCTGAAAACTCTTCACCATCACTGTTCGTCTCCGAATTGTCCTCCCCTTAATAGTAAAACAAAGTGGGATTGCATTCACTAATCAACCTTTTGTCTATGCCTCATTCCAAATGTTCATAATGGTAAAAGAATAAAATTAAATGCCAATTTAGTAGTTGCAGCTCAACATGTCCTTTGGAAATTTGGATCTATAATGATTCTAGATTTTGGTTAAACTCCATGCATTCAATTTTTTTTTCTATAATTACAAAACCTCTAATGCCTCAAATTTTATATGATTGTACGAAGTTTTTACATCTAAATACGACAATAAACTCGAATGCTAAAATTTTGGACTTCAATTTTATTAATTTTACCAAAACTTTGTTTACACGTCTAATCTAAATGTGTTTGAACAAAAATATAATATATTTTTCTTTATTTACCATTTATTTATGTAACTCTTTCCCTGTTGTTTTGTAATAAAATACTTTGTATGATATCAATAAAAAGAAATTAGACAAACCAAATCAAACAATAATTTCATTAACAAATACAAATAAGGAAAACCTTAATTAGTAAAATAACTCAAAAGGATTGAGACAAAGAATATGTACATGAAAACAAGAAAAAATAGCGAACACATATATTACCATATATCTAATGCATTACATCAAGAAGGTAACACTATGCACAACATCACAAATTTATATTCAAACTTGATAAGTATGTGTATAAGATGTCTGTTTAGTTTTTTTCGATATCAAATTCTGAATTCGATCAAGATAAGCTCTCTCTTTTCTTTAATAAAAAAATTAATAACAAATTAATAGGGTTTTAATAATTCAAAGTAAAATTCTTAAAACTGTACTCAATTTTTTTATCGCATTCAAATAAAATTACTAATATATATTATTATCAGTTATTCAATTACAATTTAAAGAAAATTTTAGACATTAACAATATTATTTTTAATGAAATGAAAAAGGTAATGTATTTATATATATATATATATATATATATATATATATATATATATATATAAACCATAGCTAATTTAACTAGTATTTTTTTATATCACAATTAGAGAGTTTTATATTTAAAGCTTACATAATAAAATGTACCCAAAAAATCTTATATAATAGAAAATACAAAAATAAACGTTTTTGAAAAAAATAGTAAATTGAATTGAAAAAATAATAAATTGCAGGCATTAAGAAAGATGATAAAGAGAGTGAAAACGAAATGGAAATATAAAAAGGAAAGGAGGTAGTTTCCGTGCACCCATCTCATCTCATCTCATCTCATCTCATCTCATCTCATCTCATCTCATCTCATCTCATCTCATCTCATCTCATCTCATCTCATCTCATCTCATCTCGAGCTCAGCTTCGGATTTAGGTTCGGATGTGGACTTTGCTTAGATAAGAACGGGACCTCTTCCCTTTTCCAAGTATTTGCGTTCTCTCTCTCTCTCTCTCTCTCTCTCTCTCGCCTCCTCTGCTTCTCACTCAAACGTTATATTCTTTGGGTTTTTTTTTTCAAACTGGCGATCGAAAATCAAGAACCCACTGTCCGTGAAATCAAGCCCAAGAACAGAAGAATCATGGTATCTTCATTCTCTTAAAGGGACTCATTTTTTTCCCTTGCTCTTCTTCTTTTTGATTTTATTTTCATTTTGTCTTGATTTCTTGATATGGGTCTTGTTTAAAATGTGTGTTAATGCAATGGCGTTTTGACAGGGAGCTGGTGGTCCGGAGGAAGAAGACAACAGGTGGCCACCTTGGCTGACACCTTTGTTAAGAGAGCATTTCTTTGTTCAATGCAACCTTCATGCTGATTCTCACAAGAGCGAATGCAATATGTACTGCTTAGATTGCATGAATGGCGCCCTCTGTTCTTTTTGCCTCGCCTCTCACAAGGATCATCGTTACATTCAGGTTCAATATTTTTTCCATTCAATTTCTCATCTTGATTTGGTTTTCTCATCTTTTTTTTTTCAAAAATATTACTACCAGTACTAACTATTTTACCCATTTGAAATTTGTGTATTTCCTTTAATGGGATGCAAGGGGAGTCCTGTTGTTTCAGTCCCCTTTTCTGGCATTCAGGTTTCCAATTCTGGGATACAGCGAAACCACATTTCTTAATCGAGTTGTTTTTGTTCAGTTTTTCTAAAATGTACCGAAAAGATCATAAAGCTATAGTCTTAGCCCAGGGCAAGTGTTTCTACTTTTACACGCGCATCCAAGCAGGCATTGACTCAATTTTCAAGGCCCTTTCTCTCTTTTGTAAAAGAAAACACGCATTTTAGCAGTTTTCGGATCTAACAACCAACTCAGTTTTGTCCGCCGTTTCTAAATTCTAACAGTACAGCCAAATGTTTTTCTCGTGTAAAAGTGTAATCAGATTTTGATTTTTTTTTACAGACAAGACAAAATAAAATCACGAAATTTTCAAGCGAAGCGATTGTTTTCCACTGGTCATTCATTACCAAAATCCCAAATTATTTCGGTTTCCTAATGCGATTTTGCTTTGTATTGTCAGATTAGGAGGTCTTCGTACCATGATGTGATCAGGGTATCTGAGATACAGAAATACCTGGACATTTCTGGAGTGCAGACTTATGTTATAAACAGTGCTAAGGTTGTTTTCATCAATGAGAGGCCTCAACCAAGGCCTGGAAAAGGCGTCACCAATACCTGTGAGGTCTGCGACCGAAGCCTCGTCGACTCCTTCCGCTTCTGCTCTCTTGGTTGCAAGGTATATTGATTTTTCTTTTCTAGTCAATTGTGCTGTTTGGTAGCTGAAAAAGATTGCAGGACGTTTCAAGGTTTAGTTTTCCAAGCCAAACCCAAGTTGGTCAAATTTATCTTAAATTCATTTGGAGAAATCATGTTGACTTTTGGCAATGCGAGAAAAACTAGATTCTCTCAGGAATTCAAATGGGTTGTTCCTATTATTCAATTCTTGATTCTATGTGTTTGAATTTGAAATGAATGTATTTTGTTGTTGATCATATGAAACAGCAGATTGTTGGCACATCCAAGAGTTTCAAGAAGAAGAAGAGGCACTTAGCCGTGGCTTCAGACTCTGAGGATTCATACAGCAGCAGTAGCCATGGAGTGCCGAACAACAACAAGAAGAACAAAGTGCAAAGCTTCAGTCCTTCGACACCACCTCCGTCATCGGTGAATCACCGAACCAGTGCGAAACGAAGAAAGGGGATTCCGCACCGAGCCCCAATGGGAGGTCTAATCATAGAATATTAACCATATACTATACCCTACCATTACAGAAAGCAACGTGTGAGAATGGCCTACTTTTTTTCCGCGAAAAGTGCCCCGGCATTTATCACACCCCCCTGCCTGCCTGCCTGCCTCTACTCCTGTGTATAGAGATTATATTTGCAGCAGCAAATGGTAGATGTGGAAAAATAAACCCCTTTTTTATTTACTTTTTTAGTGTTTTACAAGATAAAGCAGGTTGTTTGGTTTATAGAATGAGATTATACATATAGTAAATGGGAGAATGAAAGATGTAGATAGTGAAAAGCAGGATGTGAGATTGTAATGTAATGTTATAGGAAGCGATGTGTATACTATATTTGGAATGAAATAAGCGGATGTTACCTTGTGTGTTGTATGATCCATGGGTTTCCCTTTTAGATTTCTCTCTTTTGTTTTTTGGTTTTTGGTGGTGAATAATTTCCGAGCATATTGGGACCCATCTATCTTTTCTAATTGCTGCGTGCGGCACGTGAGAGAAGGGTTTTGATTTCAACTTTGAATTGTGGGGGGTTGTCGAGTTACGCACGTGTCTATTGTGCGGTGGTGGTTTGGTGTCTTGGAATCATCAAAAGGTTTAGCCTCCCACCCCCTTTGTGTTGTTTTCTTTACGTTCCTTCTTTATTTTGGGAATTGTGTCACCAAAGGCAGTTTGGTTTCGGTATCTTAGCCAACTGGGTTTCTTACTCTCTAAATTAAAAATACATATATTAACATTGTAATTTTTTATGAGTAATTATTTTAGGAATAATATTAAAAAAATATCTTTAACGTTTAATTGGGTATTCGCTTTTGTTCTTATTTTTTTTAAAGCAATTTAACTCTTAATGTTTTATTTTAGTCTAAAATATCTCCTCCGAAGATGAAAACTGTTAACTAACGGTAAATCACTTGAAATGACTGATAAATTTACATGACAATACACTCTGACATGACACTAACATAATAATGTTATATAGACAAAAGTATTGACTTGACATAATTCACATCAGACAAATAATTTTATAAAATTATATAAAATACAATATTTTTTTCTGTTGACATTCTATCAATTCATTTCAAGTTGTTTATTTTTAGTAACTAACAGCTTGCATCTACAAAGGGGCCATTTTGATCTAAAATGAAATATTGGGGGTTAAGATGCTTTAAAAAAGAATATGGGCTGAAGTAACTATCCATCATAGAAATATTTTTTGACATTATGCCATTATATTATGTGTAGGTGGTGGGAAAAAAATTCACCTACGGTTAATTTTAAGAGTTTAGGATTTAGATTAGGTTTTGACTTTTTGCGTTTTAGAGTTAGAAGTGTAAAATTTAGGGTTTATGATTAGAGTCTATGGTAAAATTTAGGATTTAGGGTTAAAATCTAAATTCTTAATACTACTATCTTAATCTATAAACTCTAAACCCTAAATTCTACACCCCTAAACGTTAACCACTACCCTAAACAGTTAAAATTAACCCACATGTGAACATTTTTTTCCACTGCGAGTACATGAAATGTTTTCTATTTTTAAAAATTTTGATCACAACATTTAAAATTAAGATGTTGTGCAACGAACCCCTAGGACGTACTTCATTGTGCAATGAACACCCAGGAAGTACTTCATTGTCTCGACACACACTCATACAACGACAACCTTTGGCCAGATTTCTTTTTCTAACGCATGCATTGAAGTGTTCCCCCTTAAGCACTATCTTATTGCACTCGCATTGTGTTGGGATGATCAATCAATACCGAAAGTGGCCAAGAGGGGGGTGAATTGGCAATTTAAAATTTTAGGAAGCAAATGGAAAGAGTTAGACAATGGGACACAAAGATTTATAGTGGTTCAACCTTCTAACAAGGTCTACGTCCACTACCTTAGCTTCCTACTAAGGATTTTCAACCAATTTCACTATGAAATTCTTCCCTTTTCTAGGCTAAGGAGGCAACCGTTACAACCGATCAAAGCTTTATACCCAAAGCTTGATCAATGATCACTCTTTTACAAGAAAGAAAATGGCAAATGGAAAATGACCTCACAAGGTAAATATTTGCCCAAATTACAAGAACACTCAACCCCAAACTTGAAATGAAAGATTACAATGAAATACACAAGTTGGGTACAAGGATTTGACAATAAAAGCACAAAGGATTGGATTTTAGCTTGGATGCTTGAATGTTGATCAATGTAGGTTCAATAGTTGTTGTAGTTGCACTTGAGGCTTGTATTTATACCCTTTCATTGAATTATAGCCGTTTGGGTGGTTGGAGAATTGAATATAGCCGTTAGAGAGTAAGGTTTCCCGCAATAAATGCTATATGTCAATCCCAGGTATCGGTATGTGTCTTTGAGTATCGGTACCTGCCCAATATAGAAATAGTCGTTACAAAGCAACGTGTACCGGTACTCTAAGTCAAGTATCGGTACTCAGAAAGGGGGTACCAGAACTCCATAATCCGTACCGGTACGTGAATTGCTCACTGGAAAATCTTGAGGCAATAGGGTATCGGTACGCGCATTGTTGTACCGGTACATATTTAAAAAATTTTGTTTTTGCCTCAAAGAGTATCAGTACGCGTATAGCTGTACCAGTACTCATTTTGCATTCGAAGTATAAGTAAAATCTTCACGTATCGGTACGCATTGTAGCGTACCGGTACATGTTCTACATTCGATGTTTTGAAATCAAGTAGGCGTATCGGTACGCCTATTGACGTACCGATACTAGGTGTACATTCGATGTAATTTGGAAACAAGGGGCGTACCGGTACTCATAGTACCGTATCAGTACGCATAGTCTTTTAAGGCTATTTTAACTTAGAAAAATTCATCGAATGTATTTTTAAAGTTCATCAAATATTTGGTTAAGCGTGAGACATTTGCTCGAATGCGTAGTGAGTAATTCGTATGGGTTATTTAAGATTTATGTTAAGTTATATCAAAACCATTACGAGTTAAAAACCATTTGTTATATCAAAATCAATATAAGTTCTACAATCTCCCCCTTTTTGATATAACAAAAACTTAAAATAAATTTTTAAAAAAATTGAACAAAAAATTTGAACCCAATTATTTCTCCCCATTTTTGTTAGATTAAAAGCAATATATGCAATAGGAAAAGATTAATAAAACGAAATCCAAAGTGACAAGTCAAAGTAACTATCCAAAGCATAATATATTTCAAATCCAAGGCATAGAGTATCAAATCCAATCCAAACATAAAAGTCAAAGCAAAATGGAAACAATAAAAACAATCCGAAGAAAAACATTCCAAACATCAAATCCAAATAGGTAGTCTAGGATGCATGCATTATGATATGATAAAACAAAAGAGCTATGGGATATCCTCATCATTCTCATTCTCATCATCATCCTCGTCCTCTCCCTTCTCCGCGGTGTCACCAAAAGTATGTGTTTTCCACTCAAGGTGAAAGGATGCCAAATCAGTCTCGATGCTAGTCACACGCGCACCAAGAGAAGTGAAGCGATCATCCATGTGAGATGTAACCATAGATTGCATCTCAATGAATTCCCCATCAATATAAGACCGTATTTCATCGAACTTGCCATCAAAGTAGGAGCGCATGTCATCACCAAAGGTCTGCGGAGGTGCAACCGAGGCTGGACCTGGAGGTGGAGCTGGCATATTTCCTTCACTAGGCTGACCGGGTTGTAGTCAAATCCATTCACCATCAATATAATGAAATTCGCTCTTTCGAATAGGTTTTTTATTAATGGGATCGGTAAGGGGGAATGCAAGATCATAAGATGTGTCTATGTTTTCTTTAGCAAAGATGTGGCCGTAAGTAAAAGATTTAACTTGAGATTTATGACGGTTTTGGACAAGATAGACAATTCCAGCAAAAATGATTTGAGCGAGGTTAGGGTGAATGTTATTTTGGAAGCAATGCAACCAAAAAGCATCTACCCCATAATAGTAGACCACTTCCCCTCGAAAAGACGAAAGAACCAAGTAATTAAGAGGTGAAGGAACCTATCATGTGCATTAAGGACGGATGAGGAAGAGTTCAGGGCATAAAAAAAGGAATAGGGTTGGTTTCATCATCTTCCCGACATCGTCTAAGCCTAGATGAGTAGCAATAATAGAGGAGTATAGCTTAAAGACTTTACCCATCACATATGACTCTATAGCAATGACCTCTGTTTCGTCTTCACTAAGATTGCCTTGTAATACCCCAAAATTTACTAAGTTGATTAAAGATCATTTAGTACAAATATAATAGCTTAAAAGCTAACTTAGTGACTAAAATGAAAAAAATGTGAAAGTTGGGATTTCTTTAATTATGGGTTTTGGAAAGGAAATTTCTAAGGTTTAAAGGTATCATGTGATAGATAGTGAATTGAATAAGATATTCTTAAAGTTTGGTTGAATACCAAGGAAAATTGGAATGGAAATTGAAGTTTAAAAGTTTAGTGACCAAAATGTAAATTTTGAAAATTTTATGGCTAAAGTATAAACTTTGGAAAAGTTTGGGGACTAAAGTTGTAATTTCCCAAAAGTTAAGGGTTTTTATTTCATAAATAAATAGATCACCTAAGGGTGTGAATCGAATGCGGAATTTTTGGTTCGATCTGATACTTCGATTATTGGGAAAATCGTAGTTAAAGTTTAAGTGGAATTCGGATACCCGAATCGAACTGAAAATTTTTAAAGTTTTACCATATGATAGAGAAAGGTTATAAAAGTCATTTCCAAGTGTTGGAAATATTTTTAGTTCGATTCAAGATTAATCATACAGTTTATTTCTGAGTAAAGGATTATTTATCAGTATATTGGATCGAATGGAAATTTTGGAGACTGATCCAAAAGATATGGAAAAATTCATAAAATATTACTTTATAAATATTTTATTATAGTTGGTTGGATTCAAACTAGATTTAGTCGAATTTTTACAAGAATGGCAAACTAGTAATTAAAAACTAGTTTGAGGTCAAATTGGTCATTTGGCCCCAATGGCAATTTTGAATTATTTAAAAAGCTATAAGGGCAATTTTGGAAAGAGAAAATGGAATATTAAATCTTGGCCCTTGATTGATGATAAAATCAATCTCAACCATTGGATAAAAAAAGGGCAAAATTGTAATTTCACTATTAAATGAATTTAATATTCATTTAATAGATATATGTGTAAAATAATGGTAAAAAGATGAACCAGCCAAAAATGTGAGGGCTAGGGAAAGAAAGAGAAATTTTTTTCCAAGCTCGATTCAAGCCTTGAAACTCAGTTTTCAGGTAATCTCTGCAACTACAAAGTTGCTCTACTCTTCAAGCTCTATCTCTTGATATCAATAATTCATGGAATCCATGCTTGATTGATGAGAATTTATATGAGAAAGAAATTAGGGTTTATGGATCAAATTGGGGCTTTTGAGATTTTATGATTCCGTGATTGAATTCATGTTGAAATCAAGCTAGTATGAAGTTAAAAATCATGATATTGAGTTGGGATTTAAGTTTTACATGTTTTGATTATTATGAAGATTATTAGGGTTTATGGATTCAAGTTTAATTTAGGGTTTGTAATGTTGAAATAATGATCTAGTAAGCTTGAATTATTGTTTGGAGGCAAAACCATAAGTTAAATTGTGTAGGGACCATTTCGGCAAATTGAAAAGTTGAAGGACCAAATCTGAATTTTTAGAATTTGGAGTGCATTTATGTTATTAATGATGTTAGAGATAAGAAAATGAAGTTAGAATACCAAATTGATGTTAAATTGAATTAGTGACCATTTTGACAATTTGTCAAAGTTACGTGACCAAATCGAAATGGAAGTTTTGTATGGGGGCTAAATCTGATTTTTAGTTGTAATGATGGAATTAAGGTAGTAATGTTGAATTGAAGACTACATTGCAAAGTTAAGAAGCATGAATCCTTATCTTTGCATTTTAGTACCTATTTCGGTAAATAAGGAAAATTAGGGAGAATTATTGTGAATAATTATTTGGTGAAGAATGTGATGAGTTGGTGGTTTAAAGCTAGTGATTGGAATAAATTGAAAAGTAGAGAAGTAAGGAGAAGTTAGTATAAAAGTTGAAGTTGTCTATGGTAGTCGTGTAGAAAAACTGGTTTATGGTAGTAACTTTGAAAATTCACCATAAATTCTACAAAAATGGTTAGAAGGTGAATTTTATAGCGATGTAAAGATTTGTTCGTCTAGTTTCGTTTCCAACAAACGAAAACGGATTTCGAGTTCTAAGTAAAAAGATAAGAATTTTTAAGTGGTGAAAGGTCAGAAAACAGTATAACAGACTGTTCCGAAATTCAATACTGGAAATTGACTTTGAAAATTCGCCATAAATCGTACCAGTTGAATTTGGGCTATTAATTTATATGGTTGAAAAGCTTATTGAATCTAGTTTCTTTCAGAACAAACGGAATCAAATTCCGAGTTGTAGATTATTTTATAGAAATATTTCTTGGGAGGCACTGCAAACAGCCAAAAAATGAGAATTGATGCACTTTGTATCTAAGGTTGATTAGTAAGCTTGAAAAGGGTTAATGGAAGTTCAAATTGGTCACTAAGGACCATAATGCATTTTTGAACAATACAAGGAAGAAAAGAAAATGTTTGGAGATTTTGAATTCGAATGATTATATTGGATAATATGTAACATATTGTTAGATTGGGATCTAACAAATATTTTACTTATTTGAATTATGAAGTTAAGTTCGAATCAAGGGAGGTTCAAGGTACAATGAAGGAAAGGATCGAAGAGGACTTAGTGAGGCATACTAATACATGACCCAGGTGAGTGCAATGCATACATAACATTATACATAGATATTTTATACATCACCGGTAAGACTTATAAGTCTACCTAGTTTATGTATTGTCATGATAATTATGTCATTGATCATACATTTGACATACTTTAAATATCTCAAAGGTTGAAGATAAATGCATTGATCACTAGTTATTGATGATGATTTACTATTAATGTTATTCGGATATGAACTGCTTCATGTTAATATAAATTGATATACATTGCCATGGATGAAATATTTGAGGATACAAAGCCCAAGTATGATATAGAGCTTCAAAGGTATAGTTGGCTAGCCATAGAGTAATAAACAACTGTATAAAGATTCTAAGCACTCCAGGTAAAGTGCAAATTTTATAAATACTCATTGAGGAGTATACTCATACATGGTTTGAGTATACGAACTTATTACGGGTGCTAAGCACTTCGGAGTAATTTCATAAAAACTGAATGAGGGATATATTGTATACTCCGGTAAGTATACAGAAGCACTTCGGTGCTAAGCACTCCCAGTAGAGTGCAAATAATATACATACTCAAGAAAGGTTGGGTATGGGGTGATGACTTGTGTACATAGAATCTCTTAATTCGATACCTTGGGCTAAGTAAACTGAATTGAAATAAAAAATAGAATGATAAGCTTGGAAGCTTGCAGACAGAGTTGGAAAAAGGTATTGGTAAGCATTGAAAGCTTACGGATAGAAATGACACCAATATTGGTAAGATATAATCTTATCACTTTGATATACATATATGCTATTACATATTTAATTATGTTAATTAGCATGAAATGGTAAGGTGATCATATGCATAATTAATAATTAGTAATTAATATTGAGATTGATATTATGGAAATTGCACTTAAATTTGAATTATTGCCTCACTAAGTAAATACTTAGCGTGTAACTGTTTTACACGTAGGAAAGTAGAAATGGTTGGAGTAAGGAGCATAAACGGACACCATCAATCAATAACAAGTACATCAGTATCAGTAAGATATCTTTTGATACTGTTTGATATTTACTAGTTGGCATGTATATTAAAAGGGTATGCCTGCTCTGGTAGAATTTGTATTTTATTTGGTATCTGGATGAATTTTAAATCAGGCAGTTTTATTAATTATATCAAGACAAATTAAATTGATAAGTTGCTGCCTGAAAATAAATTTGATTTGAAGATGAAAATATTATTTTTAAACTTTACGTAAATAACTAGATTTGTAAATAAAAACTAAATACATTGTAACATTTTTAAAGAAATAAAATTTTACCGAGTTACAAATGTAGAGGGTTTTACAAATGTTTTGTGATATCTCTGACTCGTATTCAGCTATGAATTCGGGAAAGGGGTATTACATTTATTGGTATTAGAGCTGCAGGTTTAGGCGATTCTCGGCCTAAATGGAAGTGGTTTTATGTTAAAAAGAGTATACATGCCACTAGGATATCAATATTACTGATATGATGTTTTTACTATTTGATTGATGTCGCTCCTTACTAATGTAAATTGGGAGGAATTAGAAGAAATATTTGAGTCAAGAAAGCGTGATGAATTGGTAAATTGGAAGCTTTGGAAGGAATCAATAGTAGTAACAATAAGGTTAATAATAACCATTCGGATAAATCTGACAATAAAGGGGCACTGGTACAACAAGAAGTGCCTGTGCTGGATTAAGGAATTGAAAAGTTTAGAAACACCTGAATTGAAAGGAAAAATAGATTAAGGTCCAGTGATTGTTGATTTATAACTGAATAATCTAAGGATTACACTGGATGGATACCGAGAAATTGGATAGAGCTATTTTGTTGCTCTGAGATTTAAGCTAGATTAGAAAACCATCTGAATTTGCTTCATAGCCAGGATTACACATATGAGTTCAAGTTTATAACATCAGGAATGATAAAGATTGGGATGATTCGAAAATCATAGAAGGCACATCTTATCTTTTTGGATAAACCTGTATTGATGTTGATGGGTCATAGCTTTACACATTCGTATATAAGTACGAAGTTAAATGGTGAATAAGATATCCTTATAGAACCCATTTCAAGTAATATAGCGGTCACGAATTTGTTGGTTTGTAATGTAAGGGTGAGCTGAGCATGTGGAATTGCTTGATAAAAACATAAGAAATAAAGTTCTCGATAAACTTAATGGAATTATCTTTTGAGGAGTCTAAGATGATTGTGGGCATGAATTGGTTACCTTCCTATCAGGTCATGATGAATTGTCGCATAAAGTGATTAATATTGAAAAATATGGAAAACACAAAAATAGTAGTAGTTGATAAAAGGGTAAACCCCTTTTCTAATGTAATTTCAGTTTTTTATTAAGGAAATTGTTGTTATAAGGTTGCTAAGTTTTCTTAGGAAATGTAGTAGATGCTCGGGCTGTTGAAGTTAAATTAAAAAATAACTCGACCATCCAAAAATATCCAGACGTATTCCCAGATGAATTACTCGAAATTACCTCTAGATTGAGAGGTGAAATTCAAAATAAAGATGTTACCAGGCATTGCGCCTAAATTAATGGCCCCGTATAAAATGGCTTCGAACGAACTTCAAGATTTAAAGGTAAAAATTGCAAGGAATGTTAGGTCGATGTTTTATAAAGTCAAGTGTGTCATCTTGAGGGCACACCAGTGTTAATTGTGAAAGAGAAAGACTGATTTCTATTAGCTCGAGAAGGTAATAGTAAAGAATAAATATCTTCTTCCGAAGACTGATGATCTTTTGATTAGTTAAAAAATCAAGGAAGAAGAAATTCTAAAGATAGCTTTTCAGACTCGGTATGAATACTATGAGTTCGTGGTGATACCTACGACATTTATAAGCCTAATGAACCAAGTATTCTAATTTTGCTTGGACCAATTTTTAGTAGAATTCATTGAGTATATTTTGGTCTATTCAAAGGAAAAATGAATAATAAGATGCCCATTTTGCATTGTTCTTCAGACCTTTCAAGAAAAGAAGCTATATGCTAAATTGTTAAAGTATGAGATTGGTTGTCTAAAGCTGTTTCATTAGTTATGTGGATTGGGCAATGGGAATAAGAATAGACCTCAAGAAAGTACAAATTATAGTTTAATGGAAACCTCTGAAAAATGTTTTAGAGCTTTAGAATTTCTTGATGATTGTCTCCTCATTGACCAAGCTATTGAGGAAAGAAATGTCATTCAGTTGAACAGATCAATGCTAAGAAATCTTTGAGACATTAAATGAGATCTTAATAGAAGCCACGGTACCAGTACAACCAGAATCAGGTAAAGATTATGTGGTGTATAGCGATGTTTCTTATAACAGTTTGGGATGCGTACTTATGCAAGAAGGAAAAGTAATGGTCTATGCTTGAGACAACTTAAGATATATGAGAGGAATTATCTTACTTAGAATTTGGAGCTAGCAATGGTTGTATTTGCTCTAACAGATATAGCATCATTATTTATACAGTGAACGATGCTATATTTATATAGGTTATAAAAGTTTAAAGTATATGCTTACTAAAGAAGAGTTAAACTTGACGTAAAGAAGTTGGATTGAGCTTTTTAAGAATTATGATATGGTCATTGACTATCATCCAGAAATGTGATAGCTGACGCTCTCAGTTGAAAGACAATTTTTGCCTTAAGAACTATGAATGCAAGATTGGCATTAAAAGAAGATGGTGTTTTGATTGTCAAGTTAAGAATAAAATTTACCATATTGGATTAAATAAGATATCTTTAAAGAAAGGATGAAAATGTTGTCAAGGCGCAAACAAGTGGAAAAGAGTGAAACTAAAAACTTGGAAGTTAGGTTTGATAGATATTTGTATTATCAAGGAAGAATTTCTATCTCAATGATGGAAACTATATGTTGACCCTAAAAGAAAAGACATTTAATATGAAGTTAAGGATAAAGTATTCCTTAAAAGTTTCACCTTGGAAGAATGTGTTATGGTTTAGACAAAGAGAAAGTTAAGTTCAAAATTTATTGGGCTATAAGAAATTGTGAAAGGAGTTAGTCTGATAGTTAAGCTTAATAGCTAGATTTATCTTTGGAAATGAACAAGATTCATAATGTATCGATGCTCTGGAAATATTGATTAGACCCCTCACATGTTGTTACTCCGGAGAAAATAGAGATTCAGCCAGATTTAAGCTATGAAAAAAAACTGGTAAAGATCCTAGCACATGGAGTCAAAGAACTAAGAAAACAAGACAATCTTGCTTGTTAAAGTTATTTGACAAAAAAATCACAAGGTTAAAGAAAAGATTTGAGAGAAATAAGAAGAAAATATAAGAAAATAGTTTCCTCACCTTTTGGAACCAAGTAAGTATTGAAAAATTCGAGGATGAATTTTCTTAAGGGGAGAGAATTCTAATACCCCAAAATTTACTAAGTTGATTAAGGGTCATTTAGTACTAAGATAGTAGCTTAAAATCTAACTTAGTGACTAAAATGATAAAAATGTGAAAGTTGGGATTTCTTTAATTATGGGTTTTGGAAAGGAAATTTCTAAGGTTTAGATAGTGAATTGAATAAGGTATTCTTAAAGTTTGGTTGAATACCAAGGAAAATTGGAATGGAAATTTAAGTTTAAAAGTTTAGTGACCAAAATGTAAATTTTGAAAATTTTATGGCTAAAGTATAAACTTTGGAAAAGTTTAGGGACTAAAGTTGTAATTTCCCAAAAGTTAAGGGTTTTTATTTCATAAATAAATAGATCACCTAAGGGTGTGAATCGAATGCGGAATTTTTGGTTCGATCTGATACTTCAATTATTGGGAAAATCGCAATTAAAGTTTAAGTGGAATTTGGATACCCGGATCGAACTGAAAAATTTTGAAGTTTTACCAATATGATAGAGAAAGGTTATAAAAGTCATTTCCAAGTGTTGGAAATATTTTTAGTTCGATTCAAGATGAATCCTATAGTTTATTTCTGAGTAAAGGATTATTTATTAGTATATTGGATCGAATGGAAATTTTGGAGACTGATCTAGAAGATATGGAAAATTTATAAAATATTACTTTATAATATTTTATTATAGTTGGTTGGATTCCAATTAGATTTAGTTGAATTTTTAAAAGAATGGCAAACTAGTAAATAAAAACTAGTTTGAGGGCAAATTGGTCATTTGGCCCCAATGGCAATTTTGAAATATTTAAAAATTTATAAGGGAAATGTTGGAAAGAGAAAATGGAATATTAAATCTTGTCCCTTGATTGATGATAAAATCAATCTCAACCATTGGATAAAAAGGGTAAAATTGTAATTTCACTATTAAATGAATTTAATATTCATTTAATAGATATATGTGTAAAATAATGGTAAAATTATGAACCAAATGTTCATATTTTCCAGCCAAAAACGTGAGGGCTAGGGAAAGTAAGAGAAAAAATTTTCCAAGCTCGATTCAAGCCCTGAAACTCGGTTTTTAGGTAATCTCTTCAACTACAAAGTTGTTCTACTCTTCAAGCTCTATCTTTTGGTATCAATAATTCATGGAATCCATGCTTGATTGATGAGAATTTACATGAGAAAGAAATTAGGGTTTATGGATAAAATTGGGGCTTTTGAGATTTTATGATTCCATGATTGAATTCAAGTTGAAATCAAGCTAGTATGATGTTAAAAATCATGATATTGAGTTGGGATTTAAGTTTTACATGTTTTGATTATTATGAAGATGATTAGGGTTTATGGATTCAAGTTTAATTTAGGGTTTGTGATGTTGAAATAATGACCCAGTAAGCTTGAATTGTTGTTTGGAAGCAAAACCCTAAGTTAAATTGTGTAGGGACCATTTCGGCAAATTGAAAAGTTGAAGAACCAAATCTGAATTTTTAGAATTTGGAGTGTATTTATGTTATTAATGATGTTAGAGATAAGAAAATGAAGTTAAAATGCCAAATTGATGTTGAATTGAATTAGTAACCATTTTGACAATTTGTCAAAGTTAAGTGACCAAATCAAAATGGAAGTTTTGTATGGGGGCTAAATCTGATTTTTAGTTGTAATGATGGAATTAAGGTAGTAATGTTGAATTGAGGACTAAATTGCAAAGTTAAGAAGCATGAACTCTTGTCTTTGCATTTTAGTACCTATTTCGGTAAATAGGGAAAATTAGGGTGAATTATTGTGAATAATTATTTGGTGAAGAATGTGATGATTTGGTGGTTTAAAGCTAGTGATTGGACTAAATTGAAATGTATAGAAGTAAGGAGAAGTTAGTATAAAAGTTGAAGTTGTTTATGGAAGTTGTGTAGAAAAACTGGTTTATGGCAATAACTTTGAAAATTCACCATAAATTCTACAAAAATGGTTAGAAGGTGAATTTTATACCGATGTAAAGATTTGTTCGTATAGTTTTGTTTCCAACAAACGGAAACTGATTTCGAGTTCTGAGTAAAAGGATATGAATTTTTAAGTGGGGAAAGGTCAGAAAACAGTATAGCAGGCTGTTCCGAAATTCAATACTGGAAATTGACTTTTTAAATTCTCTATAAATAGTACAAGTTGAATTTGGGCTATTAATTTATATGGTTGAAAATCTTATTGAATCTAGTTTCTCTCAGAACAAACGGAATCGAATTCCGAGTTGTAGATTATTTTATAGAAATATTTCTTGGGAGGTACTACAAACGGCCAGAAAATGATAATTGATACACTTTGTATCTAAGGTTGATTAGTAAGCTTGAAATGGGAAATGGAAGTTCAAATTGGTCAGTAAGGACCATAATGAGTTTTTGAACAATACAAGGAAGAAAAGAAAATGTTTGGAGATTTTGTATTCGAAAGATTATATTGGACAATATGTAACATATTGTTAGATTGGGATCTAACAAATATTTTACTTATTTGAATTATGAAGTTAAGTTCGAATCAAGGGAGGTTCAAGGTACAATGAAGGAAAGGATCGAAGAGGACTTAGTGAGGCATACTAATACATGGCCCGGGTGAGTGCAATGCATACATAACATTATACATAGATGTTTTATACATCACCGGTAAGACTTGCGATGAGTCTACCTGGTTTATATATTGTCATGATAATTATGTCATTGATCATACATTTGACATACTTTAAATATCTCAAAGGTTGAAAATAAATGCATTGATCACTAGTTATTGATGATGATTTACTATTAATGTTATTCGGTTATGAACTGCTTCATGTTAACATAAATTGATATACATTGCCATGGATGAAATATTTGATGATATAAATTCTCTATAAAGTGCAAATTTTATAAATACCCATTGAAGAGTATACTCATGCATGGTTTGAGTTTACGGACTTATTACGGGTGCTAAGCACTTCGGAGTAATTTCATAAAAACTCAATGAGGGATATATTGTATACTCCGATAAGTATACAGAAGCACTTGGGTGCTAAGCACTCCCGGTAGAGTGCAAATAATATACATACTCAAGAAAGGTTGGGTATGGGTGGATGACTCGTGTACATAGAATCTCTTAATTTGATTCATTGGGCTAAGTAAACTGAATTGAAATAAAAAAATAGAATGATAAGCTTGAAAGCTTGCAGACAGAGTTGGAAAAAGGTATTGGTAAGCATTGAAAGCTTACGGATGGAAATGACACCAATATTGGTAAGATCTAATCTTATCACTTTGATATACATATGTGCTATTACATATTTAATTATGTTAATGAGCATGTAATGGTAAGGTGATCATATGCATTATTAATAATTAATAATTAATATTAAGATTGATATTATGGCAATTGCACTTAAATTTGAATTATTGCCTCACCAAGTAAATACTTAGCGTGTAACTGTTTTACACGTAGGAAAGTAGAAATGGTTGGAGTAAGGAGCATATACGGACACCATCAATCAATAACAGGAATATCAGTATCAATAAGATATCTTTTGATACTGTTCGATATTTACTAGTTGGCATGTATATTAAAAGGGTATGCCTGCTCTGATAGAATTTGTATTTTCTTTGGTATATTGATGAATTTTAAATCAGACAATTTTTAGGCAGTTTTATTAATTATATCAAGACAAATTAAATTGATAAGTTGCTGCCTGAAAATAAATTTGATTTGAAGATGAAAATATTATTTTTAAACTTTACGCGAATAACTAGATTTGTAAATAAAAACTAAATACATTGTAATATTTTTAAAGAAACAAAATTTTACCGAGTTACAAATGTAGAGGGTTTTACAAATGTTTTGTGATATCTTTGACTCATATTCAGCTATGAATACGGGAAAAGGGGTATTACATGCCCTAGCATTAGAATAAAATATTCTAACTAGAGTTTTAAAGACAACCCTGGGTAAACGAAGAAAAGGTAAAAATTTCCATTCCCTAAGATTTTCAAGATGAGGGAACTTAAAATTTTCAGATACCATAAATGCCTAATCAACAACCTTTTCTCTTCGAATGGGAAAATTTTCATATAATCAAAAATGTTCTAATTGATTTTGACAACCCGGTTCATTAAAACGGGAATTAAAAATAGAGGTAAAGTTCAAAATGTTTGAATTTTGGTTAGAGGGACCGGATCTAGGACGTTTAGTTTTTCAGAACAAATTTGGTTCGAATGAGAAGAAATAATCCTACAAAAAAAATGAACAAGCCACAATGTATGCACAAATCAATAACTCAATCCAATATTTCCAACAAATTATTTCAGGATAATACATATAACAATATACATATATATATATATATTAATTTAAATCAAAATAAATAAAAATAGATAATTTTACTAAATCATATACATATACTATTCTCAAATAACCCTAAATCTAAGTTCCATTCGAGAAAACGAATTTTAAAAAATAGAACAAAAAATACCTTAAAAATTGTTGCAATGGATGAGAAAGTTGATGGTAGTGCACAATCTTGATGAGATCTTGATGGGTTGTTGAAAGGGTACAAGAAACTTTAAAAAATTTGTATAAATTTTGAGTGAAAAGCAAGAGAAATTGAGAGAATTTTGAGTGGGTTTTCGGCTAGGGTTGAAAAAGTGGGAGTTTTGGGGAGAGGGGAAATTTGATTTTATTAACCCTAAGAAGTGTTTCCGTGTTTCGCGTACCGGTACGCTAAACCGCGTACCGATACTAATGCTCCTTGTTTTGCGTACCGGTACTGAAAGACGCATATCGATACCGTCCATCGATACTGTATATCAGTACCCGTTATAGAGGCCGCGTATCGATACCGGTATACCAGTACCGATACCCTATGCACCAAATGGTCAAATTTGGCTGCAACAAAGGTTATGAGAATAAGGAACTACCTCTATTATGCATGCATAATGTATGAGCAATAGAAATTAAAGCATAGGCTAAGATATTAACATGCAAAAACTCCCCTAGCAATAAGCATATATGCATATAGGAGCAAAAACGCATAAGCAATCAATCAAACAAATTTAAGCATGTTTTTAAGATCCAAAGAGGCTCTAAGGGTCAAGGAAGGCTGGTTAAACCTAACTCTCTCCTAAGAGACCAAAAACGCTCTTTGTTTAATGGCTTGGTGAAAATATACGCCAATTGATTTGAGGTGTCTATATATTATAGAACTGCATCATTTTTTAAGACATGATCTCTAATGAAATGATGCATTATTTCTATGTGTTTGGTTCTAGAATGTTGGATGAAATTCTTAGTGAGACAAATGGCACTAGTATTGTCACACCTAAAGGGGATGGTACCTACATCAATTCCATAATCTAAGAGTTGTTGCTTCATCCGAAGGATTTGAGCTAGGGGTGAGCGTTCGAGCGAGTCGAGTCAAAAAATTTTGAGTTATTCGAGTTGACGCATAATATTTTACAACTCAAACTTAATTTGAAATTTTCTTGATTCGAGTCGAGTTCATGAAATTCGAGTCGAGTTTTCGAGTTCTTATACAAATTTAACTGTAATTATTTATCACGTTATAGTACGGTTTGATTCCAATTTAAACGACTCTTTCTAAACATATAAGATATGCATATATATATATTTCTTCATATTATTTTTCACATGTATAAATAAGATTTGTAATGTTATTTAATAAAAAATATCATCTAAACTTTTAAAATATATTTATAATGTTATTTTTAAATAAGGAACTTTTAGGATAAAGTATTGATGGGATCATAAATGAGTCAATAATTTGATGTGAAGAAAAACTTTACAGAAAATTTAAGTTGAATGATCAAATTGAATAAAATGTAAATTTAAAGGATTAAATTAAAAAATATATATTTTGTTAAAAATATGAATTGAAGTTACATACATATTATATATTGTTAGTGAATCATGCGGTTTAATTTTGGTGAAAATAGACTTAAAACGAAAGATGAATTGAAGAAATGGGAAATCATTCAAAGTTGAGGGGATAAATTGAAAAATTAGGAAATTTATTTTTTAAAAATATGAATTGAATCTAATTAGGTATTCTACAGTGGATTAGGAGTATGTGGTTCAAATTTGGTCAAAAATGGACTTAAAACAAAGGAGTGATTAAAAAACTGAGGAAATCATACAAAGTTGAGGGGTTAAATAGCAAAAGGAAGAAATTTATTTTGAAAATATGAATTGAAGCTAAATAGGTATTCTACATTGGTATAGCACATGCGGTTCGAATTTGGTCAAAAATTAAGTTAGAATGAAGGAGAAATTGAAGAAAAATGAAATCAGGGACTAAATCGCAAAATTGTAAAATTCAATTTTTCAGTTTTTTGATTTTTCGAGTTGGGAAAATTTCAACTCGACTCGAACTCAAAAAAATTTCGAGTTGACTCGAATAACTCGAAATTGAAAAAAATCGATTTTCGAGTCGAGTTTTGCTCACCCCTAATTTGAGCATAACAACTTCCTACAGATATGTACTCGACTTCGGTGGTAGATAATGCTACGCTATTTTGCTTCTTAGAAAACCAAGATATAAGCATACTACCTAGGAATTGACATGTGCCGGATGTGCTCTTTCTATCTATCTTACAACCCCTATAATCCGCATCCGAGAAGGCATGTAATCTAAAGGAAGAGTCTCTAGGATACCAAAGGCCTAAACAAGGTGTATCTCTAAGGTATCTAAAGATTCTCTTAACGGCTATAAGGTGTGATTCTCTGGGATTAGCTTGAAATCTAGCACACAAGCAAACACTAAACATGATATCCGGTCTACTTGCGGTAAGATAAAGCAAAGATCTTATCATAGAATGATAAAGCTTTGAATCTACACACTTACCTCTTTCACCTTTGTCAAGCTTTGTGGAAGAACTCATTGGTGTGGCTTGAGGTTTCACATTCTCCAAACCAAACTTCTTGAGCATGTCCTTGATGTACTTAGCTTGATTGATGAAGATGCTGTCATTTCTTTGTTTAATTTGGAGCCCCAAGAAGAATGAGAGCTCCTCCATCATGCTCATCTCAAACTCACATTGCATCAACTTAGCAAACTCTTGACAAAGAAATTCATTAGTAGAACCGAAGATAATATCATCAACATAAATTTGGACTACTAATATGTCTTTGTCATTTCTTTTTATGAAGAGTGTAGTATCCACCTTTCCTTTGTCAAAACCTTTTTCAACTAGAAAACTTGATAATCTTTCATACCAAGCTCTAGGAGCTTGTTTCAAACCATATAAAGCTTTTGAAAGTTTAAAAACATGGTTTGGGTAATTTGGATCTTCAAAATTGGGTGGTTGTTCTGCATACACTTCTTCATTAATAAAACCATTTAAAAATGCACTTTTTACACCCATTTGAAAAAGCTTAAATTCGTGATAACATGCAAATGCTAAAAGCATCCTAATGGCTTCCATTCTAACTACGGGTGCATAAGTTTTATCAAAATCGATTCCCTCTTCTTGAGTGTACCCTTGAGCAACAAGTCTAGCCTTGTTCCTCACTATGTTACCACTCTCATATAGTTTGTTTCTAAAAACTCATTTAGTTTCTATAGTAGATTTATTACTAGGCCTATCAACTAATGTCCAAACTTGACTTCTCTCAAATTGGTTTAATTCCTCTTGCATGGCCATTATCCAATAATCATCATTTAATGCTTCTTTAACATTCTTAGGCTCTATGCATGATATAAATGCTACATTACATGCATTTGTAAGAGAAAGTCTAGTGGTTACCCCTTTGGATAGATCACCCAAAATCTCACCACCTTTGACATAGTTGTACTCTCTTGGGTAGCTCACTTCCTTTTTCCTCAAGTCTTCTAGAGGTGGATCTTGTGTTTCTTCTTCTTTGGTTGGAACGTCATTCACCTTTGATAATTGCCCACCATCATTGGCTTCAAAAATCCCTACATCATCATCATCACAAGAATCCTTCCTCGGAAGGAGGTTATCATCGAAAATCACATGTATAGACTCTTCAACAACTAAGGTTCTTTTATTAAATACTCGATAAGCTTTAGAGTTCAAAAAATATCCTAAGAAAATAGCTTCATCACTTTTAGAGTCAAATTTGCCCAAATGATCTTTTCCATTATTTAAAACAAAACATTTACAACCAAATGGATGAAAATAGCTAAGTTAGGTTTTTTGGATTTTAAAATCTCATAAAGAGTTTTCTTTAAAATAAGCCTAATCATTACTCTATTTATTATATAGCAAGCTTTATTAGTGGCTTCCGCCCAAAAATATTTTGGCAAATTGTTTTCACAAAGCATGGTTCTAGCCATTTCCTCTAAATTCCTATTTTTCCTTTCAACAACCCTATTTTATTAAGGTGTTTTAGGGGCTAAAAAATTGTGGCTGATACCATTTGAGTTACAAAAATCCTGAAAACCTAAATTTTAAAATTCTGTACCATGGTCACTTCGAATGTGAGAAATATTTTGACCAATGTCATTTTGAGTAATCTTTGAAAATATGATGAATTTTTCTAAAGCCTCACCTTTGGTACTTAAGAATAAAACTCATGTGTATCTAGAGTAATCATCAACTAAAACGTATGCATATAATTTTCCACCAAAGCTAGTAGTTCTAATAGGACCAAAGAGATCCATATGGATCAATTATAAAACTCTACTAGTTGAAACATCATTAATAGGTTTGAAAGAAGCTCTTTTATGTTTGCCTTTTGCACAAGCATCACAAATTTTATCATTTGAAAACTTTATTTTAGGAAAACCTCTAACTAGATCTTTTGAAACCAATTTTTGTAAAACACTCATGCTTGCATGCCCTAATTTTCTACGCCATAACCATGAATCATGCTCATCATTTGCAACAAAACATGCGTGAGAAATGTGTATGTCATCTACATGCACCATGTATATGTTACTATGCGATGACCAAAAAGCACAATTTTATTTGTTTCAATGTTTAAAAGCTTGCAACCATTAGAATCAAAAAGAACATTGAAACCTTTGTCACATAATTGACTAATACTTAAAAGATTGTGTTTTAGACCATTGACATACAAAACATTATCAATGAGAATAGTTGAGTGATTACCAATGGAACCAATTCCTTCAATGTGGCCTTTGGAGTTGTCACCGAGAGTTACTACTCCTACACTCTTTGGCTTTAGTTCCAAGAATTGACTTTAGTCTCCGGTCATGTGTCTTGAGCATCCACTATCAAGGTACCATGAGTTTGCACTTGTAGCATTGGCCTTGAAGCAATGTTCCCCCTGCAAACATGGAATCAATTTTTGATTTTTGGTACCCAAATCTTTTTGGGTCCATAAACATTAGTTCTCAAAATCTTGGTTTCCTTAGGAATCCAAGAAGCAACCTCATTAACATTGTTAAAAGCAATAACATTTTTAAGAATCCACACACTTGTAGCTTTCTTACCATAATAGGGCCTTGAGTACCCTCCATGTTTGTACCCACCAAAGTTCCTTTTTACATGGTTGGGTTTTGAAGATTGCCCTTTTCCAAAACTTGGTTTCCCAACCTTGTTTAAGGAAGCTTTGAGATCATTTACCTCATTGAGGTAATGATCCTTTAATTCAGAACAAAGGTTATTTAAATCAATATTTTCTTGTTCAAAATACTTTTGATTATCTTTTAAATCACTAACCTTCTTTTCGAGTTCTGAATTAGTTTTAGACAAGGAATCGTTTTGGTTTTTTAAATCAAGGATAGTTTTCTTATTTTTCAAAATGGATTCCTTATATTTTTCAACCAATTTGTCATAAGCCTCTTGTAACTCGTTATAATCATCAAATAATTCATCATATGTAAGATCATTTAATGAGTTAGAGGTTACCTTTAGATTCTCCTCAAAGGCCATGAGACAAAGATTGGCAACTTCGTGCTCCTCATCACTTGAAGACTCTTCATCGCTCCAAGTGGCTATATGGGCCTTGTGCTTCTTTTTCTTCTCGAAGCCCTTTTTCTTGAGTTGGGGATAATTGATTTTGATGTGCCCCGGCTTCTTGCATTCGTAGCACATAATAGGATCCTTCTCTTCCTCTTTGTTCTTGTTCTTGAGATCCCTTTCTACAGTTAAACTTTCTTCTTCGGTTGGATCTCATGAGCCGAGTGAATCGTTTGGCTATCATAGCCAACTCTCCGTCTTCCTCCTCACTTGAATCACTCTCTACTCGTGAAGCTTTGAGAGCGATTCTTATATTCTTCTTCTCTACTTCCTTCTTTTCTATCCTCATTTCCTTCTTTTTCTTTTCTTCCTCTATTCCTTTCTTCATTATCTCATGGGTGAGAAGAGACCCCATAAAAGCATCGAGCTTTAGCGTCTTGAGATCCTTTGCTTCTATGATGGCCGTTTTTTTACCATCCCAAGACTCGAGAAGTAAGTAGAGTAGCTTTCGAACTAGCTTCTCCTCTGGAATGACTTCTCCAAGACACTTAAGACCATTTACAATAACGGAGAATCGTTTGAACATTTTGGAGATGTCTTCATCCGGCTCCATCTTAAAATTTTCGTAGCTCAAATTAAGAAGCCCAATCTTGGTCTTCTTAACTTCATTGGCACCTTCATATGTGATCTCTAACTTATCTCAAATTCCTTGGCACTTGAGCAAGATGACATCTTGGAGTACTCAACTGGTCCAGGTGAGCAAAATAGCATGTGTATTGCTTTGTCGTTGATTTGGAGCTTCTTTCGATCTTTATTCGTCATCTCATGCTTGGACTTCGGTAGTAACCGATCACCTTCTCTCTTCATCAGGATTGTTGGTCCATCTTCCACTACATCCCATAGGAGGTAGTCATGGGATTTGATGAAGAACTTCATACGGTTTTTCCAATAAGGATAGCTATCCCTATTGAAGTATGGAGGTTTGGTGATGGATTGAGACTCGTACAAGTTGTTGTAGGAGGTGGATGCCATGGTGTAATCACTCATTTTTATCTGGTTTGTAATTACCATATTAATATATTAGTTGGTTTAATGATTAATAGCATGTTTACATATTATATTATGTGTTTATTATGTATATGTTATTAATGTGTATGTAAGCTATGTGTGTGAGGTGTGTAAGTGCATGTATGGTATATATGTCATGTTATGAATGCATTAGTAATTATTATGGTAGATGTGGTCATGTATGCTTTACATTGTTTGTATGTATATAATTTATGTGTGTATTCGTATTAATTATGTATGTGCTACCTATAAGTATTTGAATGTATGTGTATGCTATATATGTATATGTGTACTTGTATGCACGTATATTATATGTGTGCACGTATATAGTATTATTATTATTAATATTAATATTATTAGTATGATTGGGCTAAATAAAATCCAAAATATATATATTAAAACCCAAATGTTATTAGTCCACAGTCCATATAATATTACAAGAACCCAAAAAATATAATTTACAAAGCCCATTTTCGGCCCGAACCAGACTTAACCAAACCCTAATTCTTATCTGCCTAAAACCCTTCTTTTTTCCCTTGCAGCCGTACGATCTGAGCCGTTGGATCAAGATTTGATCAAACGGCCCAGATCAAGTGGAGACCCTCCAGCTGGCGCTGCGTCTGATGCACTCTCCAGACCGTTCGCTTCTCACGCTCGCATGTAGAACACACCCTGACCGTTCAGATATCAAAACACCACGTGGCAAGATCTCGTGTAGTCCCACTTTCTCAAGATTGAATCCGAGTCATTTGATCTTCAAGGCATCTCAGCCGTTGGATCAAATCTGTTCCAACGACTGAGAATAGATCTGGCAGGGAACACCACCACCATGACTCTCTCCACGCCGGCACCACTCTGCTGTACCACCAGCTAAACATATCAGATATCACAATATATGTACCAAAAGGAAAAAATCTCGGTAATCATCAATTACCATTTGGCAGTTTCAGAAATACAAAGAAAAAACAACCAGTTTTCAAAAAGAAAAATCCTATCTTCTCGTTTTATTTTCGAACAAAAAATCCAGAAAGGTGTCCTTTTTTTACTTTGCATGCATGCTTTGAATATGAAGAAATAAGTAAAAAAACAAATGAAACAGAGGGGTGTTTTACCTTTCTTTTTTTGATTACTTCGCCGGTGATGAACCGTTTGGTGAGCTGTTTAAAAAGATGGTTTTTCTTCTTAGGCAAAGTAGGGTTATCTAGTTTTCTTTAGGTTCAAAACAGGGACGTTTAGGGTTCTTTTGGTTTGGTTTTCGGAGGCCGAAAAGCATGGCTTAAGGAGGGCTTAAGGTGGCCATAACGGCAGAACCTCGCTTGAGGCCATTCGAACGCGGCGGCCAAGGAAAGTTTAGGGTGGTTCATTTCCGGAAGAACCGAAAGAGAGAGGCGAGCTCTCTTTAGGGTTTTAAAAAATGGAAAAAATGAAATGTGGGCTGATTTTTTTGTTTTATAGATTGCAAATAAAGGCTTTTTGGTCAAATAACCCCATAAATCCTCCATTGCTCCCAAATTTTTCATTTCGGGCATGCCCCTTGGGATATTTACACCATCAGCCCCTCTCTCTTTTTGAAATATTTCGATTAAATCCCTAAATCAAACTGATTCATTTTTTTAAACGGTAAAATTACGCCCCAAGTCATCCCGCGTTTCTGAACTTTGCATTTTGAGTGTGCCCCTTGGTTATATTACACTATAGGTCCTTTAAAGTTTACTGCAGTTTTTAATTATGTCCTTAATTAAGTCTTTTGTTTATTTAATTTACGTTTCTGAATTTTGTGTCTGTTTCAATTTGGTCCCTTAGATGCTTTAAACATTAATGTCTTCTTTTATTTGTTTTTTTAGCATGTTATGTTGCGCATAGTGTTCACATATGTTTTATTTACATCATGCCAATTTATGTTTTTAGGTGTTACGTCCTTTTTATGTCTTAATTTATTTGTTCGTATTTTATGTTTTTTATGGTGTGTTTAATTTAATTTGTGTATTCATGTTAGCATGTTTCTTTTGGTGTTTGTCCATTTTGTACGTTATTTTAATACCATGTTGTTATATCATGTGTATAAGTTGGGTTATGTGTCAAGCTAAGAATTAATTTTTCTTAGGTCATCGTGTTGCTTGTTCTTGTTAGTTCAATATCATGTTGTACCTATGGCATTATTTATGTATATAAGTATGTTATTTATGTGCTTGTTTGACCTTTAAGCATGATAGGTAGTGAAGTCCTTTATTGCATGTTTGCTTTGTTAGTGCAAAATTATTGTGTCCTAATTTCTTCTTTTTGGCATGTTTTCGTGTTATAGCATAAATTTTGTGTTTACCTTGTTTTATAGGTTGCATATTAGTGTGATATTATTTGCTACATGTGAATGTCATGATGTTTATATATTCTTAAGTTGTGTCATTTGATAGGTTTTAATGTGTTATCATGGCATTAGTGTTTTACTAATCTATCATCATATTGTATATATGCCATGCACATATTGCATTTGTGGGTTTTTTTATGTGTTTAAGCATGTTAGGATTATTCAATTTAGTTTTATAAGCATGTTTTTTTATCTTGTTCGTGTGTGCTTTGTTTTTTATCATGATTTGTTTTTTATTCGTGTACTTTATTGTTATTTTTTTTTAATTTTGTAATATGCATGCTTTTATACTTTATTACCATGTTAATATCAATGCATGTTTTTTAATTATTTCTCTAAGATTGCATAATGGAATAATATTTGTCAATGTTGTGCCCTTTTATTCGAGCGTAAACGTGGCCAGTATGAAAAGCAGTGATAGTGGTTTATCAGTTTATTCTCGAATAACGAGGCCCTTAAAATCTACTCGCACTTATAACCGATTTTTAATTTAATCGTCACTTTAATCCGGAAAATCTAATATTAATAAAGCGGTAATTATTAAAGTACCAATTTTGGGCGGTGTAGGGGTACTATTTCTTTCCCACCCGTAACCGACTCCCAAACCCAACGGTTTTCAAATCTCTGGTTTTATGGTGTCCGGCTACCTTAGTGGCCGGTGGCGACTCCATTTTTAGAATTAAAATACGGTTTTTCTAAAACCCCACGGAATAAATATTTTTAAAATGCTCAAAAGACCCCAAACGCCTTGAAACCCGATTTTTTAGCGAACATCAAGGAAGATATCGCTACACATGGCGACTCCGCTAGGGATATTTTTTTTGTTTTTCAAAAAACAAATGAGAGTCAAGCTTTTTCAAAATAATTACCGCTTTACTAATATCGGAAGTCCCGAATTAAAGTGACTATTAAAGTAACATTCGGTTATAATTGTGGGTTTATTTTAAAGCATTTAAAACTTGGCATATAAACCCCTCTTTTTAAGTGGGGGAAAATGCTAATGCTTTCGCGAGGATATCGTTCCTCCGTATGGGCCTAGCAAGTACCTTCGGGGCTCGAGTACCTTATGCTCTCGTGAGGATATCGTTCCTTCGTATGGGCATAAGCGAATGGGTCCCCCTGAATTGAACCCGGTTGAAAAGGAGCCTATAATGGGTGATGATCGGGGGCCTTGCTACTCTTAGTAGAGGATAACAAGGACAATTCGGGTACCTCCTAGAACCAACACTGCATGTAGAGAACATATAGAAACCCACCTCTTTAGAGCCATGCGGATAACCTAGGTGTTTTAGACGGGATGTAAATAGGGTTGTTTTGTTTGTTTATCGTGTTTAATTTGCCCTTTATTTGTGTATTTATTGATTTTAACCGGTACTGACTTATTTTCTTTTTCTTTTTGTTTTATTTTTACATATGTCATCGCATTCGCACTACATAGGGTATTGATTCCCGAGTGGTTTCTCCCCTAATAGAGATCGTTCATGATGGACCAAGGGTTCTTTGACCAGGTGATAGAAAGTTCGGTTCTGGAGTTCCATCCCGAGGCTAGCTATGAGACAGTAGAAGAAAGATCGTTCAGAGACTTTAGATCAGATTCCGCAAGTAGTGTCAGTCCTGGTAGTGAGCAAGGTGGAGTACAAGAATTAAAGAAGCAAATGGCCGAGATGATGAACCAGATAAATACTATGATGAAAATTAAGCAGCCTGTCAAACTCAGAGAAGAATCGATCAAGGATCAGAATGTAGAACATAATGGTCAGAATGTTAAGATAGGTAACACCGTTAAATAAGACAAGTTGAATCCTTTTGTGATCAGTCTCAAGAAATAAACATGCGGTACGTCTGGGGTGGAGACCCAGAAAACAGAAGCAAAACTAAGAGAAGCCCGAGAATCAAATGACGTAAAAAGGCATTGTCCTATACCTATAAGATACACTGAGCTACTTCTGTTGCTCATTGAAAGGAATCTTATCATACTGATGAAGTCTGTACCAAAGAGACCTCATTATCCGAAGGGTCACAATAGTCGTATCTAGTGCAGCTACCACATCGGGGATTCAGGTCATCACATTGAGACTTGTGGAACCCTGAAGAACAGAGTTCAAGATCTTATCAGGATGAGAGTTTTGGGTTTCGAAGATGGGCAACTCTGATTCTACAATGAGCCAGCCATTGGCCGAGGGGCAAAGTCGAAGAAGGGCCACTACCCAGTCCAAGGTTCGGGTAACACAGAAGTAGATCACTCAAATGAGACAAATTCAAGAGCCGAGAGTAAAAGCATCTCAGAAGATGAACTAGCATTCCAGTACGGCCAGCTCGTGCAGGAGAGGTATGATCTGAGCCAGAAACCAAAGGGTACACAAGAAGAGTACCAGAGGTTGCACTTTGAATTAAAGAATGCCGGTCTGGGTGACACCTCTGAAGAATGGGTTAATGGCATGATTCAGCTGAAGAACGATTTAGAACGATGGAAGCATAAATGCAAGGCTAGCAAAAATAAAGCCAGATTATTGTCACAAAAGCTAAAAAAAGCTGAGAGCCAACGCGACATGCTCCAAGGTGAGTTGGAAAGCAGTCTGGCTATGGACGAGATCCTGAAATTAAGTTTGCAGCAGAAAAGGGGGAATCTTAAGACCTTCAAAAGGAAAACGCAGCACTTAGAGAACAGATAGAAAGGCTCAAGACTTCTTTACATACCAACGAGATTCGTGCTGAAGCATACTAGCGGGCAGGTATAAAAGTTTCAAAGAAGTAACTGTCAAGCTACGAAAGGCTGAGAAGAAACTACAGGAGAAAGACCAAGACATGAAGATTGTTATGACTCAAGCGTGACAAGTGGCCCAACAGGTAGCAGACTTAGCTGATGCAGCAATGCCGATAAGCCAAAATATGGATCAAACGTTGGACCGCGAAGGAAAGCTAACGAGACTATTGCATGAGGTCAAGAAATTAGGTGCTAGAGCTCACCGCCATCTGTAAAAGCCTAATACCTAATGTAATCAAAACTTTTGGCCTGAATGAAAATTGTTCTACAGGGACAAATCACCTGTGGAATCAATACCTATATTTGCATACATCCTTGCATTGTATCATGGAATTCGCTTCATTATACATGCATTCATCAATTTTTGCAATAATGTTGATAGTGTAAATATTGTGGCAGCGTGAGACTAAAATATAAGCCGCAACCATTCCGCATCCATAGTTTACTCGGTTCTAAAGCAAACTGATGGAAGACAGAATAGTCAGTTTAGAAAGGGGCAGAAAGATTTGGAAGCACGTTTCGATGAATCCAAAAAAATCCTCAGTGATCAGATCGCTCAATCACAAGCTGCGATAGCATCTGACATAACTGCATTGGTGGCAAAAAGCCTTGGGAAAGAAAAAGTTACAGACGAAGTCGCCCATGAGCTAGAATGTACCGCATCTCATAGTAAAGTTCAACCAAAGACGCCAAGTTCTACTAGGAGGGTATACATTGACCCTTCAAGGGTATCTGTTAGTCATCAAGTAGAGGCATCTAAAAGCCAACCCGTGGATATAGAGGTATTCTACGAAGAATAGGTGCCAGATCTGGACTTGGTCAAGAAAATTAGAAATGAAGTGGAAAAGAAATGAGAAGAAAGGTTTCGTCTCATGGAGGAAAAATTCAAAGCCATGTAGACTGTAGAGGAACCAGAGAATGACGCAAGTGATCTGAGCCTAGTATCCGACCTTGTTTTACCACCAAAGTTCAAGACCCCTGATTTTGATAAGTATGATGGAACTTCATGTCCTTCCGCGCATATTACCATTTATTGCCGGAAGATGGCTGCTTTTGCAAAAGATGAAAAGCTTTTAATCCATTACTTCCAAGATAGTCTGACCGGGGCAGCCATTTGGTGGTACAATCAATTAAGCCGGGTAGATATCAAGTCTTGGAAGGATCTTTCGAAAGCCTTCATAGAACAATACAAGCATATAACAGATATGACCCCAAATCGATTCATGCTGCAAGGTTTAAGGCAGAGGCCTGATGAGAGTTTCCATTAGTATGCTCAACGATGGCGAGATATGGCATCTCAGGTTCAGCCCTCAATTCAGGAAAGTGAAATTACTCTCATGATTGTGGATACTTTGAAGGGAGTGTTGTATGATTATCTGGTAAGCCACCATGCCGACAACTTTGCAGACTTAGTCATGGTTGGAGAGCGCATTAAAGATGCAGTTAAGAAGGGGAAGATAAGAGATCCCTACAGCACAGTTCCTCAAAAGGATGAAGATTCTCATGCTCATATGGTGAGTGCTCGCCCAATCAGTCAGCCCCAGGTTCATCCTCACAAGCAGTCTTCACGATACATAAATCCTACAAAGGTATTCCATCCTATTCCTATGTCCTACACTGAGTTGCTTCTGATGCTTATAAAAAAGAAGCTGCTAGCCCCTGTCCAATCCAAGCCAAAAGATCCTCCATATCTGGTGGGGTATGATGTCAATGTTGTATGTGATTACCATTTGGGGAGTACAGGCCACACAACTGAAAATTGTGGAGCTCTAAAAAATAAAGTCCAAAGTTTGATCGAAGCCGGTCATCTGAAGTTTTAAGGACAACGACATATATGAATTTTGGGGAGGTGCTAACTTCCCAATTAGATGTTTAACTAGATTTCATGCTTTTCAAAGGTAGTGCGAAGTCAGCTTTACTATTTTAGGCCCAAAAAGTAGTAAAGACATTTTGTAGGGGCATATGTCTTGTAAAAATGATATTTCTTTCGCATATCATTTTTGTGCACGTTTATCAAGCGATTTTCATTCTTTGATTCGTTAAAACATTTCACTCATCGGTAGGGGTTAGTTTTTGTTTTCCCATGTGCATACTCATGTTTTTGCACAGAAAATGCATGTATCCGGCTATTGTGTCCCTATATATCAATTGCATGAGGGACATTATTTTAACCTAGGTGATTGGTTTTGAGCAACCTGTATCTACTGGAAATCAAAGGCTACAGCGAAGACGAATCTGTAATTACCTTTCGAGTTATTTTGGTCAATCGTTAATGACCCCACTTGAGCATAATTTACTGTACTTGGTAAAAAAATCTCCCACGTTTAAAATGAATGAAAGAAGAAATCCTAAGAAAAAGCACTCCAATGTTCGAATCCTGGTAATAGGCACATTCAAAACCTGGTAGCAGGCTTGTTCAGATAAGAGTGTGGCAACTTTGGGGCACTCCTCTGAAGCGATAAAATGGTAATGCACCATCTAACAAAGAAAAAAGAAGAGAAAAAAAGAAGGAAAAAATAAGAAGAAAAAGATAGAGAAGAAAAACCGCTTCATGGTGACGGTAATATTTTTGTCTCATGGCAATGCTGAGTAACTCGAGGTATTGTTGTTTGCTCCATCATTATTCTCGAGCCAAAAGAATGTGATGAGTTGAATTCCACAAAAAAAAAGGAAATGAGCCAAAAATGATAATTATCTGATAGGGTCCTAACCCAGCCAAAAAAACCCAGAATAACTTGGAATGTATTTTACATTTTCAAATAACAATTCAGCTTTTGAGGTCCCCTATATACAGGATACGCTTGGGGGCAATTGCTAGTAAGTTGTCTCAATGTCGTTTTTGCACTTGATACTCAGGGTATACGATTCGACGTATCACTACGGCTGTCAAGATTTTCTGATCAAGCATTAGCAAAAAACAAAAAAAAGAAGAAAAAAGAAAAAAAAGAAGGTGTTTGTTTCTTTTCAAAATTTTGTCGTTCATTTCAAAATCCAATTTATTTTCAGAGGAAACACGGGCAATTTGCCTCTTTACATTTCTTTTTTTAAGACTTAAAGCCTAGAGACATATATTCGGTTCCCCTTAGAGTACTTCTTTTAAGTTTAAAGACATAGATTGAACTTAGAGATGGGTTTGGGGAAGTTGGGGCATTTTAACTCACCCCGTTATTTGAGACAGATAGAGACTCTGCATGATGGGTCAAAACAAGAAGGAATTCGAGTCCAAAATCAGTGGGGCACCATTTTCCGTGAAACAACAGAGATAGTTATAAGAATTCAAGTCAGAATAGAACCGAGATGTCAGATGGTTCAGAAGATTTTGATTAATGAAGAAGACAAACGACTTACTTGAGTAAAGAGATGATGTTAACCGAGGTCACTTGACTTGAAAGGTTGAACAAGGAATGAGCAACAAAGTTTCGGGGGCGAAAACTGTTGGAGCGTCAGAATGATCAATGGTTGTAGTCACATGAGGAAACCTACCTGGTGACCTAAGTATTAAGATGTGTGAGAAGACTGTGATAGGGTTTCATGCATCATTGCATCCTTATGAGTCTACATGAATAGGTTACACCTTTGCATCCCTAACAATCACGAGAATAGCAGTTTACATGACCATGTGCATCTTTACATCATAAGGTATGCTCATGCATCATCCTTAATTGGAAAACATTCATACATGAAGACGAATAGATAGTTTCCAAGAAGATGACTTCAACAAAGACTTCGTGCACCTCTGCATCGATCCAGAAGACACGCGCTTGAGTGTCGCCTTCCCTGAAAAAAAGGAAAAAACGAAAAAAAATAAATAAACACAAACAAAAAAAGTGAAGAAAAAAACAAAACACACAAAAAACACAAAAAGAGAGAAAGAAAGAAGAATGAAGAGAAAGGAAAATAGAAAAAGAAAGAAGATCGGTTGACCAGAGAAAATGTCAACATTTTCGAGCCGCCACTCTAACGGATTTCTAGACGGATAAAACCAAGGTATCACTTAAGGTTTTTCTTAAAAACCAAATATTTTAATGACATCCTTTCATAAGGATGCTTTTCTTAAAATCAACTTCTTTAGTTGGATCCTTCCTTAAGGATGTTGTTCTTAAAATTGACTTCTTTAGTTTGATCCTTTCATAAGGATGTTTACCCCAAAAAGAAAAAAAGAAAAAGAAGAAGAAGAAAAAAGAAAAAAATGGGAGAAATAAGAAGAAGGAAAGAAGAAGAAAGATTGGTTAGAGAAAAATGTCATTAGATGTTCGAGCCGTCACCTTGGATGAATTCGTCGTGATGTCTAGACGGTTTTTCTTAAAATCAAATTCAATCCTTTCTTAAGGATATTTTTTCTAAAAATTAATTCCTTAATTTATCCTTCCATAAGGATGTTTTTATTAAAATTGAATTTCTTAATTCAATCCTTTTCTTAAGGATAGTTTTCTAAAAATTAATTCCTTAATTTATCCTTCCATAAGGATGTTTTCCTTAAAATCAAATTTCTTAATTCGATCCTTTCTTAAGGGTATTTTTCTAAAAATTAATTTCTTAATTTATCCTTCCATAAGGATGTTTTTCTTAAAATCAAATTTCTTAATTCAATCATTTCTTAAGGATATTTTCTAAAAATTAATTCCATAATTTATCCTTCTATAAGGATATTTTTCTTAAAAATCAACTTCTTAGTTTAACCCTTTCGCAAGGATCGTCTTTCTTAAGATCAAGATTTCTAAATTCAGGTGCATACTGCTCAAGGATCCGACTGAAGAAAAGTGAAGAGTTCTAGAAGAACATGCGATTTCGAAGCTTTAAACAGTGAAGTCAGATAAAAATGAGTACTTATAATCTTTCCTTTGCTCTCGTTCCACAAGAACAAGCAAAGAGGGGCAACTGTAATCACTCATTTTTATCTGGTTTATAATTACCGTATTAATATATTAGTTGGTTTAATGATTAATAGCATGTATACATATTATATTATGTGTTTATTATGTATATGTTATTAATTTGTATGTAAGCTATGCGTGTGAGGTGTGTAAGTGCATGGTATTTATGTCATGTTCTGAATGCATTAGTAATTATTATGGTAGATGTGGTCATGTATGCTTTACATTGTTTGTATGTATATTGTTGATGTGTGTATTCATATTAATTATGTATGTGCTACCTATAAGTATTTGAATGTATGTGTATTCTATATATGCATATGTGTACTTGTATGTACATATATTATATGTGTGCACGTATATAGTATTATTATTAATATTATTAGTAGGATTGGGCTAAATAAAATCCAATATATATATTAAAACCCAAATGTTATTAGTAGTCCACAATCTATATAATATTACAATAACCCAAAAAATATAATTTACAAAGCCCATTTTCGGCCCGGACCAGACATAACAAAACCCTAAATCTTATCTACCCTAATCCCTTCTTTTTTCCTTTATAGCCGCACGATCTGAGCCGTTGGATCAAGATTTGATCCAACGGCCCATATTAAGTGGAGACCCTTTAGCTGGCACCGCGTGCGATATACTCTCCAGACCATTCGCTCCTCACGCGCACATGTAGAACACGCGCTGACCGTTCGAATATCAAGACGCCATATGGCAAGATCTCGTATAGTCCCACTTTTCCAGAATGAATCTGAGCATTTGATCTTCAAGGCATCTCAGCCGTTGGATCAAATCTGATCCAACGGCTGAGAATAGATCTGGCAGGGAACACCACCACCATGACTCTCCACACTTGCACCACTCCGCCATACCACCAGCTCAACCACCGCTCAGAACGTGCAAAATATAGAGAAAATAGATTATTAGTGCCCAAATCAAATCAAGTGTATTTTCATGTCTTATTTTCTACCTAAACAGATCAGATATCATAATATATGTACCAAAAGTAAAAAATCTCGGTAATCATTAGTTACCATTCGGCAGTTTCAGAAATACAAAGAAAAAAACAACTAGTTTTTAGAAAGAAAAATCATATCTTCTTGTTTTATTTTCGAACAAAAAATCCAGAAAGGTATCCTTTTTTACTTTTCATGCATGCTTTGAATATAAAAAAATAAGTAAAAAACAAACGAAACAGATGGGTGTTTTACCTTTCTTTTTTTTATTACTTCGCCAACGATGAACCATTTGGTGAGCCTTTTAAAAAGATGGTTTTTCTTCTTGGGTAAAGTAGGGTTATCTAGTTTTCTTTAGGTTCAAAATAAGGACGTTTAGGGTTTTTTTGGTTTGGTTTTCGGAGGTCAAAAGCATGAGTTAAGGAGGGCTTGAGGTGGCCATGACGGCCAAACCTCGCCTGAAGCCATTCGAACGCGGCGGCCGAGGGAAGTTCAGGGTGGTTCATTTCTGGAAGAACCAAGAGAGAGAGGAGAGCTCTCTTTAGGGTTTTAAAAAATGGAAAAAATGAAATGTGGGCTGATTTTTTTTTTGTTTTATAGATTGCAAATAAAGGCTTTTGGTCAAATAATCCCATAAATCCTCCATTGCTCCCAAATTTTTCATTTTGGGCATGCCCCTTGGGATATTTACACCATCAACCCCTTTCTTTTTTTGAAATATTTCGATTAAATCCCTAAATCAAACTGATTCATTTTTTTAAACGGTAAAATTATGCCCCAAGTTATCCCGCGTTTCTAAACTTTGCATTTTGAGTGTGTCCCTTGGTTATATTACACTATAGGTCCTTTAAAGTTTACTTCAGTTTCTAATTAAGTCATTAATTAAGTCTTTTGTTTATTTAATTTCCATTTCTGGATTTTGTTTCTGTTTCAGTTTGGTCCCTTAGATGCTTTAAACATTCATGTCTTCTTTTAATTGTTTTTTTAGCATGTTATGTTGCGCATAGTGTTCACATATGTTTTATTGACATCATTCCAATTTATGTTTTTAGGTTTTACGTCCTTTTATGTCTTAATTTATTTGTTTGTATTTTATGTTTTTTTATGTTGTGTTTAATTTAATTTGTGTATTCATGTTAGCATGTTTTTTTTTGTGTTTGTCCATTTTGTACGTTATTTTAGTACCATGTTGTTATATCATGTGTATAAGTTGTGTTATGTGTCAAGCTAAGCATTAATTTTTCTTAGGTCATCGTGTTGCTTGTTCTTGTTAGTTCAATATCATGTTGTACCCATGCCATTTTTATGTATATAAGTATGTTATTTATGTTCTTGTTTGATCTTTAAGCATGATAGGTAGTGGAGTCCTTTATTGCATGTTTGCTTTGTTGGTGCAAAATTATTGTGTCCTAATTTCTTCTTTTTGGCATGTTTTCGTGTTATAGCCTGAATTTTGTGTTTACCTTGTTTTATAGGTTGCATATTAGTGTGATATTATTTGCTACATGTGAATGTCATGATGTTTATATATTATTAAGTTGTGTCATTTAATAGGTTTTAATGTGTTATCATCGCATTAGTGTTTTACTAATCTATCATCATATTGTATATATGCCATGCACATATTGCATTTGTGGTTTTTTTTATGTGTTTAAACATGTTAGGATTATTCGATTTAGTTTTATAAGCATGTTTTTTATCTTGTTCGTGTGTGCTTTGTTTTTATCATTATTTGTTTTTTATTCGTGTATTTTATTGAATTTTTGTTTAATTTTGTAATATGCATGCTTTTATACTTTTTTCCCATGTTAATATCAATTTATGTTTTTTAATTATTTCTCTAAGATTTCATAATGGAATAATATTTGTCAATGTGGTGCCCTTTTATTCGAGCGTAAACGTGGCCAGTATCAAGCGCAGTTTAATTTTAGGCAGCAACTTATTAATTTAATTTAACTTTATATAATTAATAAAACTGCCTAAAAACTGCATGATTTAAAATTCATCGAGATATCACATAAAATACAAATTCTATTAGAGCAGTCATATCATTTTAATATACATGCCAACTAGTAAATATCAAACAGTGTCAAAAGACATCTTACTGATACTGATGTACCTATTATTGATTGATGATATCCGTTTATGCTCCTTACTCCAACCATTTCTTCTTTCCTACGTGTAAAACAATTACACGCTAAGTATTTACTTAGTGAGGCAATAATTTGAATTCAAGTGCAATTGTCATAATATCAATATTAATGATTAACAATGCATATGATCACCTTACCATTATATGCTCGTTAACATAAATAAATATGTTTATCAAAGTGATAAGCCAATACCGTTGCCATTCCATTCGTAAGCTTTCAATGCTTACCAATACATTTTCCCATTTCTGTCTGCAAGCTTTCAAGCTTATCTTCCTATTTCTTTTTTATTCTTTCAATTTATTTAGCCCAAGGTTTCGAATTAAGAGATTCTATGTACATGAGTCATCCCCCCATACCCAACCTTTCTTGAGTATGTATATTATTTGCACTCTACCGGGAGTGCTTAGCACCGAAGTGCTTTTGTATACTTACCGGAGTATACAATATATCCCTCATTGAGTTTTATGAAATTACACCGAAGTGTTTAGCACCCGTAGTAAGTCCGTATACTCAAACCATGCATGAGTATACTCCTCAATGAGTATTTATAATATTTGCACTTTACCTGAAGTGCTTAGAATATTTATACAGCTGTTTATGACCCTATGGATATCCAACTATACCATCGAACCTCTATATCATACATTGGGCATTATTTCATCATTTAAGTCATCAATGGCAACATATATCAATATATATATCAACATTTAACAGTTCATAGCGAAATAACATTCATATTATACCATCATCAATAGCTAGTGATCAATGTATTTATTTTCAACCTTTGACATATTTAAAATATGTCAAATATATGATCAATGACATAAATATCATGACAATATATAAACAATGTAGACTCATCGCAAGTCCTACCGGTGATGTATGAAACATCCATGTATAATGTTATGTATGCATTGCACTCACCTGGGCCATTTATTTGTATGCCTCACTAAGTCCTCTTTGATCCTTTCCTTCATTGCACCTCGAACCTCCCTTGATTCGAACTTAACTTCATAATTCAAATAAGTAAAATATTTGTTAGATCCCAATCTAACAATATCGTAGACATATTGTCCAAAATAATCATTCGAATACAAAATCTCCAAACGTTTTCCTTTCTTCCTTGTATTGTTCAAAAATTCATTATGGTCCTTAGTAACAACTTTGAATTTCCATTAACCCCTTTCAAGCTTACTAATCAACCTTAGATACAAAGTGTATCAATTCTCATTTTCTGGCAATTTGCAGTACCTCCAAAGAAATATTTCTATAAAATAATCTATAACTCAAAATTAAACTCCATTTGTTCTGAAAGAAACTAGATTAGATAAGTTTTTCAACCATATAAATTAATAGCCCAAATTCAACTTGTACGATTTATGGTGAATTTTCAAAGCCAGTTACAGTGCTGAAATTCGGAACAGACTGGTGTTCTATTTTTTTAACCTTTCGTCACTTAAATATTCATATCTTTTGACTCGGAAATCGAAATCAGATTCCATATGTTGGACACAAAACTAGGCGAACAAAGCTTTACATTGGTATAAAATTCACCATCTAACCATTTTTGTAGAATTTATGGTGAATTTTCAAAGTTACTGCCATAAATCAGTTTTTCTACATAGCTTCCATAAATAACTTTTGGAAAAAATTTCTTTCTTTTGTAAATTCAATCGGGCTTGGAAAAAATTTTCTCTTTCTTTCCCTAGCCCTCAAATTTCTTAGGTGATCTGTTTATTTATGAAATAAAAACCCTTAACTTTTGGAAAATTACAACTTTAGTCCCAAAACTTTTCCAAAGTTTATACTTTAGCCATAAAATTTTAAAAATTTACATTTTGGTCACTACCTTTTTAAACTTCAATTCCCATTCCAATTTTCATTGGAATTCAACCAAAATTTAAGAATACCTTATTCAATTCACTATCTATCACATGAGACCTTTAAACCTTAGAAAATTTCTTTCCAAAACCCATAATTAAAGAAATCCTAACTTTCGCATTTTTGTCATTTTAGTCACTAAGTTAGCTTTTAAGCTATTATCTTAGTGCTAAATGACCCTTAATCAACTTAGTAATTTTTGGGGTATTACAATTCTCTCTCCCTTAAAAAAATTCATCCTCGAATTTTCAACAATCATCTTATTCAAAAGGTGAGGAAACTATTTCCTTATATTTTCTTCTTATTTCTCTCAAATCTTTTCTTTAACCTTGTGATTTTTTTCAACAAACTTTAACAAACGGGATTGTCTTGTTTTCCTAGTTCTTTGACTCCATGTGCTAGGATCTTTACCAGTTCTTTTTCATAGCTTAAATCCGACTGAATCTTTATTTTCTCCAGAGTAACAACATGTGAGGGGTCTAATCAATATTTCCTGAGCATCGATACATTATGAATCTTGTCCATTTCCAAAGATAAAGCTAGCCATTAAGCTTAACTATCATACTAACTTCTTTCACGATTTCTTATAGCCCAATAAATCTTAAACTTAACTTTCTTTTTGTCTAAATCATAACACCTTCTTCCAAGGTGAAACTTTTAAGGAATACTTTATCCTTAACTTCATATTAAATATCTTTTCTTTCGGGGTCAACATATAGTTTCCATCATTGAGATAGAAATTCTTGATAATACAAATATCTATCAAACCTAACTTCCAAGTTTTCAGTTTCACTCTTCTCCACTTGTTTGAACATTGACAGCATTTCTCATCCTTTCTTTAAAGATATCTTATTTAATCTAATATGGTAAATTTTATTCTTAACTTGACAATCAAAACACCATCTTCTTTTAATGCAAATCTTGCATTCATAGCTCTTAAGATAACAATTGTCTTTCGACTGAGAGCATCAGCTGCCACATTAGCTTTTTTCTGGACGATACTCAATGACCATATCATAATTCTTAAGAAACTCAATCCAACTTCTTTGCGTCAAGTTCAACTCTTCTTTAGTAAGCACATACTTTAAACTTTTATAACCTTAAATATAGTTCACTGTATAAATAATGATTCTATATCTTTTAAAGCAAATACAGCCATGCTAGCTCCAAATCCTAAGTAAGATGATTTCTCTCATATATCTCAAGCATAGACCATTACTTTTCCTTCTTGCCTAAGTACGCATCCCAAACCGTTATGTGTAGCGTCGCTATACACCACATAATCTTTACCCTATTCCGGTTGTACTAGTATCGGGGATTCTATTAATATCTCCTTTAATGTCTCAAAGATTTCTTAGCATTTAACTATTCAACTAAATAGCATTTCTTTCCTCAATAGCTTAGTCAATGAGGAGACAATCATCAAGAAATTCTGAACCTCTAAAACATTCTTCAGAGGTTTCCATTCAACTATAGTTTGTGCTTTCTTGGGATATACCCTTATCCCCTCTGCCAAATCCACATAACTAATAAAACAGCTTTTGACAACCAAGTTCACACTTTAACAAATTAGCATATAGGTTATTTTCTCGAAAGGTCTGAAGAACAATGGAAAATGAGCATCTTGTTCTTCCTTTTTCTTCGAATAGACCAAAATATCCTCAATGAACTCTACCAAAAATTGGTCCAAGAAAAATTAGAATACTTGGTTCATTAGGCTTATAAATGCCAAAGGCATCATCACGAACTCATAGTATTCATACCGAGTCCGAAAAGTTGTCTTTAAAATTTCTTCTTCCTTGATCTTTAACTGATAATATTCTGATCGAAGGTCTATTTTGGAAACATATATATTGTTTATTTATTTATTTTATTGATCAAAAGATCATCAGTCTCCGGAAGAAGATATTTATTCTTTACCGTCACCTTATTTAACTGACGGAAATCTATACTTAATCACATAGATTAATCTTTCTTTTTCACAAATATACTGGTGCACCCCCAAGGTGGCACACTTGGCTTTATAAAACGTCAACCTAACATTCCTTGCAATTGTACCTTTAAATCCTGAAGTTCGGTCGAAGCCATTTTATACGGGGCCATTAATTTAGGCACAATGCCTGGTAGCATCTTTATTTTGAATTTCACCTCTCAATCTAGGGTAATTTCGAGTAACCCATCTGGAAATACATCCAGATATTTTTGGATAGTTGAGTTACTTTTCAATTTATCTTCAACAGTCCGAGGTCTCCACTACATTTGCTAAGAAAACTTAACAACCTTATAACAACAATTTCTTTAAATAAACAACTGAAATTACATTGGAAAAGGAATTTACCCTTTTATCAACTACTACTATTTTGTACCTTTCGTGTTTTTTTTCAATACTAATCGCTTTATGCGACAATTCATCATGACTTGATAGGAAGGTAGCCAATTCATGCCAACAATCATCTCAGACTCCTCAAAAGATAATTCCATTAAATTTATTGGGAAATCTATTTCTTATGTTGTTATCGAGCAATTTCACATGTTCAACTCGCCCTTTCATTACAACCCAACAAATTCGTGACTGTTATATTACTTGAAATGGGTTCTAAAAGGATATCTCGTTCGCCACTCAACTTCGTACTTATATAGGAATGTGTAAAGCTAGAACCCATTAACATCAATACAAGTTTATCCAAAAAGATGAGATGTACCTTCTATGATTTTTGAATCATCCCAATCTTTATCAGTCCTGATGTTATAAACTCGGACTGATATGTGCAATCCTGGCTATGAAGCAAATTAAGATGGTTTTCTAATCTAGCTTAAATATCGGAGCAACAAAACAGCTCCATCCAATTTCTCAGTATCCAAACAGTGGAATCCGTCCAGTGTAATCCTTAGATTATTTAGTTATAAATCAACAATCACTGGACCTTAATCTACTTTTCCTTTCAATTCAAGTGTTATCCGAAATTTTCAGTTCCTTAATCCTGCACACTCATTGTTGTACCAGTGCCCCTTTCTTATTCCGATTTATCCGAAGGGTTATCATTAACTTTATTATTACTACTCTTGATTTCTTCCCGAGCTTCCAATTTATCAATTCATCACGCTTTCTTGGCTCAAATATTTCTTATAATTCCTCCCAATTTACATTAGTAAGGAGCGACATCAATCGGATCCTAAAAACACCAGATCAGTAATATTGATATCCTAGTGGCATGTATACTCTTTTTAACATAAAACCATTTCCATTTAGGCCGAGAATTGGCTAAACCTGCAGCTCTAATACCAATAAATGTAATACCCATTTCCCGTATTCATAGCTGAATACGAGTCAGAGATATCACAAAACATTTGTAAAACCCTCCACATTTGTAACTCGATAAAAATTTTGATTCTTCTAAAAATATTACAATATATTTAGTTTCTATTTACAAATGTAGTTAATCGCGTATGGTTTAAATATAATATTTTAATCTTCAAATCGAGTTTAATTTTAGGTAGCAACTTATTAATTTAATTTAACTTTATATAATTAATAAAACTGTCTAAAAACTGTCTGATTTAAAATTCATCCAGATACCATATAAAATACAAATTCTATCAAAGCAGTCATATCATTTTAATATACATGCCAACTAGTAAATATCAAACAGTGTCAAAAGACATCTTACTGATACTGATGTATCTATTATTGATTAATGATGTCCGTTTATGCTCCTTACTCCAACCATTTCTTCTTTCCTACATGTAAAACAGTTACAGCTAAGCATTTACTTAGTGAGGCAATAATTCGAATTCAAGTGCAATTGTCATAATATCAATATTAATGATTAACAATGCATATGATCACCTTACAATTATATGCTCGTTAACATATATAAATATGTATATCAAAGTGATAATATTAGATCTTACCAATACCGTTGCCATTCCATCCGTAAGCTTTCAATGCTTACCAATACCTTTTTCCTATTTCTATCTGCAAGCTTTCAAGCTTATCTTCCTATTTCTTTTTTATTCTTTCAATTTATTTAGCCCAAGGTATCGAATTAAGAGATTCTATGTACACGAGTCATCCCCCCATACCCAACCTTTCTTGAGTATGTATATTATTTGCACTCTACCGGGAGTGCTCAGCACCAAAGTGCTTCTGTATACTTACTGGAGAATACAATATATCCCTCATTGAATTTTTATGAAATTACACTAAAGTGTTTAGCACCCGTAGTAAGTCTGTGTGCTCAAACCATGCATGAGTATACTCTTCAATAAGTATTTATAATATATGCACTTTACCTGAAGTGCTTAGAATATTTATACAGCTGTTTATGACCCTATGGATATCCAACTATACCATCGAACCTCTATATCATACATTGGGCTTTATTTCATCATTTAAGTCATCAATGGCAACATATATCAATATATATCAACATTTAATAGTTCATAGCCGAAATAACATTCATATTATACCATCATCAATAACTAGTGATCAATGCATTTATTTTCAACCTTTGACATATTTAAAATATGTCAAATATATGATCAACGACATAAATATCATGACAATATATAAACCAGGTAGACTCATCACAAGTCCTACCGGTGATGTATGAAACATCCATGTATAATGTTATGTATACATTGCACTCACCTGGGCCATTTATTAGTATGCCTCACTAAGTCCTCTTTGATCCTTTCCGTCATTATACCTAGAACCTCCCTTGATTCAAACTTAACTTCATAATTCAAATAAGTAAAATATATGTTAGATCCCAATCTAACAATATCTTAGACATATTGTCCAAAATAATCATTCGAATACAAAATCTCCAAACGTTTTCCTTTCTTCCTTGTATTGTTCAAAAATTCATTATGGTCCTTAGTAACCACTTTGAACTTCCATTAACCCCTTTCAAGCTTACTAATCAACCTTAGATACAAAGTGTATCAATTCTCATTTTCTGGTACTTTGCAGTACCTCTAAAGAAATATTTCTATAAAATAATCTATAACTCTGAATTCGACTTTGTTTGTTCTGAAAGAAACTACATTCAATAAGCTTTTCAACCTTATAAATTAATAGCCCAAATTCAACTTGTACGATTTATGGCGAATTTTCAAAGCCAGATACAGTGTTGAAATTCGGAACAGACTGGTGTTTTGTTTTCTAACCTTTCGTCACTTAAAAATTCATATCTTTTGACTTGGAACTCGAAATCAAATTCCATTTGTTGGAAACAAAACTAGACGAACAAATCTTTACATCAGCATAAAATTCACCATCTAACCATTTTTTTAGAATATATGGTGAATTTTCAAAGTTATTGCCATAAACTAGTTTTTTCTACACAGCTTCCATAAACAACTTCAACTTTTATACTAACTTCTTCTTACTTTTATACTTTTAAATTTAGTCCAATCACTAGCTTTAAACCACAAACTCATCACATTCTTCACCAAATAATTATTCACAATAATTCTCCTTAATTTTCCTTCTTTACCGAAATAGTCACTAAAATGCAAAGATAAGGATTCAAGCTTCTTAACTTTGCAATTTTGTCCTCAATTAAACATTACTACCTTAATTCCACTATTACAACTAAAATCAGATTTAACCCCCATACAAAACTTCAATTTTGATTTGGTCACTTAACTTTAACAAATTGTCAAAATGGTCACTAATTCAATTCAACATCAATTTGGCATTCTAACTTCATTTTCTTATCTCTGACATCATTAATAACACAAATACACTCCAAATTCTAAAAATTCAGATTTGGTCCTTTAACTTTTCAAGTTGCCAAAATGGTCCCTACATAATTTAACTTAGGGTTTTGCTTCCAAACAACAATTCAAGCTTACTAGATCATTATTTCAACATCACAAACCCTAAATTAAACTTGAATCCATAAACTCTAATCATCTTCATAGAAATCAAAACATGTAAAACTTGAATCCCAACTCAATATCATGATTTTAACATCATACTAGCTTGATTTCAACTTAAATTCAATCATGGAATCATAAAATCTCAAAAGCCCCAATTTGATCCATAAACCCTAATTTCTTTCTCATGTAAATTCTCATCAATCAAGCATGGATTCCATGAATTATTGATATCAAAAGATAGAGCTTGAAGAGTAGCACAACTTTGTAGTTGAAGAGATTACCTGAAAATCGAGTTTCGGAGCTAGAATCAGGCTTGAAAACATTTTTCTCTTTCTTTCCCTAGCCCTCACGTTTGTTGCTGTCATCTTTTCACCATTATTTTACACATATATTTATTAAATAAATATTAAATTCATTTAATAGTGAAATTACAAGTTTACCCTTTTTATCCATTGGTTGAGATTGATTTTATCATCAATCAAGGGCCAAGATTTAATCTTCAATTTTATCTTTCCAAAATTTCCCTTATAACTTTTTAAATATTTCAAAATTGCCATTGAGGCCAAGTGACCGATTTGCCCTCCAACTTGTCTTTATTTACTAGTTTGTTTCCAAATTGTCATTCCATTAAAATCTAACTAAATCTAGTTAGAATTCAACCAACCATAATAAAATATTAATAAAATAACATTTTATGACTTTTCCATAGCTTTTGGATCAGTCTCCAAAATTTCCATAAGATCCAATATACCGATAAATAATCCTTTACTCAGAAATAAACTGTAGGATTCATCTTGAATCAAACTAAAAATATTTCCAACACTTGGAAATGACTTTTATAACCTTTCTCTATCATATGGCAAAATTTCAAAATTTTCCAGTTCGATCCGGGTATCTGAATTCCACTTAAACTTTAACTGCAATTTTCCCAATAATCGAAGTATCAGAACGAACCAATAATTCTGCATTCAATTCACACCCTTAGGTGATCTATTTATTTATGAAATAAAAACCCTTAACTTTGGGAAATTACAACTTTAGTCCCCAAACTTTTCCAAAGTTTATACTTTAACCATAAAATTTTCAAAATTTACATTTTGGTCACTACCTTTTTAAACTTCAAATCCCATTCCAATTTTCCTTGGAATTCAACCAAACTTTAAGAATACCCTATTCAATTCACTATCTATCACATGAGACCTTTAAACCTTAGAAATTTTCTTTCCAAAACCCATAATTAAAGAAATCCTAACTTTCGCATTTTTGTCATTTTAGTCACTAAGTTAGCTTTTAAGCTATTATCTTAGTGCTAAATGACCCTTAATCAACTTAGTAAATTTTGGGTATTACATACCGAAACTCCATAATCCATACCGGTACGTCAATTGCTCACTAGAAAATCTTGAGGCAATAGGGTATCGGTATGCGCATTGTTGTACTGGTATGCATTTGAAAATTTTTGTTTTTGCCTCAAAGAGTATCGGTACGCGAATAGCTGTACCGATACTCATTTTGCATTCGAAGTATAAGTAAAATCTTTGTGTATGGGTACGCATTGTAGCGTACTGATACGTGTTCTACATTCGATGTTTTGAAATCAAGTACGTGTATCGGTACGTCCATTGACATACCGGTACTAGGTGTACATTCGATGTAATTTGGAAACAAGGGGTGTACCGGTACTCATAGTACTGTATCGGTACTCATAGTCTTTTACGGCTATTTTAACTTAGAAAAATTCATCGAATGTATTTTAAAGTTCATCAAATATTTGGTTAAGTGTAAGACATTTGTTCGAATGTGTAATGAGTACTTTGTATGAGTTATTTAAGATTTATTTTAAGTTATATCAAAACCATTATGAGTTAAAAACCATTTGTTATATCAAAATCAATATAAGTTCTACACATTGGAATGCCATTTATTTACACATAATAAGTACTATTAGCATATATAACACAAGCTGAACAAGGCGGAATTCATCCAAAATCAAAGAGATGATGCTAGATATATTTTACTCAAACAAGTAAACGTATTCGTGCAGAGTTATAATGCAATCATCCAGCATATATATCTAACCAACTCATCAATAGTTAACATGATTCAAGATTTACACATCGAATGTAAGCAAAAGATTTTCAACAAAAAGAACCTTGCTTTTGCTTAAAAAAAAAATTTTGAAATGAAAGTGCATTTCAAATCCCAAGTGTATACCCTCAAACTTAAAGATTGCATTGTCCTCAATGCAAAAAAAGTAGAATGCAATGACAGAATGTAGTTATAATGATGAATGCAATGACAATAAAACTAAATGCAATTACAATGACAATGTAGATGTAATGACAACACAGTTAACAAAATGAAATTACACTACATGGTATGCATGCCTACAAAATTTAAAAACTAACTCAGTCATTCATGGCTCTTGAGAGGAGGAGACGGAGCTACGCTTCTTCTTCTTGCCCCTCTTTTTCCTTGCGCTTCTTCTTATGCTTATCCTTGGATTTGGAACGCTTTCGCTTCTTCTCTTTCTTTCGCAGAGTGGCTTCCTCATCAGTTTCAGGCTCCTCTTCTTTCTCAACATCATCGTTCGTCACTACAGTCGGGATGTGTAACGTCCCGATTTTGGGCCTAGGTGTTAGCTAGGTCAGGTAGACGGTCCGATGAATCGAATTAGAGGATTCGAGTCGGTTTCGAGATTAATTCAAAATAAATAATTTTAAAATGGATAAAAATGAGGGAAAATGAGTTTTGGTGCAATTAATTTTGGAAAATGAGTTTTGGAAAAGTGATGAGGAGCTATATAAAAGATTTTGGTGCAATCAATTTTGGAAAATGAGTTTCGAAAAAGTGACATTTTGGATAGGTGACCAAAATGTAAAAATCTAAAACCTATTTTCTAAGGACTAAATTGTAAAGGGTCAAAACTTTGAATCTTTAAGGAACTATTTTGCCCAAAGTCTAATATCAAACTTTCCTCTTTAATTGGTTATTTTAAAAGGATTTGAAATAGTATAAATAGGCTTGGAGAATTAATTTTATAATAAATTGCCTAAACAAACTTTACGTAACTAACTTTTCTCTAAAAGGTTTTCTCTCAAATTCTCTCCAGCCAAACACTTTTTTCTCCTTCAAAATCTTCAGGTAACATTTTGATTTCTTTAATCATTTGATTTCAAATGAATTTCTTATAATTTCCTATCAAAACCTTATTGTTTTAATCTTGTTTTCTCATGTAAATCAATCTAATTAAGGGGAAAGTCAACATTAGAGGTGAGTTTCGTTCTTCTCCTCTAATGAATAGTTCTTTACTGAAATTCCCAAGTTATTGATCCTTTATATGTGTTTTTTAAGTTTGTGATCCTTTATATGTGTTTTCTAATGAGTTTTAATGTTATAATGAGGTAAATTGCTTTAATTGAAGTTTAATTGAGAAATTGAAAGAATATCGTAATGATTCTATTTTGATGAGTTCTTCATTGGATTAGAACATGATTTTGATGTTTTATAATATTAATAAGTTGATTTTAACATTGGAATCCCGAAACTAAGTGAATCTCTAATTTTCTAGGTTGTTAGTTATGAGTTTTAGAGGAGTTGTGGATGTTTAATGAATGTTGGAGGTATAAGGATGTTGTAAATGTGTTTTTGGATGATAATTGATGATAATTTTTATAGCTTTATGACATGGATGTCGTTAATTTTTTGTCACTCCGTCATTAATTTTTTTATAGCTTTATGACATGGATGTCGTCTACCGTTCATTGTACGTCATCGTTGACGGTCATAGATGATGGTCGTTCAGACTCAAATTTCACCAGTTGATTCGTCTCAGCCCATAAGCTCGAATTTGACCTCTATTTCGTCGAAAACTGCATCGCGAAGTCCATGAATCAGGCAAAAACTTTTCAGTTTATCTCTCGCCAATCTTCCTTCTCCATCGTCGGATGAAGCTCGTTTCTCACTATATTGCTTCCCTCGTGCCGATGAAGCTTTTCACCCTTCGGATTTTGGAAAAGTTCCTCCATTTGCTGGTAAATGGATGTCATCCAAAAGTTAACGCATGAGTGACAAAAAACGTTCAATGTCTAAACTTGAGTGGGAAAATTGAACGTTTTGAAACTTTAGTGACCAAAATAAGTTTGAGAGTAAAATTCAATGATGATGTACGTAATTTACCCCAAATTTATCTATTACCATACTCATTATATCAAATCACTTTTACCTATCTCCAACCAAACTCTACCAAAAAAAAACTCAAAATCATGATGTTAAACAAGACAAACACATCAAGTTGACGATGATTTATAACAATTTTACAATTCCAAAACAATGTAATAACGACAAACAGATTTGTATTTTCCTTGTCGACGAATTGTGGGTGTCCATGTTGACCGAGTGGATAGGAAAGGGATACCAGCTATTGGAATGCTTAATTTAACCACATTGTGATGCAAATAGAATACATGTTTTTCAACTATCAGTTATTGAACACAACCGGGACAGGTCTGCCTGTATATGGAAAATGGAAAAACTAAAAGTCAACCATGTTTTAAATTTGCTTTATCCAAGACCAGAAGTGGTGTAGATAGTTAACAACACTTAAGAATGTTCCGTGTAACAAATTATTGTAACATAATCCGCTCATTCAGGCATGGAATCTTACCAAAAGAGAAGAAAAAAAAATCCCAAAAGATCTTGATGCTTATGGCATATCAATGTATGACCTATTTCATACTTCATAGCACATGCTTTTGTCATAGATTATGTGCTATAATATGATCTCTTTACTTTTGTAATATCATTAGTAGTTAGTTCATATACATAACACCATTAACTATTTCAGTTAAATGTCTACCTGAATTTTCCTCTACTTTTTTGGATGGAAATGATGTTTTAGATATTGGGCTGAAATTGGATGTACAGGTGGGGTCATAGTATTAGTTGTGAAGTCAAATAGCTTGCTTTTAGTTTAATCATGGATATTTGATTTATTAGTCCACTAATCATGATCGGATTTTGTAAAGTTTTAATATGGGGCGATCCTCCCAACCTAATTTTCTCTATTCACAACGTCAGGATTCGAACTCATGACCTTGTTTAAAGGACCTAGCGCCTCATCACGCTATACCAATTAGTTGTTATTCAAGTAACTTGTTTTGATTTCATTGATGAACACATGATCCGTCCAGTCCTTTCAAAGCCTAACCCCCAAAAAACTCAAATATGAGTGAAGTGCAAGTTGTGGGGAGGAAATTTCGTCTGGTTTGCGCATGGTGCCAGGTTTCAACCTTCAGCAATTGACTTAACTTTCCAGGAGTCAAGTTGATTGCCTTGGTTTTGGCAGACACAAATGACCGATTTGTTATGAGAGAATCTTCGAGAGGATCAGCTTCCAACAACTCCGTGATCCTCATCAATTCCTGCAGTTTAAGAACCCTGTTAATGAGTCACTACCAAAATAATAACATATACCGACAGATAGAAAATCGTCGATAAACACCTAAAATTCATCGCTATATGATCCAAAAAATTTTATCGATAGACAAAAAAAATTCGACAAACAAACCGTCGTCGGTAAAATACTAATTGATATAGATTTATATCGACGGAAACAACCGTCAATAGAGTTGTCGGGATCCTATACTGACGGATATATTCGTCAGTAGATGTATAGCCTACTCCGATAAATTAGTGTATCTATTCCGACGGACATCTTTCGTCAATATATATGGTACATATTTACCGACAAGTTTGTACTGACGGTACGTCTGTCACTATAAAGTTTATCTTTACTGACAGCCTGACTGTTGGTGTAAGTCGAAGTATTAACTGACGGTGAATTCGTCGCAATTGATTCAAACTTTTATCGAAGGTTGTTTCCTTCGGTAATGTATCATGTAGATTTGAATAAGATACCTATGCCGAATTGGCATTTATTTTTTATTTTAATTAATGTTCCATAGTTTGAAATATCTTTCAAGAACCAGTTAATGTTCTCACCGCATGTAAAGCTACTTCTTCATTGACTGTCAACTCGAATTGATTTCAATAACCAAAAGCAACCTTTTTTATATCACCATGTTCGCATAACAAATCGATGCAGTATTTATATCATATAACTTCCATTGTTATTCTAATTTACTATTTTTACAAAATAGCAATTTTGCACTATATCAGCACCATGCTTGTAAATTACCTAGGGCACTTTTTTATTCAGAAAGTAGGTTAGAATCCCACATGCAGACATCAATTCATACATGTTACTAAAATATATTAATATTTAAAAACAATTTTATCATGAAAACAGTGAGAAATATTCAAAAGGAATGATGCTCTCATATTTTTAAAGTAGTTCAACTACAAAGAAAAACAAGACCCTGAAATCCCTCATGTTTAAAGAAAACACGTCCTAACTTGCCGGATTCAATGTCAAGGTACCAGTCTTGTTACAGCAAATTGTTGTTGCTGAACAAATATCCCCTTAAGTGAGCACATACTGCAACTGTGACAATCTTAATGGCTCCATCTACAGTATTACCCACACTTGTTTTGCCTGCAACGAACTCTGTTCTTTCTATTGGGTCTTTGGTATGGCCAGTTCGCAACTACATTCAAACGCACCTGAAATTTTTTGTTGAGGTATAGCTAACAAGTAAAGCCACAAATTTCATCAGTTGCGGTCATGGGGAAACAGATACATGCAAGGGCGTTTCTTCAGCAGTGTCGTCTGAAAGATTAGCCACGCGTAAACCCCAGTCAGTATTAATCCCGACCCCTATTATCTGAGGATTCAAACAAAGATCATCATAGTTGAGCTATAAACAGATGCAAGGTTTCAATACACAATTCAAAATACAAGAAGGGTAGGGAAAATAATAATAATAATAAAAGAGCGAGAGAGAGAGAGAGAGAATACAGTAATAGTCGAGCTCTAAATGTAAACAACCAAATAAAGGACAATAAAAGAGTAAGTTCATCTGCATGAAACATGCATTTATTCCCAAGAGCCCATGTACTCAAATACATAAATTCAGTTAGTTGAGGAGGAACAAGAGAATATATGGTATTAAGTTTTATAACTTCGATCCGGCATAAAAAGTGTATACTAGGAACTGAAACAAGCTGATTGTTGTTTAAAAACACAATATAACGATCTAAATATAAGGTAAAGGAGTAGAGTTTAGCAGCATAGTACCACTTCCATCTGCCACCTTGCAGCCAGGCATTAGAAAAGGTTGCTTGGCATCCTTGTGAACCTATATCAAGATGAAATAGAAATTCAAAGGATGAAACGTTGTAAGAATTTCATCGAATAGCACGACAGCTAGTAAAGCTTACAATAGCACTCTCTCCTGTCGTGATTCATCTATTGCAAGTGAATGACCAGAGATTAGAATTCGATCAGCTGGGACCTGATCACCGATGTTGAGAGGTATGACATCACCAACAACTACATCATATATTGAAATTTCAACTCATCTACCTCCTCTAACAACCTGAAATGTCACTTTTAAGAAAAAAATTCCTGAAGCATATTGTTCATACTCAATTCGGTCATCCAGTGGATACCAACCTCCAAATGTATGTTTCTTTTCTCTTGATATAGTTTTTGGAAGTGAAGAGATTGTTTATAGTCACTAATAGCTGTAAATTTAAAAAACTAATAATAATAACAAAAGGGTGAAAATTGTCATGCATTATGCAAAACTTTAAACAATCAATTCAGTACCTCTCACGAGTATAACAAGCAAGACTGCAAACACTAAGCTACCCCCATCATACCAACCTTCCTTTATTCCCTGTAAATGAAAAATGAAACATAGCACATGAAAACTGAAATGTTAATAACTTGTTAAGAACATATAACTCAATCTCAGGGACATTATAATTTAGAACCATAAAGCTATGTGACACAAAAGACCAGCATTATGCATATAATGATGTCATACTCCTTTATGATTTTAATAAACAAAAAAAAGATGGTCCCTTATATTAGTATTACTTACATAAAATGCTTTTTATAATAAAGTAAATTACACAAAAAAGCCCACCTCTGTCTTTATACCCAAAGCCAGAGAAGCTACAACAGCTACCACCAAAATCATCAAAGTAATATCTTGGCAAGCTTGCCAAACGAACCTCTGTCACAAGAAAGAAAAGAGCAACACAAAGATTCTGCTCAGGACCCCCCAAAAAATGATTTTTTTAAGAACAGCATATGAAAGAGAAATGACACCGAGATATCTAAATATGTACCCAAAAGCTCCCTTTTTTCCGAGGATACGTGTTTTAACCAAACGCATTCATCTGTTTCAGTAAATCAGAGTAATGCCCTGGAATACCATTCTCCAAATTTGTTTTCAGCAACTCTGATAGCCCATTAACCTGAATTCGAAACACAAACCCAAATAAGTGGGAAAAATAACACCAAAACATAATAGCAACAAATTTTATTTTCATGAACTTACCCCTCCATATTCCCGCAGAGCATCAAATTTCTGTTCCCTAGTCACTGAATCTAGATGTCTTAGTACAATAGGAAAATCTGCGCAGGGAAGTGGCATAAGAAATGTTGAGCTTTTATAAGCAGTTGCAGCACAAGAAACCGTTGAATACAACAGAATACAACATTTTACCAAATTTCTTAGACATGATACATGCAAGAGAAGAAGACAAATGACCTTATAGAAAGAAGAATACAACATTTTACCAAATTTGTATTGAACAAATGTTTAGACATTGATTGAAAGTGTAAGGAAAAAAACAACAATGGTAATGAACGACTGAAGTGGGCTGTGGATTGAAGTGAGTTATATTCTAACAGTTATTATCCTCAAACCAATCAAAACAAATCAAAATTCTATTTAGATTCAAATAAGTGTAAACAATTTAGATTCAAATTGTAGAAAAAAAAACAGCAATGATTGAAGTGAGCGACCAAAGTGACGATTACCTGTGGGATGTGGATGTGGATGTGGATGTGGCTGTGGCTGTGGCTGTGGGTGCTTGGGTGTTTCTCCTACCGCCGGAGGCTTGGAGCCGAGATGAACGATCGAAACGACGGCCGTCGACGAGCGCGCTGCGGGTGCAGCCGTGCAGGGACCAGCGTCGAAAGAGACTGGTCTGTGAGGAAGAAGAATATCTAATTCTAGGGTTTCAATTTTTTGGGTGAAATTATTAGGGAGGGACGGAAGGGTTTTTCTTAATATTTTTTATTAGTTTATTACATAATAATTAAATATGTATTTATTAAATATAAAAAATAATTTAAAATACATCCTATACCGGCAAACATATTAAACCGTTGTTACACTCTATATCCTATACCGACAGACCCAATAAACCATCGCTATATGGTTTATCATACCGACGGTTAATATAGTTCGTCGGTATAAATTAAACATATAACAAACCATTGCTATATGATTTACTTACCGACGTTTATTATAGTTCGCCGATATAAATTATATACCGACGGTTTCTTGTCTTCCGTTGGTATAACTTTTACCTACACCGACAGATATTATATCCGTCAGTATAAATTAGAACTTTTATCGACAGTTTTGGTTTCCGTCAATATATTGTATACACTGACGTTTTCTGTCGTCGGAATAACAAAGCGTCGTTATATGTACATTTTATTTTGCAGTGGTGGATATGACCACTGAAGAAGAAAATGTTTGTCCCAACTCAACAAACAAATTGACGGACATTCATTCATTTAGTGTCTACTGAAGTTCCACCTTTTCCGTATGCCTACTTCAAGTCTTTACATTTGCTTCATTTGGGATGTACATAACATAAGCTTCTGTGAATCAAAAACAAAACTTCCCTCCTACATACAATGTCTTTAATTTTGTTTCTTGATTATCAAAGCATTGATTTATTAGAAACTGGCAAATTCGATCTTAACCACAACACGGGGACTAGCATGTACAAAACTATCCGGGGATGGAATTTATTGAGTGATTTCCGGTGGAAAAAGGAGCATTGTTCTTTTTTTTTTCTTTTTTTGAACAATTTTTACCTAGGGGGAGGGGAAAGAGGAATTTTGCTCCTACTTTGGTCTTAAATTCGCAACCTAGGAGAATGAGAGGATGTCAACTGAGAGCTTTAAGCACTTGTTCTAGAGTAACTTGTCTGCATGATATGTGTGCATTTTTAAAAGACTAATAATAAAGAGCCGCTATTATTATATAATCATACAATAATATTAAAAAAAGGCTTAATACCAAAATAAATGCCCAAATTATCTTGTTTTTTTTTTCTTTCATGTGCCTAAACTATTTTTGCCCCTTTTAAGTGCCTAAACTATCATTTTTTTGTCAAAGTAGGTGCTTAAACTATTATTTTTTGGTCAAAGTATGTGTCTTAGCTTGACCTTAAAATGGCAAAAAATAATTGTTTGAGCATCTAAAAGGGACAAAAAAATTAGGCATCTAAAAGGAACAAAAAATAATTTAGATACTTAAAAAAAACATGATAATTTGGGTACTTGTTTTGACATTAAGTCTTAAAAAAAAAACTACCAGGTAGATGGAACACTATGGGGCCCTACTGCTAAAGTGAGTGAGAAAACATGAAAAGTTTAAAGTTTCCTGTTTGGCTCGTCGTGGAGCAGGCACGTTAAACCCCAACCCGTATGTCTTTCTTATTTACGCCTAGTCCTGCTTTTTTGTTTTCATATATCATTTTCTATAGTTTACATGAAACTTATACCTGAAAACACCAAGTCAAACATCAAAGGTTCAACCTTCGGATCCTGGAATTAAATCATTTTGAAAAATAATAATAATTAAATAATAGGAAAACACAAAATTATAATTTAAAAATAAAATTAATGAAAAGCCTAATATTTTATAAAAGCTGGAAAATAATAATTTTATTTTGTCGTTTCTTCGGATTTATATTGAACATTCTAAATACATTGGAAGGAAATAATTCAACGGTTTTAAATTTGGATAAATTTATGTACCCTGCATTTTATGTTGTTCGAACTCGGATCTTTTAAGATGAATAATATCATCTTAACCACTGGAACCACTCAATGAGTCCATGTATGTATAAACAATTATATTTACCAAACCAGTAAATAATTGCATTGATTTATTTTTCTGAGCATGTATAATAGAATTAAAATCAAGGCTTAAAGGTGTGAGAAGCCCTTGAACTTAAAAAAAAAATCAATTAAGCCTTCGAACATTGTTTGCTCCCAATTAAGCCCTTGAACCATAAAATTTAATCAATTAAGCCATTGAACCAATAAATTAAATCAGTTATGCTTTTTGACCAATTATGACTATTAAATTTTGACTTTTTTAGATACTACTGGCACATGATACACCACAGTTCTATCATGTTGCATTTACAATTTTTTTAAAAAATATATATTTTTTATAAATCTTATAAACGTTTTAGAATTCTTAGAACTTTTAAAGAATTTTTAAATAAAATAAAAATATTCTAAAAATATCAAGTGAAAATACTATGACCCGACACATTCACTACAAAAATATACATATACCGACACTTAGTTATACCGACGGGCAAAAATTATATGTATAGATAACATATGATTTCAATTTTTATCGACGGATATATTATTTGTCGGTGTAGACAAAATTTATACCGACGGAAGTTAAGAAACTGTCGGTACAGATGTAATTTATATCAACAAACTGTCAGTATAAATGTAATTTATATCGACGAGCAATAATAACCGTCGGTAGGTAAACCATATACCAATGGTTGATTCTATGTGTCGGTATATAAATAATTTTTACTGATGCAAAATTGTATGTCGATATAGGTTCGTATAAATAAACTATATACCGACGATTTTTTTCTGTCGTCGATATAGGTAGGTTTATAATTTTCACAGGTTTTTTAATAATAGCCAAAAAATAAAACACAAATACCCAAAAACGAAAATCCCTGATCCTTCTCTTCACCTTCGCTCTCCTTCTCTTCTCCGACTACTTCTTTCTGTTCACCTTCGTTCCTTCTCTTCTTCTCTACTGTCGCATCAGCCTCACCCTCTGTTCTTCTCCCCGTCTGCTTCTCTCCCAGACAAGGCATTGGAGAAGAAAGCTAGCTACAGTTTCGCTTCCTCTTCTATCTCCCTCTCTCCTTTTCAACAACGGTGCTCAAAACTTTGTCCTAGTATCTCCTGAAAATGGTGATTTATTTTGTGGATTTCTTGTTTCTTTTGCTCACAATGACATGTGCGTTTCGATTTTGTTTATTGCAGAATTCATCAATTAGGAAAAGTGGGGCTGACAACCTTGGTACAGTAAGTACATTTCCCCTACAACTGTCCAGTTACTTCTATCTGCAAAAAGTTAGATACTGGGATTTCAACTGATGAGCACAGCAAAAAATTGTGGTCATGCTTTGGCTTGATTCTAATGAATATGATCATGGGGATGCCTAGAGCTTTTAGTGGTCTTAGTGGTGGTGACTACTCTTAATTGTAACGGTAGTGGTACCGAAATTCTTTTCTTATTATTTGAAATTTGCGAGGGACTGATTTTGGTTATGCTTCTTGCAGTGTAATTGTTTGACTGTTCTGGTGTGACTTGCTTACTTTCTTATCTGTGCATATGCAGTTTTGCTTATGAGTTGCATTTCTGTACGCATGATTTGGTGACCCTTGCTAGTGCTAACTATTTTGCTTGTGCTTCTTTTAATTAAAAATAAATAAATAAATCAAGAATCTAGGTAGTATTCCACCTGCTTCATCAAGGCTTTCACCCTTTCCTCCTGAATCCCGTGAACGTGGTGCAACAACAGATATTATTCTTGATACTTCTGCCAAGGTTTCCTAAAACTTTCTCTAATGCTCTCCTATGCATGATGGTTCTAAACATTCTCTTTAAGCAAAAAACTCCCTTTTCATTGTTTTTGTCTCATCGATTGTAGAGTTTAAAGGAAAGGGAGAAGGAACTTCGAGCAAAAGAGGCTAAACTGTAAAGGCGAGAATAGGTGATTTCTTGTTGTTTGTTTGTGCAAGAGCAAGATACTTCATATGTATTGCAGTTTCAAATATACACTTTTCCAACATAATTTAATTACTGGCACCTTAGAAATAAAATTCAAAACCGTGTTTTGATATCATTAAAATTGGTAATGCTTGTAAAATGATTTAGTTTAATGTCATCTTTATATCATGCAGGAACTGAGAAGGAAGCACTTGCACGATGTATTGTTTTCTTTTTCGTTTATCATTGAAGACTTAATGTGCTTTTGCATTACCAATGTGAGTTCGCCATATATTCTTGCCTTTGTCTTGGCAACCAGAGTAGAAATAGAGGAGAAAAATTTGCCGCCATTCTTTTCTATTATTCATCACAACATTGCAAAGGATGTACCCATCCACCTACAACATAGGCAATATTACTATCAATCTATATTAGACTATACAGAAAATGAGGAAAAGAAATCTGTACTATCAATCTATATTTACAGCAAGCTTTTAAGTGTCAATAGTCTGGGACTCTTCAAAGATTTCACTTGTACTTCAGCCAATGTTTTGGAAATGCCACTTGCAGTTGCACATTTAGGTTCACTCAATAAATAAAAATATAATGTTTTATCCTATTTTTAGTGTGATTTTATATAGTTATATTTCTGTTCCTTTACAGGACTGGTAGTTCATTTAATTTTGGTTGGTTTTTCTTGGTAAGCTTACTGCTTTCTTGCTGTAATTTTTTATAGTAATCGAAAATATGTCGGAAATCCCCTGATTTCTGACTCTTCTGTTCTGCCTTGCAGTTTCATATCGCCTTTTGCATCTTTTCTGCAGTTGCTCCTCCATTTTTTTGAGTGGAATTCCCTTGCGTAAGTTAACATTTTTCCTTCCTATGAAAGTTTGCTCGTCGGAACAATCGGCCTTATTCCGTATTATGTGGTTCTATAAAATTCATGTAGGAACAACTTTAATCTCATATTCGTTTGTGTAATTTTTTGTGCAGGGGTACTATGCTTGCAATAAGGCTTTTCAGCTATAGTACATTGGCTGGGGTAAGTTCAATGCCGTTACGATGCCGTAGCTTACGTTCAGGATCCCATTTTAAGATGTATTCATGTGTAGAATTATACTGAAATACTTGTCTGTTGCATATCCGAGTAAGGCTTGACATGTTCAGGCTTCAATGCAGATATTCTACTTCATCGGTTTCGCATTCTTCTGCCTCGAATCGTTGCTTAGTATCTGGGTTATTCAGGTTCAGTAATCTGTAATCCCCTTTCACTTGTTTCATCAGTTCTTTCCTTGCCTATTCATTTCATTGATACGTTCTTTGAACATGATATTTGATCTATGCATTGAGAAAAGCCGGTTTCTTTTACCAGGTCCATTTTCTGTTTCCAAACTTATTTGGATTTCAAAATTGTTTTTATTCAAATGGAATAATGAAAAGAACGATGAAAAACAAATTGATAGTGATCCCAGTTCATTTCTGTATGTTTCCTGCTCAATTTGTTTATGATTATTTAGGCTTCATGTAGTTCAGAGTTGAAGTTTTTTCTCTCACTTTATCCTTTGTAAGATTCAACTAACACTCTAAATGGCCTTGTTCTAATGTGGAATTGATATCAGTTGCTGTAATGTGATCATGACTGATATTTTTTAGGCGCCATTTTTTTTGTTTTGCTTGTTCCATTGGAGCTGAAACTAGAAAGGTACCTGATGGATGACCTCCAATCTTTGTTTTTTGTTTTATTTGTAGTTCCATTAGGCCACAGCGTGTTATTGGAACCATCACAACTGCCTTGGCAAGTGCAGGGTACACCTTGGAAGGGCCTGAGGTGGAGCTTGTTCTAAATCCTCTTCGACTTGCATTTGAGACAAAGAACTTAAAAATCCTTGAACCGACTTTGGATTGTCTTCATGTATGTAGTTGCTTTCTTTCTTGCTTTACTATTTTTGAATGTTTATTGTCTTCATGTTTATTTTGACGTAGCTGAGAAAAAGCTTAGAGTAGACTGTATCAATTGCAAACTCTGCTGTTTTTCCATTGGTTTAAAATTTTACTTGGACCAATGGTGGTTATAGCCTAATGCTGAAAAAGTGTTATTCCAATATGTTAGAAATCAAAATTTTACTTTTTTATTCGAATATCAAACAATATTTTTTTCCCTTTAAAGTCTAAATCAATTTTTGTTATAACTTTATCCAACATTATAATAGTATTAATAATTTTAATATTTAAAATAAAAATATTATTAAATAAAAATAACAATAGTATTAATAGTTAGTAATATTTCAAATAAAAAATACCAATTAAACATATACTGACGGATTTTGTCGGTCTATGTATCTTAGACAAGTCTACATGATACATATACCGACGAACAAAACCGTTGGTAAAAATCTGGTGTATCTATTCTGACGAACGTCTTCCGTCAGCAGATATGGTACATATATAACGACAGGTTTTTACTGACGAATTTGTCCATCGGTATAGGGTCCCAACAACTATAGCGACGGTTGTTTGTGTGTCAGAATATTACTTTTGTCTATCAGTAAAGGATTTTGGACCATATATTGACGAATTTTAGGTGTTTTACCGATGATTTTTTGTCCGTCGGTATATATCATTTTTTTGTAGTGACTTGACCATCAAATCCAAAAAATTATCAAGATTTAATGGACAAAAATGGTCAAATGGCTTAATTGATTCAATTTCCTGGTTTAAGGTATTAATTGATTAAATTTCTTAGTTTAAGGGTTTAATTGGGTGCAAAAAATGTTCAAGGGTTTAATTGATTTTTTTTCAAAAGTTCAAGGGCTTCTTACCTAGGGGTGGGCAAAACTCGACTTGACTCGAAAAAATTGAATTATTCGACTCGAGGTGAAAAAATCGACTCGTTTTGACTGGACTCGTAATGTCATAAACTCGACTCGACTCGAAAAAATTTCAAATAAAGTTTGAGTTATAAAATGGAAATTTGAATAACTCGAATAACTCGAACTTTTTAATAATTATTTGATTAGTTTTCATATTAGAGTCGAGTTTGTCAATTATACATGATATATTATGTATATCATATGTGAAATTATAAAGAAATATATATGTATATTATATATGCATATAAAAAGCCGTTAAAATTGGAATCAATATGTGCACCGCCCAGCCCTAAGTATATGCCTATATAAACATATACGTGCACCGCTACGTATATGCATATATATATATATATATATATATATGTACAATTAAATTTGTACAGAAACTCGAAAACTCGACTCAACTCAAATTTTATAAACTCGACTCGATTCGAAAATTTTTCAAATAAAGTTTGAATCGTAAAATAGGACTTGCAAACTCGAATAACTCAAAATTTTTTGACTCGACTCGATCGAACGCCCAACCCTATTCTTACCCCCTTAAGCCTAAAATCAAATTCTCATGTATATAAGAATGAGAATTAAAATTCTATGTGTATAATTTTACTAAATTAAAATTTTGATATAACATCTTACATTATTGTAACACCCCGAAAATCGGCCGAGTCGAAATTCGGTTTTCGATGATCGGAAATTTGATTCCGACAATTAAGTTAACCTTTATAAAAAGTTAGAAAGGACTAATTTGAATAATTAGAAAGTTATGAGCTTAAATCAAAGGATTTAAGATTAAGGACTAAATTGTGAAAATTTGAAATCAAGGGCATTGGCTAAATAGTGAAGAAGTAAGATAGCAAGTTATAAGAACAAGGCATGAAGATTATAAAGACTAGATGTATGATTAGACCACCTAGTGGCTAAATTGTAAGAATTGAAAATATGCAAAATAGCTAAATTATAAGAAAGTAAAGTTAAGAGGTTAGTGTTTAAATAAAGAGAAAGATGAAGGATTTGTGGCTAATTAAGCTACAAGGTTTCTTCATAAGAAGGAAAGGTAAATGAAGGACCTAAAGCTTAATTTAACCATTTTGCTAAACTGGTGAGTAGACATGATAGGTGTCAATTTATTATAATTGGGGCTTAAATAATAAATGGGTAAAAAAGAGGAAGGATGATAATTTGATTCTGATATTAATACCACGGTAATTAAGGAGAAAAAAAAAGAAAAGAAAAAAAGGAAAGCCTTGGTTGTTTTCAACCACACCGATTCCACCATTGAAGAATCTTCTTCAAGCATTCAAAGCTTTCCACACTAAACTCTCATGGTTTAGCTATTAGATTTCTATTCCAATTATATATTTGGTAAGCCTTTGATCTTAATTTTCTATTGGTATTAATTTTATTATGCTTAGAACACGAGTATATGAACTCTAAATTTGGGTTTTTGTGAAATCAAGGATTTATACATGAAATTGAGATAATTACAAGCTTCATCGTAATTTCCCATGAATTTTAGGGCTTTGGAGGACCAAAGCCTAATCTCTTAAAGTTACGGTTTTATGTTAATTAAGATTATGTATTATGATCCATATTGATGGAATCCCATGATTAATTCATAATTAAATCAAGCTTTGATCATGGAGTTCCTATATCGACAAATGGATGCTAGGAGGTTTCTAGCTCGGTTTAGCAATTCGTAAAGCTTCGGTGTATTGGTGAGTGTAGTTACGAGTTTCGGAAATGGTTCGGTACCATTTCGATTATATTTAATCTTTTTAATTATATATTACATGTTGTGTGATTGTTTGAAGGCTCAATTAGAGCATTATGGATGACATGATGTGACAAGATGATAAGCTTGGTGAGCTTAACTTTAATACTTTGCTTTGAAAGTATGAATGTTTTGATTTTGATGTGAATTATGAATTATGCTATAATGAAAGGTAATGAAACAATGATATGGGAAACTATGCAATAAGACATTATGGAATCATGTTATGACATCTTAGAGCTTCTAGCTCATTATGGAACTATGCTATGTACTTTGGGGCTTTATGCTCACTTTGAAAACTATGTTGTGGAACCTTGGAGCTTCTAGCACTACGAAAAAAATGTTATGAACTATGTTATGGTGCCTTGGAATTATAAACTCCCTTCTGTCATAAGACTCATCTCTTAATAACAAAGCTTAAAATGCTATAAGTTGCTTAAATAATGGAAGTCCTTGGACACTTTGGCATGATACAATGGTATATTCGAACTACGATCCACGGGCTACGGCTTAGGGATGACGATCCCATATATGTAATATGCTTGAACACTAGCCATTACTTTGTGTTACATGTAACACGTACTAATACGGTTAAACACGAACCAATGCTACCTATGTCCAATGTGATCCAAGGCAAATGTCGTTAAAATACATGAACTCAGATATGAACTCTAATGAGAATTTCGATAATAACTCCAATAAATATCGATAAGATATGTTAAGTGTAAGACATGAAAGGAAATGCAAAAGTTTGTCCTATGCAAGCTTTGAAAACATAAGTATGTATAAAAATATGGTATAATTAGAATATTATATTGTTTTGCTATAAATGCTTCGTTGACACCCTTTGATTGTAATTTCTTTGTATACATTGACTAGAGCATGATATATCATTTATATTTATGTTTAAGCTACCTCACTAAGTTAAGCAAGCTTACCATGTTTCTTTGTATACATTTCATGTGTAAAAATCTCTCTAAATGTTTGGGATTGTATTCGGGGGTTTCAAGTCACTCTTAAGCCATTGAGTAAGTACCTATGTCAAACTTCTAGTTTGTGGCATATGAACTAAGCATTTGCATTAAGATAAATATGGTTTTGGATTGACATTATGATTTGAATTGGTGCATGGAATGAATATGATATGATAGCTAAACAAGAGTAATTTTATGTTATGTTTATATGTTTTCTAATATAACTTAATGAAGTAAGTTATAAGATATGAATAAAGGTGTATGTGTGATTCATGAGATGGTAGTTTTATGCTATGTCTTGTATGATTGAGTTGTGAACTTATGTAAGGATAAGTAAGTACTTATATGGTAAAATTAAACATGGTATAACTTGGTGATATTAAAGATGTTGTGATTAAGCATGATGATATGCATAGGTGACCAATAATGTTATGTTGCACTTGTAAGCTTTGTAATAAGCTTAAGCTTGTATGATTGTAAGTAATGAACCTTGATCAAGAATTTAGTTATGATAAGTCCTATATTATATTTTGGTAAATAAGATTTTAAGGACTTGAAACATGTTAAGTTTATGGATGATGAGTTATGGTATGGTGTCTTTTATGCTTAAGAATATGTATTGATATTGCGTATTGATAATGATGACCTTTAGGGGGTTAGAAATGAGTGAAACACAACAAAAACAGGGGATTCGAGCCAAATAAGTATAAATGATTGATCCATTAAGAAAAATAATTGATCCCTTGGATTCCAGTAACTAATTAAATGATCTTCCAGACATTTAGTGTAAAAGAATCGATCCCCACAGAAAAGGGATCGATCCCTTGAAATTTGAAAAGTTTGCAATTTAGTCCTTAACTCGTATCTTGACCAATTGATGTTAGAATTGATCTTTGTTTCTTTTGAAATTCATAAGTTTGTAAGAATTTATGTTTAAGAGTATATTTAGATAGTAAATTGAATATTTTAAAATATCCTCAAAACTTTTAAAAATTTACAAATAGGTCCCTAAACTTTTGAAACTATATAATTTAGTCCCTATTGGTTAAAATCATTATTGGTTGATTTAAGATCTCTAATAATTAACGATTAATGTTTTTCTTTGATGTTAAGCGTGTTTTGTGTTCTTTGATTTTAATTTGAACGTCTGGTTCTCTAATTTGGATTCTGGTGACATCTTCGATCCCAACTTTCTTCTAGACCAGGTAGGGGTGTTACATTTGTGGTATCAGAGCTAGATTTTAGTCGATTCTAAGACTAAACTAAGGTTTATTGTATGTCTGCATTCTGCATATGCCACCTAGGAGTTATAATTCCATTTTGTATTGTGACTTACAGCTGATATGATCTTGTTATTTTTCAGTAGTTAACAAAATGTCAAGAAGAAATTCAGGATATAAGTAAAGTGATATGAACTATTTGATTTTGTTTCAAGGAATGCACCTTATGCATCAAGAATAAATTCTGAAGCATGGCTAGTATGATTAAGAACCTTGTGCATCAAGAATATTATTAAGATTCTTGCTTATGAAGCAAGAAAGATATTCAATAAATTGTCATGATTAGTGATTCTGCAAGTATTATAAGTATGTTACAAGTGTAATAAATTGAAAAGTCAAATATCAGTAAATCGAGTCAAAGCATGTGAAAGAACCAAATACGATGAAAATTTAGATGGGATAATAAAGATTAACTCTAAGAGACCTTGGAATTTAAATTCAGGTTAATCTATGTGATCAAGCCATATTACCAAACCCCTGACATTAGCTCAGTCATCGATAAGATTATGAAAATCTCTGTTGATGTTATGAAAGGAAAATTCGAGGATGAATTTTCCTTAAGGGGAAAATTGTAACACCCCAAAAATTGGCCTAGTCGAAATTCAGTTTTTGATGATCGAAAATTCGATTCTGACAATTAAGTTAACCTTTATAAAAGGTTACAAATGACTAATTTGAATAATTAGAAAGTTATGAGCTTAAATCAAAGAATTTAAGATTAAGGACTAAATTGTGAAACTTTGAAATTAAGGGCCATAGGCTAAATAGCGAAGTAAGATAGCAAGTTATAAGAACAAGGCATGAAGATTATAAAGACTAGATGTATGATTAGACCACCTAGTCGCTAAATTGTAAGAATTAAAAATATGTGAAATGGCTAAATTATAAGAAAGTAAAGTTCAGAGGTTAGTGTTTAAATAAAGGGAAAGATCAATGACTTATGGCTAATTAAGCCACAAGGTTTATACATAAGAAGGAAATGTAAATGAAGGACCTAAAGCTTAATTTAACCATTTTGCTAAAATGGTGAGTAGACATGATAGGTGTCAATTTATTATAATTGGGGCTTAAATAATAAATGGGTAATAAAGAGGAAATATGATAATTTGGTTCTGGTATTAATACGACACAGTAATTAAGGAGAAAAAAGGAAAAGAAAAAAAGGGGAAAGCCTTGGTTGTCTTCAACCATACCGATTCCACCATTGAAGAATCTTCTTCAACCATTCAAAGCTTTCCACGCTAAACTCTCATGGTTTAGCTATTAGATTTCTATTTCAATTATATATTTGGTAAGCCTTTGATATTAATTTTCTATTGGTATTAATTTTTATTATGCTTAGAACACATGAGCATATAAACTCTAATCCCTAAATTTGGGTTTTTGTAAAATTAAGGACTTATACATGAAATTAGGATAATTATAAGCTTCGTGGTAATTTTCCATGAATTTTAGGGCTTTGGAGGATCAAATCCTAATCTCTTAAAGTTAGGGATTTTATGTTAATTAAGATTATCTATTATGATCCATATTGATGGAATCCCATGATTAATTCATAATTAGATCCAGCTTCGATCATGGAGTTCTTATCTCGAGAAACGAATGCTAGGAGGTTTCTAGCTCGGTTTAGCAATTTGTAAAGCTTCAATGTATTGGTGAGTGTAGTTTCGAGTTTTAAAAATAGTTCGATACCATTCTGATTATATTTAATCTTTTTAATTATATATGACATGTTGTGTGATTGTTTGGAAGCTCAATTAGAGCATTATGGATGACATGATGTGATAAGATGATAAGCTTGGTAAGCTTAATTTTAATACTTTGCTTTGTACGTATGAATGCTTTGATTTTGATGTGATAAGATGATAAGCTTGGTAAGCTTAATTATGAATGATGCTATACTGAAAGGTAATGAAACACTGATATGGGAAACTATGAACTAAGACATTATGGAATCATGTCAAGACATCTTGGAGCTTCTAGCTCATTATGGAACTATGTTATGTACATTGGGGCTTTATGCTCACTTTGAAAATTATGTTATGGAACCTTGGAACTTTTAGCACTATGAAAAAAAAATGTCAGGATAAAGTTCACAAATGGTCACTAAACTTTGATTAATTATTCAATTTGATAACCAAACTTTTAATTGCTTCAATATTACTATTAAACTTTGTGATTTGTTTTAATTTGGTAACTGAACCCTTAACGGACGTTAAGAAAATGATGTGGCAAATGATGTGGCAGTTAATAAATTTTATATAATAACACGTTTAGTCCTCCAAATTTGCACATTCAAACAATTTAGTCCATATTTGCGAAAAATAATAATAAATTTAACTCTCAATATTTACATATTATTTTAATTTGGCCCTATTTTAAATTAAAAAATTAACTCTAGACCTAAACCCTAAATTTGAAACACTAAACCTAAAACCCCAAATCTATAAACACAAAACCTCAAACCCTAAACCTGAACCACTAAAAGCATAAACCTAAAACCCTAAACCCTAAAAATTAACCTACTTTGCTAGCTAAACGTGTTGCCAACTAATCACTTTGACTGTGAGTTGCAGTTATGACCATGATAATTCCTTTGGAATGATTTGAGTATGTGTAACAAATTCTTTTACTTGCTAGTTTCATATGCTTTTCTATCTCTTAGTTTTGGTTAAACATATTAAAAGAACATTGATCCATGAATTTGAATAAATCCAAGTGTGAATTAGATTTAAAGTACGCGTTCATGGTTTTCTGTATGCAGAATGAGTGAAAGCAAATATCTAGCATCAAATATTCGGGAAAATTTTTATTGTGGGAATGATAATTGTGTGTTTGTCTCTTTTTCTTATCTGTTACACTGTTAGAGCTTTCTGAGAAATATCAAACACGATTTGGTCCTCTGCGATATTTTGTTGCTAGATTCCAAAAATTTTTGCGGTTGTCGAAGTAAAACTACGAAGTGGAATACCTTCCGGCTGAAAAAGAGGATCAAGGAGGTAAAAATTTTCTTAACAGTTTTGTGTTTATAGATTTGGGGTTTTAGATTTAGTGTGGTGTTGAGCGTAATAAGTGCTACGCAATTATGCAAGTATACACGTCGCAAGTTATAGTATAAAAGATATCGTCTCCACAGGGATTGGTGCTACTTCAAGAATCTAGTCTCTTGCACTGTAAAAAGTAAAAACACAAGTAAAAGATTATAGAAGTTTTAACTAATCTAGAAAGCAAATAAGTAAAAGAAAAGATGAATTCAATTGAGAGAGATAGGCTAGGTTATCGTGAGTTGAGGTGTGATAGCCAATTGGATCGTCTTGGTAAAAGAGTGCACGGGCAACTCGATTTGCCGTGGTAACTTGCACGACGGGGTTGCCTTGGCAACTAATTGATGGTTGCTGGGCGACTAGTTGGGCAACTACTTGGGCGATCGGGCAGCAACTTCAAGGTTGGCGGAGCGTTCTTCAATGGTTTCTTCTTATCCCTAAGTCGAAACTCTAGCTACTTGTGCATGCCTTGATAATACATCCTGCGTGAATCAAGGGTGAACAACAACCAATCTTGCGCTCCTCTTAGCCGTTGAAATCCTTAACTTATTCCTAAGCCGGATTAATCTTCACCATCATTGGATTGCATAAAGATCATATTCATTCGTTTCTTGAATCTAACTTTCCCGATATTAGATAAATGGATGAAATCACGAGATCCTCTCCCAATTCACACTGCAAACAATAATAAGAACCAAGAATGAATAAACCTTGAAATAGAAAAGTGCAAACTCTTATTACCTAAACAAAAACCAATAGTTTCTCACAACCACAAAACATAATAACCATAGCCAAGTAAATTTAGTTCATGGCTAGGTTCCAAAGAAACACAAGATAAACAATCCCTAGCAGCATGAACCCAATCGAACAAGGAAGAAAAATGATGAAGCTTGTCTAAAATTCCCCTTTGCTTCCTCTCTTGGTCTTGTCGAAATTCCCTCTTGCTCTCTCTATGCATCTTGTCGAAATCTCCTTGATATTTATAGGGCTAGGCCAAAGTTCTTCTTTGAGGAGGAGTTTGAGTTGGAATTAAATTATCTTTAAAGAATATAATTATTTATTATAATTTTATTCCTATTAGAACTTCTCCTATCTTCTTGGAATTTAATTCTTCTTTAATCTCTGCATGGCAATCAAATTCCTTTGGGCTTGGGCCTTGCTCCATGTCATCTTGGGCTTGTAAAGTCATGAATTTCGACATCCATATTGCTTTTTGTCTTTGTCGACAAATGCCATGGCAACTGGCTCGGCGTCTCCTTCATGCATTGCCCTGGCAACTAGCTCGGCATATCCTTTGGCAAGTGATCCTGCACATACACACACAAAGCACACCAAAGCAGCATCTTTTCCACAAAAACTACCAAGTTATGTAATCAAGCTCAACGATGGAAGGAAACATGGATTAATGCATGAATGGCTAACTATGCAACTAATATGAGCCTAAGTCTAACAATAATATGAGTAAAAGGGTAAGAAAAATAGTACTTTTGAACACTTATCACACCCCCAAACTCGAACTATTGCTTGTCCTCAAGCAATGCAAACTCATAATTACACGCCAAGACTTCAAATTTTCACAAACTTAGCTTTGAACTTGATTTCAATTCTACAACGGGGCACAAAGTATGATTGGCTTTTTATTTTTGAAAAAACGAGGAGTTACTCGGAATCAAACTATAATGCTTGTGAGTGTGTGCGGAGTTGTGTGCAAGTTGATTTTTCGGATTCTATGCAAACAATAGGTTTTCAAATTACTTCATTGGGTTCTTTTTAACTTGTTTTAACTAGAGCCAATTTCGGGCACCTCTAGTGTTTTATTTTTAGTTTTCTTAAGTTAATTTAATCGACTAGAGCCGGTTTCGGGTACCTCTAGTTAAAAAGAATTTTTAACGCCTCCTAGAGCTAGTTTCGGGCACCTCTAGTGATCAATTTTTTAGCATATGCTAGAGCCAATTTCGGGCACCTCTAGCATTCATCCAATTTTTATTCTAATCCCCCAATTAGTTAATTATCAACCTAAGTTTACTAGAACTCCTTAAATCAATCAAACCACAACAGTGTTTCATCAAATTTAGCATCATAGTAAAATTCTAAGTTTTTTTCCATGGTTATCCTAGAATAAAAATTCTATCAATTAAGTGCATTGGTAAAGTCATCATTGAATATTCATCAAATCTAAGCAATTCTTGTTCTAATTAAAGGCATGGCAAGCAATTTATGTATCCTAAATGTAATGCTTAAGATTAATGTAACTAAACATGGTAATTACTAATAACAATCCCCCCCAAACTCGAGTGAGGCATTATCCTCAATGCATGCATAAAAATAACGAAAAATAAAAATAAAAATGCATACGAGGACTTACTCCGAGAGTTCGTCATCGTAGATGATTAGTTTCCTTCTAGTTGGCGTCTTGATTTTTTTGCTTGAACGCGATGGTTGTTTTCTTGTTGCTGGGATGTCTTCAGCTTTGGTTGCCGTGGCATCTTCAGGGTTGGTTGCCGTGGCATCACTTGTGCATGCATGAAGTAAGTTGCCGCGACATCTTCTTCATTGGTTGCCGGGGCAAGGATCTTGGCAGTAAATTTCCTTAGCATAGTAGTTGTGAGTCTTGTTGTGAAAAAGAAAACAAAGAAAACCTGAAAACTAAAGATAAAGAAGAAAAAATAAAATATCTCCAAAAAAAATGAAAATAAAAAGAAAAGGAAAAAAGAAAATACTGAGAGGAGAGCATGCTCATGCATCTCCTAGGTTGACCACTTCCTTGTTACGTTCCACATGGGCACCATTGTAGTGCTTCAATCTTTGTCCATTAACTTTGAATTCATGGTTGTCAGAGATGGACTTGATTATCACAAAGACACGTGGGTGGGAGAATGGTTTGACGACTTCAAATGGTCCCGACCATCTTGATTTCAGCTTTCCCGGGAAAAGTTTTAGCCGAGAATTGAATAGGAGAACTAGTTGCCCTGGCGTGAATTGCTGTGGCAATAGTTTCTTGTCATGCCATCGCTTTGTTTTCTCCTTGTAGATTCGTGCATTGTTATAGGCGAGTGCACATAATTCTTCTATCTCATTGAGATCCATCAAGCGCTTTTGTCCGCACTTTCCCAATCCATATTCACGGTCTTGATTGCCCAAAGAAGCCTTGTGCTCGATTTCCACCGGTAGATGACATGTTTTACCATAGACAAGCCGGAAGGGGACATACCTAATGGTGTTTTGAATGCGGTGCGATATGCCCAAAGTCGTCATCTAGTCTTAATGACCAATCATTCCTTGAGGATTTACAACTTTCTCGAGTATTCCCTTCAACTCGGTTGGAAATTTACGCTGCCCGTTGGTTTGTGGGTGATATGCCGTGGCGATCTTGTGTGATATGCCAAGCGTTGCAACATCTTGGCAATTAGTACATTGTCAAAATGCTTGCCCCGTCGTTGATAATTGCTCTCGGCATCCCAAACCGTGTAAATATGTTTTTCTGCAGGAATCGTTGCACGGTCTTGGAATCGTCATTGGGAACTGCAGCTGCCTCTACCCATTTAGACACATAGTCGACGGCGAGTAAGATGTAGAGGTTGCCGAATGAAGATGGGAAAGGTCCCATAAAATCGATCCCCCATACATCGAACAGTTCCACCTCGACGATGTTCTGGAGTGGCATCTCATGTCGTCTAGTGATATTGCCCGTCCTCTGGCAACGATCACATTGCTTGTAAAAGTCTTGAGCATCTTTGTACAATGTTGGCCAATACAAACCGGATTGCAAGACTTTGGCCGCGGAACGAGTTCCTCCAAAATGTCCTCCATAGGGTGAAGAATGGCATTGCTGGAGTACATTCTGTTGCTCTTCTTCAGGGACACATCGGCGTATAACCTGATCTGCACATTGTTTAAACAAAAGAGGCTCGTCCCAAAAGTAATGCTTGGCATCATGGCAGAACCGCTTCTTCCCTTGGTGAGTAATGCCATACGGAAAAATACCACAAATAAGGAAGTTAACTAAATCTGCGTACCAGGGTATTGCCGAGGCATGTGCTGCCGTAGTGTCTGCTCCCAGAATTGTAGAGGCGTGCGCATCAAAGACTGCTGCAGCGTCGAGAGTTGCCGAGACGTCATGGGTTGCCGAGGCGTCAAGGGTTGCCGAGGCGTTGAGGGTTGTCGAGGCAATTAGAATTTGTTCATCCGGGAATGCATCGCATATCTCTAGATCTGCGTCCTCCTCCCTATTGCGTTCCAAACGTGATAAGTGATCGCCACTTGATTTTTGATTTCCTTTCTGTCCTTAATTTCAATATCAAATTCTTGTAAAAGTAATATCCAACGAATCAAACGAGGTTTAGCATCCTTTTTAGCAAATAAGTATTTGATTGCCGAATGGTCCGTATGAACAATTACCTTTGTACCAATTAAATAGGATCGAACTTGTCAAATGCGAAAACTACTGACTAGTAACTCTTTCTTCGTTATTGTGTAATTCACTTGAGCACCATTAAGAGTTTTACTAGCGTAGTATATCACATGGAAGGTCTTACTGTGCGTTGGCCTAGGATTTTGCTCCTACCGCGAAATCACTTGCATCACACATAAGCTCAAAAGGTAGTGTCCAATCTGGTGGAACGACAATGGGTGCCGAGGCAAGCTTTTTCTTTAGGGTTTCGAATGCTTGAGTGCAAGAATCATCAAAATCGAAGACTTTATCCTGTTCAAGCAGATTACACAAAGGTTTAGTGATTTTAGAAAAATTATGAATGAACCTCTGTAAAAACCTCGCATGTCCAGAAAACTTGAATTCCTTTAACCGAATTTGGTGGGGGTAATCTCTCGATCACGTCCACCTTGGCTTTGTCTGCTTCAATTCCCTTGGATGAAATCTTGTGGCCGAGCACTATTCCTTCATCTACCATAAAGTGGCATTTCTCCCAATTGAGGACTAAGTCCGTTTCTTCGCATCTTGCTAACACCCTCTCTAAATTACCGAGACAGCCGTCGAAGTCATTACCAAAAACCGGAAAATCATCCATGAAGATCTCAAGGAAGTTTTCGACCATGTCTGAAAAGAGCGCCATCATGCATCTTTGGAAGGTTGTCGGGGCGTTACACAATCTGAACGGCATCCTTCGGAAGGCATAAGTACCGTATGGGCATGTGAAGGTTGTCTTTTCTTGATCTTCTGGTGCTATGGCAATCTGATTGTAACCTGAATAACCATCAAGAAAACAATAAAAGGGTTTACCTGCAAGACGGTCAAGCATTTGATCAATAAAGGGTAATCGGAAGTGATCTTTCCTAGTGGCTTTGTTTAGCTTTCGATAGTCCATACAAACCCTCCAACCGGTCTGATCTGGTTGGGATAAGTTCATTATTTTCATTGCTTACCATTGTTATACCTCTCCTTTTTGGTACACATTGTACCGGACTTACCCACGTACTATCGGAGATAGGGTATATAATGCGGCGTCAAGCCACTTGATGATTTCTTTCATTACAACCCCTTTCATGGCATGAATCAGTCTCCTCTCGGGCCTCAATTGAAGGTTTGTGATCATCTTCCAACAAGATCTTGTGCATGCACACACCGGGCTAATTCCCTTCAAGTCGGCAATTGTCCACCCTATTGCCTTTTTATGTAGCTTCAACATGTTGATCAGCTTCTTTTCTGCTCAGCTGTAACTTAGAGGAAATAATTACAGGTAATGTATTATCGGTCCCTAAGTATACATATTTGATTGCTCGCAATTGTTTCAACTCAAGAATTGGTGGATTTTCGATAGAGGGTTTTTCGAGCTTACCTTCCTTACCTGAGTAGTCCAATGGTTCAAAGTATGTACCTGGTCGATTGACTAGCCAATTTGCCTCTTCTTGTTGTTCCTCATCGACCGGTTCTTCATACTCCTCATGTTCCTCGTGTTCGGCAATGTAGTTGCTGAGGCAACTAAATTCCTCATCAGTTAAACTCTGTCGTGGCATGAAGTAGTTGGCATTCTTCTGGATCATCGACATGCCTTAGTGTTTGGAACACATTTAGTTTTACCTGCTGGTCATTCACCCTCATTGTGAGTTCTCCCTTTTCAACATCGATCAAGGTTCTCCCTGTTGCTAGGAATGGTCTCCCGAGAATGATAGGTGCATGCTCATCTGCTTCACAATCCAAAACAATAAAATCAGCGGGAAAAATAAATTTATCGACTTTTACCAGTATGTCCTCGATTTTTCCCTCTGGATGCACATAGGATCTGTCGGCTAGCTGCAGCATAACTGTTGTAGGTCTTGACTTCCCGATTCCTAGTTTCTGGAAAACCAATTTAGGCATCAAATTTATGCTAGCCCCTAGGTCGCATAGTACTTTCCCGACATAATGATTTCCAATAGAACAAGGTATTGTGAAACTTCCGGGATCCTTCAACTTAGGTGGCATACGATTATGCAACATTGCCATGCATCCCTCCGTCGCGGCAACTGTTTCAAACTCTCCTAGCCTTGTTCTTTTGGACACAATGTCTTTAAGGAACTTGGCATAGTTTGGCATTTGTTCAATTGCTTCCACCAATGGCAAGTTGATGTGGACTTGCTTTAGGATATCAAGAAACTTTTTGAATTGGTATTCTTGCTTTTGTCGCTTCAACCTTTGTGGGAATGGTGGTGGAAGTCGGATATCTTCGATCCTTTCATTGGTTTGAAACCTGATTGACGGCATTGCTGGGACATCTAGAGTTGCCGAGGCATTATCAACTGGGGTTGCCGAGGCATGTTTATCGCAGGTTGCCGAGGCGTCGTCAGTTGCCGAGGCATGTTTATTGCCGGTTGCCGCGGTAATTCCTGGTTCAGCATCTGAGGCCTTGCCGCTAGGTTCATCTTGATCTTTTTGTGGAGTTTTGTTTGACGGGTGGGTTTGAACCTCTCTAAGTTGTTGGCCACTTCTGGTGGTGATTGCCTTACATTGCTCATGGCCAGTTCCTCTTGCGACTTCAATATCGCTAGGTAAACCTCCTTGTGGTCTGGTGTTCAGATTTTGAGCAAACTGTCTGACTTGATTTTCCAATGATTTGATTGCCGCCTCTTGGTTTTGCAATCTCATCTCGGTCCTGTTAATAAAAGCATCAGTTCTTTTTATGAAATTACTATTCTCAGCCATATAAGATTCAGTTTTCATCATAAAAGCATTTAGAGAATTTTCCAAAGAACTAGATGTCGTCGGTTGTTGCTGCGGCATCTGTTGTCGTGGCATATTCTGCTGGAATCCGATGCTTGTGCATTCGATTGTTCGGTTTAGAGCATTGTTGGGATTACTCCATGAAAAATTCGGGTGCTTCTTCCAAGCTGGATTGTATGTATTTGACATCATGTTGTTGCTCGATTGTAATTCCCCACATAGAAGCTTAGATTCGGATTCTCGCATACATTCGGTAAGAATTATGGTTATCGCCACATAACTCACAAAAAGAATCCATTACCTTGACTTCATGTGTGTTGTTTGGTTTTTGCATGTTCTGGACCATCTTGGTTAAAGCGGCCAATTGTGCCAAAATTGAATCTGATGATCCTAGTTCATGTATTGTGGCTTGGCGTCTAACTCCTCCTCTTCTAGTAGATGGGAATTGATAATCATTCTTGGCCAGCCTGTTTAAAATTTGCATTGCTTCTTCCGGCGACTTATCTAGGAGTATGCCGTTTGCCGAGGCATCTAACATCATCCTTGTTGGTGTATTCACGGCGTTGTAAAACATTGTTACTTGAGTCCACACCGGGAATCCGTGTAAAGGGCATTTGTGTAGAAGTTCTCTATATCGCTCCCAAGCCTCGTACATGGATTCATCATCTGCCTGCCAAAAAGAAGTAATGTCGTTACGAAGCTTATCAGTCAAATTTGTAGGATTAAATCTAGCAAGGAAATCACGACAAAGATCAGTCCAAGATGCTATGGATCCGCAGAATGCTATTCAGCCATGCTTTCGCCCCTATCCTCGGTGAATAGGGAATAATCTTAATCGTAGGACATCGGGGTGACTCGTGTATCTTGAACGAGTTGCAAATCTCGAGGAAAGATTTCAGATGTTGTCGTGCATCTTGATTCTTTGAGCCGCCAAATTGACCAATTGTGTTGATCATATTAAACATTACCGGTTTCAACTCAAAGTGGTCGGCTTCAATTTCAGGTGTGACAACTCTCGGTTAAGTCCATCAAGATCTTCTTCAAGATAGTCTCGAATAGTTCATTTCGTACAAGAATCACTCATCCTCCCGCTCAAACATCTTGATTCATATTGCCGTCTTGATTTGCCATTGCTTCTCTTATCCTTCGTCTAAGTCTTTGTAAGGTTCGTTCGATTTACGGATCAAAGGGATATTCTGGTGAAGTCGGTCTCATACTGGTCATATACCAATGCAAAACCAAAGTTTGTTAGCCCTTTGAATTTTAAACAAGAAAAATAAAAAGAAAGTGCAAGAAAGTAAAAACAAAGTCGCTATTGCCAATCCGCAACAACGGCGCCAAAAAACTTGTTTGCGCGTAATAAGTGCTACGCAATTGTGCAAGTATACACGCCGCAAGTTATAGTATAAAAGATATCGTCTCCATTGAGGATTGGTGCTACTTCAAGAATCTAGTCTCTTGCACTGTAAAAAGTAAAAACACAAGTAAAAGATTATAGAAGTTTTAACTAATCTAGAAAGCAAATAAGTAAAAGAAAAGATGAATTCAATTGAGAGAGATAGGCTAGGTTATCGTGAATTGAGGTGTGATAGCCAATTGGATCGTCTTGGTAAAAGAGTGCACGGGCAACTCAGTTGCCGTGGTAACTTGCACGACGGGGTTGCCTTGGCAACTAATTGATGGTTGCCTGGGTGACTAGTTGGGCAACTACTTGGGCGACTGGGCAGCAACTTCAAGGTTCGGCGGAGCGTTCTTCAATGGTTTCTTCTTATCCCTAAGTCGAAACTCTAGCTACTTGTGCATGCCTTGATAATACATCCCTGCGTGAATCAAGGGTGAACAACAACCAATCTTGCGCTCCTCTTAGCCGTTGAAATCCTTAACTTATTTCTAAGCCGGATTAATCTTCACCATCATTGGATTGCATAAAGATCATATTCATTCGTTTCTTGAATCTAACTCTCCCAATATTAGATAAATGGATGAAATCACGAGATCCTCTCCCAATTCACTCGCAAACAATAATAAGAACCAAGAATGAATAAACCTTGAAATAGAAAAGTGCAAACTCTTATTACCTAAACAAAAACCAATAGTTTCTCACAACCACAAAACACAATAACCATAGCCAAGTAAATTTAGTTCATGGCTAGGTTCCAAAGAAACACAAGATAAACAATCCCTAGCATGAACCCAATCGAACAAGGAAGAAAAGATGAAGCTTGTCGAAAATTCCCCTTTGCTTCCTCTCTTGGTCTTGTCGAAATTCCCTCTTGCTCTCTCTATGCATCTTGTCGAAATCTCCTTGATATTTATAGGGCTAGGCCAAAGTTCTTCTTTGAGGAGGAGTTTGAGTTGGAATTAAATTATCTTTAAAGAATATAATTATTTATTATAATTTTATTCCTATTAGAACTTCTCCTATCTTCTTGGAATTTAATTCTTCTTTAATCTCTGCATGGCAATCAAATTCCTTTGGGCTTGGGCCTTGCTCCATGTCATCTTGGGCTTGTAAAGTCATGAATTTCGACATCCATATTGCTTTTTGTCTTTGTCGACAAATGCCATGGCAACTGGCTCGGCGTCTCCTTCATGCATTGCCCTGGCAACTAGCTCGGCATATCCTTTGGCAAGTGATCCTGCACATACACACACAAAGCACACCAAAGCAGCATCTTTTCCACAAAAACTACCAAGTTATGTAATCAAGCTCAACGATGGAAGGAAACATGGATTAATGCATGAATGGCTAACTATGCAACTAATATGAGCCTAAGTCTAACAATAATATGAGTAAAAAGGGTAAGAAAAATAGTACTTTTGAACACTTATCATGTGGATTTAGGATTTAGAGTTAAATTGTTTTTAATTAAAAATATGGCCAAATTGAAATAATATGCAAATATTGAGGGTTGAATTTATTATTATTTTTTGACTTAGGACTAAATTATTTGAATGTGAAAATATAAAGGACTAAATGCATTATTATACAAAATTTGTTAACTGACACGTCACTTTCTTAACGTCCGTTAAGAGCTCAGTGACAAAATTGAAACAGATCACAAAGTTTAATGGTAACATTAAAGCAACTAGAAGTTTGGTTACCAAATTGAATAATTAACCAAAGTTTAGTGACCATTTATGAACTTTACCCAAAATGTTATGAACCATGTTATGGTACCTTGGAATTATAAGCTCGCTTCTGTCATAAGAATCCTCTCCTAGTAACAAAGCTTAAAATGCTATAAGTTGTTTAAACAATGGAAATCCTTGGACACGTTGACATGGTACAATGGTATATTCGGACTATAGTTCACGGGCTACGACTCAGGGATGACGATCCCATATATGTAGTATACTTGAACACTAGCCATTGTTTTTTGCTTTGTGCTACGTGTAACATGGACCAATACGGTTAAACATGGACCAATGTTATCTATGTCCAATGTGATCCAAGGCAAATATCGTTAAAATACATGAACTCAAATATGAACTCTAATGAAAATTCCGATAAATATTGAAAAGATATGTTAATTGTAAGACATGAAAGGAAATGCAAAAGTATGTCTTATGCAAGCTTTGAAAACATAAGTATGTATAAGAATATGATATAATTAAAATATTATATTATTTTGCTATAAATGCTTCGTTGCCACCCTTCGATTGTAGTTTCTTTGTATACATTGACTAGATCGTGATATATCATTTATATTTATGTTTAAGCTACCTCACTAAACTAAGCAAGCTTACCATGTTTCTTTGCATACATTTCAGGTGTAAAATCTCTATAAATGTTCGGGATCGTATTCAAGGATTGCAAGTCACTTTTAAGGCATTAAGTAAGTGTAGAAAGGTACTAGAAAGAGTCTCAGTCTGAGTACTCTTGATTTCTATGTATTATTTGATAAATAAAGAAATTATTTATTGTTTACAAGAGAAAGCCTAAACTAGGAAAAAATAATTACAAATAAATTACAAAGATCTAATCCCTTATTTACAATTATTAACAAGATATTGAGAAGACAATTGCTATCTAATAGCAGCTTGATATTAGGGAATTTACATCCCTATTTTTCTGTAATCACACTATCCACACTCCCCTCAAGCCGGAGAATATATATTATATAAGCCCAGTTTGCATGTAAAATCATCATAGGTCGCTCTAAGAAGTGACTTGGTGAGTATGTCTGCAAGTTGATCTTTAGTAGACACAAAATTGAGTTTCACCATTCCACTCTTGACTTTCTCTGAAATAAATTGTCTATTAATCTCTACATTCTTTGTCCTATCATGATGGACTGAATTTCTCACGATATTGATAGCATATTGACTATCACTAAATAATTCAAATTCTTTAGTATCACTTAGGCTCAATTTAACAAGTAACCGTTGTAACCAAATTCCTTCACACATTCAAAGTGCAATGGCTCTATAGTCAACTTCAGCACTGCTTCGAGACACAACTGATTGCTTCTTGCTCCTCCAAGTAACCAAATTGCCCCATACAAATGTGCAGTACCCACTTGTGGATCTTTTATTTGTCAATTCTCCAGCCCAGCTCGAATTAGTGAAGACTTTTACTGATCTTTCATTAGTTTTCTTGAAAATCAACCCATGACCAAGGGTCATCTTAAGGTACTTTAGAATTTTATTGACAACTTCAACAGGCTCCTCTCGAGGGTCACTCATATATTGACTAACAATACTAACAGAAAATGGTATATCAGGTGTAGTAAGAGAAAGATAAATAATTTCCCAACAAACCGTTGATACACCCCTTTGTTTACTAGACTTCCATGCACATCTTCCTTTAGTTTGAGATTAAACTCCATAGGGTTTTAGCTGGTTTACAGTCCTTCATCCTTGATTCAGAAAGCAAGTCAAGGATGTACTTTCTTTGGTTAATTACTAGACCAGCTTTTGATCTTGCAACCTTCATACTTATAAAGTATCTTAAAGTATCAAGATCTTTGGTTTCAAACTCAATGGCTAGCATTCTTTTCAAACTTTCAATTTCCTTATTGTCATTACTAGTGATGATGATATCATTGACATACACAATAAGAATTGCTTTCTTCTTCTCTGATCCATCTTTAATGAATAAGGTGTGGTCGATTTGGCATTGCTTGTACCCATTTCTCACAATAACCTTTGCAAAACGATCAAATCAAGCTCTAGGAGATTGTTTTAAGTCATACAATGATTTTTCAAGTTTGCAAACTTTCTGTTTATCAAAGTGATATCCCACTTCATGTGAAAATGAGGGACAATAATCAAACCCCACATGGTCTAAATGATGGACTTGCGATAAGGGAAACTATTGAATCCACTCCTCATTCATCAAACACCGATCAAGCCGTTGATACAAATCCCCTCTTCGCCATGTGAATTTGAAACCCACAAAACCCGCATCCATTAAACCTGCATTCGAAATAAACTCACACATAGGCTTACTCACCTTAAATTCCCGACCAGAACCACCAGATCTCTCATCATCACTATAAATCACATTAAAGTCGCCACCGATAAGCCACAGTTTTCCAATGCCCGGATCAAGCCTAGCCAGCGGCTCCCACAACAATCTTCGATTTATAACAGTCGAGCTAGCATACACAACAGTTATAAAGCACCAATCCAACTTATTTTGCGTGTGACACCAAAAATTCACAAACTGTAACAAAATATGTAACACTTCCAACTCTACCGTCTCCTCCCAAAGAAGTCAAATCCCACCACTAAAACCACGTGCCTCTACCCGAAAAGAACAAGGAAAACCCAACCTCAAGATTACTTTATCCGTAATTCTCCCACTCGTGCGCAGCTCGAATAAGGCCACAACTTGGGTTCGATTACCACGAATCACATTCTTAAAATGCCTGTGAAAACCAATGCTTGCAGTACCTTGACAGTTCCAAAATATTGTATTAATCATTAAAACTTTAAAGAAGGACAAGCACTTATTGGGAAGCCGGAGGTCCACCCTCCTCACGAATGGCAATCCACCACATTCCCTAGAATTACCTTCGGCACAGACACTGTCTCCCCACTACTACCGATCGGCCCTGTCTAACCACTATCTGCCGTCGAGAGCCCTTGAATGGAATTGTCTAAAACGTCGGTATTTTTCAAAGCCGCTTGAACCCATTCCTGCAACACAGCTTTGGTGAGAGTTCGGATCGATCCACCTTTGCGTAGTTGAAGACCCCATTTAAAGTTTTCCTTGGAAGAACGAATCAGACCCCGATTACCGCAATCCCCCTTCTTTTTTTGTGTACCTTTCCTATTCTTATCCCCGTCTAGAATAGTCACAGCTGCATGATTATAGTCTTTGATTTGGTTATATTAAGTCTGACTTTGAGAGCTTCTCCCCCAACCAAAGGAACAATCACAATAGGATTCTTGCAACCTACTGATTCAACATCCACAACCATCTCCTGACTCGAACTTTCCCACACTAGATCACTAGTCCCCTTCGAACTTGCCACCATTAATTTCTTAGGCAAAGGCGTGCTCACCATCTCCATTTGCGATGGCACATCGACCAATATGGCACTCAACATAGGAACATCATGCTGCACTGGGCAAGTTTCCTACATCTCACGTTCAAGCACGGTAAACCTCAACCCAAGTCGATTCAATGTTTGGCCAGCCTTGGCTACAGACAACTCCACATCACGTTTCCCTATACCATGGCTTGGAGCAACCATATCCACGGACCATACTTCTCCCCAGCATTAGTCATATCCGTCACGGCCCCTGATCATTAGCAACCCTGGACCCCCAATTTACCGTACTCTCTCAATGTGACTCCTATTTCCTACAATTCTCTTTCACATGGCCGTACAAACTGTAACTATAACAAATCTGACTAAGGGCCTCATATTCAACTTTTGCACGAAATTGTCAATACCAATACACGGTAGAAGTGGCTTATTAAGATCCACCATTAAAGCCAAACGTGCAAACTTTCCCCGTTCCCCTTCAAAAGTATTATAATCTACTTTAACGACCCTCTCAATGACTGTTTCAATCAACCTAAATAAGGACTTCGAGTAATAATGATACGATAGTCCTAGTAGATGAATCTACACAATGACGTGCAAGGGATGTGTCTCAGACGTGGAAAAGGGTCGACTCCATGGTTGGAGTGTGAGATAGCTCCCAAAGATCGTCTATGGCCCTTCCATAAGAACTTTCACATAATCATCCTCAACCTGAAATTTAACTAAATAATAGTTATTATCCAAATCCACCAGCTGGAAATTACCTATGGGCTTCCACAGCGCCTGAATCCTCGCAAATAGAGCTTTATAACCGATAGCTTTCCTAACAATCGAACAATGACTGCCCATTTCATACTCTGATCAATTCTCTCATGAACCTTCTCAGAGAACTTAATACTTGGGAACTCACCCTCCTGTGAAATAACATAATCAGCTTCCCCAACCACAATGTCAAATTTACTAGAAGCCGTCACATCCCTTGCTGGTTTGGATGCCTTACCTTTTACCATCGCGACATAGGATAATCTCTTATCATTCTGCTCTGATCTACTAACGTCTACAGCAGGGCCAAATTTTGATGCATTTTTTATTGCAGAGTCACCCGCTAGAGTTTTAGAACCATTCACATCATCAGCGTCAACCAAAACCACATCACTGACCCCTACCTTGTCCTTCACGGCACACTTTCCACTGGCGTTGCCCTCAACCCCCTGCACACACACCGCAACCAATCTCCCAAGCGGGGCAGAAATCTCCATATGCTCCACACCATCCGGTGGCCTACCCCGATCTGTGCCATTCGGAGTCAGCGTAGCAAGCAAGTTCGCGCAGTCCTTAGGGTTCTCCTTTGTGATTTTACTATCTAATATTTTACTGTCTTCTTGGTTTATAATGCCTTGGGTAGACTTTGGTTATTTTTATATTAATAAAAAAATTATTTTAACTTGTTCTATAATCGTCATTATTTTTATAGTACAAAATTTAGATTTTAAATAGTTAGAAGATTTTTAAAAAGATTAAATTAGATGATAATTTATGTTAAAGTAGAACGTTAAACATAAATACAGCAACTAATCAATCCATATTCATTTCCATTGATATTGAAAACAAATTCTCAATGAAAACAATTCAACAATAAATTAAAAAAATTATTTCATGCACTAGACGTGAAAAATATAATTTCTTTTATGAAGTTGTACAATTGTACTAGGTTCTTATTTTTTTTGCTTTTGTTTTTAAATATAATTAAAGGACACACAAGAGTCATACAACCACACTTGTGAAATAATTTTTTCACTGTGGTTGCACGAAATTATAAACCTAAAATAAAAACGAATTTTCATTCGGATGAACAAAGAAAATAACAATGGGGAATTGGAATTTAACATTACTTAATTAAACAACAAGTATTCTCCTGTTTTTGAGGCCATGGTAAAGCCCAGAAATTAAGAAATCCTTTTGAGGGATAAAATAATTAGTGAAAATCCCATCAATTTTTGCTGTTGTTTAAGATCAACTTCACCCTCAACCTGGAATTTGTGAATGGATTATGGATCAATCCTCCAAAGGTCTCTCAGTCTCGAAATCCACCATCATTTCATTCAATTTCTTGTTGCTTACCCTTTGTTGGATGATCATGCCACCTTCTTCATAACTGCGAAAACTCAAGGTTTGAATATATTAAATCAATACCACCGTATACTATTGAATAATCATTTTAACTTAAGAATACTAACCTTTGGGGAGTTGCGGAAGGAGCAGAAGGTGTGAGCAAACGGGCGAGGCGAAGAGCATCTTCATGGTTAGTAACTGCGTGATTGAAGCATAAATATCGACCGTAGGACGAAACATCTTCAAAGACGCAGATGTGAGCATCCACCAAGAAATCAAGATCGACGGTAACGAACGTCCCGCACTCGTACATCTCAGCCGCTCCTTTCAGGTATGGGTGGGTGATTGACAGGCACGACTCGATCAACAATCCAGCGTTGATCGAGACCATGTTAATGTCCCTGTCCATTGCCAACGCCCATGCTGTCTTCTCTGCTACCGTCTTTGATAGCGCATGCCATAACTGCTTTGCCAAGTTATTCAAGAGTCACCACACAAACACTAGAATCCAATGTTTAAGCAAATCGAATACCTTGAATTTGCGACAGAGGTTGACATCGCTCCAATGGTGTTCGTCCAAGTCCGAAGCAATTGATTCGAGGTTGTCTCTCCAAATAACGGCAGTGGCGGAGGATGTGAAGACCACCTTGTCTATGGTCTCCGTCCGAGCGCACGCCTCTATCACATTGTGTGCTGCTCTTACCTCCTCTTCTGCCATATATTCCTGCCCCCAAACCAATTTCTCAATTTGTCAACTACTTCACAACAAGTTGAGAAGAGACATGGCATCGTTTCATCTCTTAGGTAAATCGTCATGAAGGCGGATGCACAATTTTTTTTCTTTATTTTTCTAAAAACGTTATACATACATGTAATTAACAATCGCTTTTATCCAATATTAGAATCAATCATTATATCACATCATCGGATTATTAATCAAGATATATTCACATAGTACATAAATAGTGAAACTTAAACCGGTATAAACACGAAGTCAAACTCTGAGCACAAATCCGAGGTTTCAAAGTTCTCAAAACCTCATTCTTACCATTAAATCAAATGTGTAATGTCGAATTATAAAATTTGAAAACTCCAATATATATTTATAGTATTTGTATACTAAACGGACTTAAGTTTTTTTAACATTCTAATTTAATTACAAATTAGTATCTTGGTTCGGTTTTAAATTTAGATAAATTCGTATACACTTGCAGACTACATAGTTAAACCCGAATCACCTAAGAAAAAAATGTCATTCTTTACCACTATGACTACTCAATTAGTTCTAAACAAACTTTAGTTGACCTCAAATAGATTTGAAATGTTTGTCTATAATATAAATTTAATCATTATAAATTAAAATAGAAAGTTTTTTTAGTGAAAAAGTTATGCTTATCTTTTTACTCTAATGCCAATTAGTATTTATACTCTTTAAATTAATTGGTTTTCACCTATAGAAATTAATCCCCTTTTCGGTATCTTTATTTATGCTTTCACACTAAAAAATTAGATTTAGGTTTAGGGTTAAAGGTTAAGGTTAGGGTTTAAAGTTAGGGCTTAAGGAATTAGAGTAGGGTATATTTTTTAGGGTTTAAGATTTATAGTTTAGAATTTAAAATTTAAGGTTAAGGTTTAGAATTTAATTTTTTAATATTAGAGAAAATAGGCAAAGGTTTTCCACAAATATTAATCTCTATTAGAGAAATGGGTAGAAGTTTATGGTAAGGAGAGAGTGAGCAACTTACATCATAGGTAGGGTGGTCCTCCGCAGGCTCAAAGGCGTAAAACAAACCCGAGCAGCCTTTCAGAGCGTCGGTGATGCTCTGATAGTCAAAAGGGTCCGCATGGAAAATCTTCACCTTCTTCTTTATTTCGCCAGCTACCCCATTCAATTTCAAATCATCACCTACATATAACCAACAAAGCATTACAATTATTAATTGCAAAGAAAATAAAAGAAAAAGTAGGTAGACTAGAGGACATAATGGGGAGCATGAAGTATTACCATGGGGTTGAACTGCAGCATGGACAGTGTAGCCTCTTAGCAGCAGGCGTTGAACGAGGGCAGAGCCAAGGCGACCGGAGGCGTCCATCACGCAAACTTTCTGGTGATGGACAGAAGCGGGTGCCATTTCTGTTGGAGAGGAACAGAGTTAATCAAAGTGAGGTGTGGGGGTAGAGCTGAAGAGGTGAAGCAAATTTGAGTATATAAAGAAGTTGAGGAAGAAAGGGAGAGCGGGGGTTGGGTAGCATTCAAAGGGCGTGGGAGTGGTAGATATGGGTGGGAGGTTGTTGTTGTTGTTGGAGAGATGATCAGATGGAGGCTAGAACCACAAGACTTGTGCACATATAGATTTGTTTTAAACTCATACATGTGGAAGGTTGGATGCATGTCACATGGACAACCCACAAAAGAAACCTACCATAAACGTACGGCCAGTTTTATATGCTTTAAATTTTCATTTATTACTCCCCCAAAAGCTGAAATAAATAGACTGTTCGATGAAAAAAATTATTGGAGTCCTTTAGATCATTGAATTCACATATTATTTTCTCTAATAAATTAATCTTATTTGATAGTGTAAAGTATCTATTTGGTATTTTATTTATTTTTGTATTTTATTTTGGTCATTTAATTATTTTTTTGTCAAAATGATATCTAATGTTACGTTTTTGTTTCTATTTTGGTACTTATCGTTAAAAATTAACAGCAAAGCTGAAATGTCGTTTTTATTAGGAGAGGGAAAATGAAAAACGAATAAAAAATGACATGTCAGCTTTGTTGTTAATTTTTAATGTGTATACCAATATAAAAATAAAACGCAATATTAAGTATCATTTTGTCAAAAAAATTAGTTAGATTGCCAAAATAGAAACATGTAAATAACTAGGGTACCAAATAGATAATTTACCCTATTTGATAAGACAGTGAATGAATTGTAACAAGCCAATTCCATCATGTAACGGAATGCGATGCAATTGGACAAAAGTCCTCTTCCCACTAAAAAAATCAAATCATAAGTCCTAACCCTAAATTTTAAAGTCTAAATCCTAAATCATAAACTCTAAAAATACATCCTATTACAAATATTCTAAACCTAACCCTAAGCTCTAACTTTAAACCCTAATCATAAACCATAAACCTATTTTTTTAATGATGAAGCATAAATAAGAGCAGACGATTTCTACTTAGTGCAACTACCCTAAATAAATATTATCTATCATTTAGTAAAAATTTATCTTTCATGTTTGTCACGCCCGAGAAGAGGCGGGGTCATTAATCCCACATCGGAAAGGAAAATTGAGGTCTTGGGATATAAATACGGTGGCGCTGCACATCTTATCAGACATGTCTTTTGGGAAGAGGGTAATGGCCTCGTGACAAGTGGTATCAGAGCGACCCTTTGACTGCCCGATTTCACGCCGAGCGCCCATAAGTGGGGTAAGCAGGGTGGACAACTGTGACAAGGTGGCCCATCACGAGAGCGGAAGCTCGTGACGAGGGCGTCACGAGGTTGAGTGGAGGAGAATGTCACGCCTGAGAAGAGGCGGGGTCATTAATCCCACATCGGAAAGGAAAAGGGAGGTCTTGGGATATAAATACGGTGGCGCTGCACATCCTATCAGACATGTCTTTTGGGAAGAGGATAATGGCCCCATGACATGTTACACGAGATAAATTACAATTTTAATAAATTAATTATGCAGGATTAATATGCCATTCTAAAATTTTTATCTAAGTTAATTTAATATGCCTTATCTTATTGTTGTCACTGATTTTAGCACAAATTAGAGCACAATCAAAATCGAAAAATAAGGGGAAAATCATCTCCCAAATCAGAGTTGAATCGAGTGGGAAAAAAGGAGAAACCCGGCCACAATTCAAGCAATTAAAGACGAAAGAAAATAAGTCAAAATCTAGCATATTCGATTCAAGGATGAAAAATATGGACAAATTAAAAGGGGAAATCAAATCAAGTTTTTGGGGAATAATTTTACCCCGATTTTTGGGGATTTTATGTTTGTTTTTTTTTTGTATTTTTGGTAGGGTAATTACCTATAAATACAACCCCATCCCCTTTGTAATGGACTCACTCACAACACATTTTCATTCACCACCATTCACCACACTCCTATGTAATCACCACTATACCATTCTTGATCCGAGAGTTGTAAGAGAAGCAAGGATTTTGTATCGAATCTTTGGTGGAAATACAAGAAGCGAATTTCTTCATATTGGTATTTTGTTCTTGTTTTCTTTATATTTTATGTTATCATTTTTATTTCGAATTCAATATAAAAAGAGAGAAATCTTACTTTTCTTTTGAGTTTTGAAGGTTTTATAATCGAACATTCTTGAAGGGTTCCAATTGAGTAAAAAAAGTTTTTTGGTGTACCACCACCGGAGACGACGGCCGGCACCGGTGGCCGGCACGGTGGTTCACCACCCTTGTTCTTCATCTTTTATTTTGCATGAACACTTGAAAGAATTTTTAAAGTGGGATGTTTAGATCCATTTTTTTAAAGAGTGAATTTTAAAAGTGTTTTTGGGCTTGTACCCATGTCCTAAAGTAAAGTGGGTCATTTTAATTTAAATCCACACTTGTTTTATTTCATAAAACTCTTTTTAAGTTTTCTTTAAATTTTATCCATAATTTTCTCACCAACCATTTTCAAATCTTGAATTCTAACTATTAAGTATGCTTTTGTCACATATCTTTTTAAATAATAATAAAATTTTAATTAAATTTTTTATAAAATTGATCTAAATATGGTGTTGACTCATTTTTAGAGAAGGATACACCTTTTTAAAATTTATTAAATTCCCTCCATTTTTTTGTATTTTATCTAATTTTGTAAAATAAACTAATATTATTTTCCTTTTGTAACCTCGCTAATTTATCTTGTTAAATTGCTTGCCTTTATTGATATTCTTAGCTTAAATAAAACCCATAGGTTTAGGTTCTCTAGTGTTAGAGCTTTAGTTAATTTAGAGCCTCTAGAGTTGAAATAAAAATTCTCTTCACACCAGAAATCATAAAACACGCTTAATTATATTTTAACCCTAATAAGTAAAATTCACTTAGACAATTCCTTAGGCTAATGATCACCAACATACAATAAATAAAAGCTTCAAGACACCAATTGTCTTTGATTGTTTGATTAAAAAGTGAAATATAATTAGTGCGATGTCCTACCAAAAGGAAGTAACGGGTTAGCGCCAGAAGTGTTGGCAGTGATCAGAGTTTACTCTTCGGATGGTCGAGTCGTTAAAATGGAATCATATTCATAAATGGACAATAATTTAAATTTTACACGAACTTGCAAATTTCGACACTAAAACATTTTGTAATTGACTAGGTACCAATTTTTGGGCGATGTGGGGGTGCTAACCCTTCCCCACGTGTAACTGACTCCCGAACCCATTTTTGACTTTTCGCAGACCAAAATCGTTGTTTTAATAAAATAAAAAGATTTTATTAAAATGACCCGTTTTTAGGTGATCCAATCACACCTTTAAAAAAGATTGGTGGAGACTCTGTTGTTTTGTGTTTTTTTAAATTTAAACGTCGAGCTCACTTGAAAGGGTTGCAACAGTTTGGCGACTCTGCTGGGGACATTTTTGTTTTTAACAAAAAAAGATTCTAGCCACGTGCCGATTATACTTTGTTTTAATGTCGAAATTTGTGAAGTTCGTGTAAAATTTAACTTTTTGTCCACTTATGAATATGATTCCATTTTACGCATTTAAAATTTGGTAATAAGCTCTACACCTGAGCTTCGTCCCGTTCGTTTAAGTGGGGGGAAACGCTATTGCTCTCGTGGGAATATTGATTCTCCTTATGGGCCTAGTAAGTACCTTCGGGGCTCATATGGCCTATGTTTTCGTGAAGATACTGATCCTTCTTATGGACATAGGAAAATGGGCCCTCTGAATTGAACTTGACTCGTTTAAAGCCTATAATGGGCGAGAATCAAGGGTCTTGCTACCTTTAGTAGGGGACAACGAGGACAATTTGAGAACCCTGTTAGAACTAAACCTTTGTGAGAATCTAGAAGCCTACCTCACTAGAGCCATGCGGAGAACCCTAGGTTTTGAAATTTGGTCAAAATTATTTCGAAGGAATAGTCTGTGGAGACATGTCCAGAAATGTTGGAATGCGTTGCTCAGTTACTATTCGTACAATGAAATTATTTTGGAACTTTTATGTTTTTCAAAGTATTAATCCTTTCTTTTTCTTGTCTTGTTTTTGTTTTGCATATTTGCATCCCCATTCCATATTTATAAGGGGTTGGTTCTTGAGACACTTGCTTGACTAGAAAACAACTTTTTTCATGGATGGGAGGTACCTAAAGAGGGAAGAAGACAATACAGATGTACGTCACTGGTCTGAGGTCAACCAGAAAGCACATGGGGATAATTTGATAGTTGATCACGAGACAGAGACATCAGAGTATGCCCATATCAGTGTCAAACAGGGCAGTGTACATGAGTTGCGAGAGATATGGGGCCGTTTTGACCATGTAACAAAGCAATTGTTCCTTGATACCTACGGCGACATAGCATATCTGCTACATGTGGAGGTGGATAAACCATTCCTCAAAGCATTGATTCAGTTCTAGAATCCTAGATATTGTTGTTTTACTTTTAATGGTGAAGATATGATGCCTACATTCGAAGAGTATTTTGCACTATTCAACCTGCACAAGCTGAAGAAGGATCGAGTCTATGCTAAACCTCCTAAAAACAAGAATGCTCACTTGAGTCTTAAATCTTTTGCTGGCATGAGAGATGAATGGGTTAAAAGACTGATACAGAAAAGAGGGGGCAACTTTTCCTTCCCTTGGTGGAGCATCCAAAACCTAATTCCCACTCATCCAAATAGGGAAAAGAGAGTGGATCTCTTGGCTATAGCAATCTACAGCTTGGATATCTTTCCAATAGTATTGGGCAATATTGACGTGGCTATGCTAGATTTCTTTGAGCAGTTGAAAAGGGAAACTAATTCTGTGCCAGCTGTACTAGCTGAAACCTTCATCTCTTTAAATGCGTGCCGAAAGCTGGAAGGTGTGCGTTTCAAAGTATGTGCTCTTTTGCTCCAGGCTTGGGCCCTTAGCCATTTCTGGAAGTGTCCGACCCTAGCTTTGCCTAATGTACACTCCATGAACTTTTCTCCACTTTGTGATTTTCTGGCAAAAAAGTGGCCGGTAGTTAAGAGGAACAAGTAGATTGACATCTTCAGGGATCACCGTGATCAGGACATTGTCCGGAGAGTTCCATGGTTGGGCCACACCAAGGTCTTGTATAAGTGTGGGGATTTTAATCACTTGATGCTGCTAGGTTTATGGGGTGGAATCGGTTGTGCTCCCTTTCTAGTGTCATGGCAGCGTGGCTCTCGACAGTTTGTCCCCTTCACTCCAGGCCCCGACTCATCAAAATTTGAGTTCTAAGGAGACTTCAGATAGAAGATCCAAACTATCAACGACTCATGGAGGCATTGCCACCTCATGAAAGTGGAGCACGACAGTGAGTGCATGTTTACCCCTGACTATAATGTATGGAGGCATGTGAGGGTGAATGATAAAATTTTACCACCTACCAGACAAGCTAAGACTGTAGAATAGCATTTGAAGGTGGTCTCATTCGAAGCTGATATTTTGAGGGCCGAACTCAAAAGGGCCAAGGCCAAGATAGAGTCTCTATAGGAACAGTATGCGAGAGAACTATACGAGGCGAGCCTAGATATAGAAAAATACAAGGGATAGGGACCGAGTAGTGAAATTGTACAAGGATTTAGAAGGAAAATTTGAGATGTAAAGGGTAGCTTTCTTCAAGTTTCAAGCTACGGTCCGAAATGCAGATTTGAGGAAAACTCTGAAATAGTGGAAGCAAGAAATTAAACAAGCTGTAGGGAGAGAAAGAGAGCACGACAAGAAAGAAGTTGAAAAGTACAAGTGAATGCTGATTGATGAGAAAAAAAAGGGAAAACAAGTATCCGATAATGAGAATAACAAGCGAGCCCTCGGAAAAGAAAGAGAAAATGTGGCTGCATAGAAGAAGAAGGCCTATGACAACAAGATCCGTGTGTGCGAGTTGCAGTCTCTGTGTGATGCAACCAATAAGAAGGTAAAGCAAAGCCAGGCCCTTGTTGCTGGGTTGCAGGCTAAGGTGGCAGACCTAAATTATTCGTTACATGCGTTCTAGAACCTTCACACTTACATTGAGCTTCGGGCTAGTTAAAGTGAGAATGAAACACTAAAGAAGCCAATGGAGGCCATGAAAAAGATCATTCAAGAATGCATAATGAAGATTTTGGCCCTCGAAGATATTAATGAAGGGGACAATGACTACTAGTTCACTCGGCTCAAGGACAACGCCAGGAGGTTCTAAGAGTGAGAAGAGTTCGACAAGAGCGTCATGGCCCAGATCCATGATGTAGCCAAACATGTGATGATGTTAGCCAAGGAAGCTGCAACTCTTTGTCAGTATATTAGGCCAATAGGAGAGGTGGGACCAAGACTCCTATGGTTGATTGAAGAAATGAAAGAGCTGGGTGCTCGAACAGAGATGTATTCGTAAACATATTGGAATCTTTTGTAATAAGGACCTATAGTATCCAATAAGAGCTAGTTCTACGAGCAATTATTTATGGAATCAATGGCCCTTCGCTTGCATTTATGCATTTTTATTTCGTTTGCTTGTCTTGTATTAGCTTAGTTTATATCATTGCATACATGCACGTATAATAAGAAATTAATTAAAATAAATTACATGATATAAATTTCAAAATAGCTAATGTAACACCCCGATCCCATCCCGAATCCAGAGCATCATATTTGGGTCACCCAAAATTGGCCCATTAAAATTTCTCATTTAAAACGATAAGTTGGCAATTCTCAAAACGATCCATTTCTATAAAATCCACATTGATAATAAGATTTAAAGGGTTTACAAAATATAAGTTCAAATTAAAATACAACGTTTGACCACGTATTAGTAAATCAAAATAAAGATACAGACTCAACTGTGGTAAGGTCCTATGAATACAATTAGTCCAAACTAACATCAAGTATTGTACTCTAAAAACTGGCCTGGTGCTGGGAAATCCTCCTCGATGTGCTCCTTTTAAAGCAACCTATCAACCTAGGACGAAAAAAACCACAATTACGCACGCTGAGCTAACAAAGCTCAGTGGTATACTTCTACTCTACCGCAATTCATGAATATCATAAAACCAGCATGCATGATAATATAATTAAGACTGCACAGAAAGGTTTCTCAACATCTAAGGATCATCGTCTAGCCTACCCTAGCTAGAGTCCATAACCATGTCTCAAAATACCACTATTATGTAAGAAATCTACCAAGCCATCCCAGGCTTACCTTATTCGAGGCCACACCGTCCTTCAAGTTACATCTTATACCCTAATCACATAGCCCAAGGGTTATCTAACCCATACTCGAGATCACACAGCCTATCGAGTTACTCGAGCTCACACAGCCCGTCGAGTAACAACCCTACCTTGATCACATAGCCCAAGGGTAAAACAGCCAACATCTATTTTCCATACAACGTAAATAACATGCATTCCCTAATGGCCAATGAAGCCCTACTATTTTTCTCGTGCTCACACAGTCGTCGGGTTACCTGTGATCACATAGCCGTCGGATTAAGATCATTTCTGGATCACTGTAGCCACAGATACGTCCTAGACATACTTGGATCACAATAACCACAAGCAGTCTTTTCCTGAGGTCACATAGCCAATTAGGTTACTCGAGATCACATATCCCTTCAAGTTACTCGAGCTGACACAGCCCCCGAGTTATATTTATATATCCTGATCACATAGCCCAAGGATAGGTTTCTAACTGTATCCAGATCACATAACCTATGGATACGTCGGATGTATTCGATCACATAGGCCGGAGTACCTATCCCCTTATTTAAGTGCCCTTGCACTGACTCTAGGACATCCAGATTCTTAACCAAGACACATAGGTTAACACATGCTCCCCCAAGCATCAATATATCTCACCGAGAGATAAAAGGCCATTCAGCCAACCATTACCAATGCTCTAAGGCATAACTCGTTTGTTAGACTAATTAATATATGTCTTTAGGATTCATTTACTCTTTTCTCATTAAATTATTTTATTATTCGCGGCAACCAGCATGTATGGGCGTCCCTTCAGCACAAAGCAAGGACCCCGATCTTCTACGTAGCATTAATCGATCCATCACGGATCTCTATGGGTGATTAAACAAGCGATCCACTCAATAATTACCAAGCCATTAGCCATTTATTTCACACACGGGGTTTAACTATACATTTCTCAACTTTAGTATTCATTTTACACCATAACAGACCCCTAGGGTCCTTTACCTCGAATTATAGAACCCCCAAATGCGAACTCAACTTTCTTGGGCAGATTGCCCACCGAGTATCGATACTCCAAGGTGAGTATCGGTACTGCCCTCAAGGCATCGATACTCCCCCATGAGTACCGATACACTAATTAGATTCAAAAGAATTAGACGACTAGCCATACCGATACACTCTTACCCTGTATCGATACTCAGCATCAGTACGTGGATCGCCCCGTACCGATCCCAACCCGTATCGGTACCCCTATCCTAGTGTACTGAATGCGAAAGCCTCCATAGGTAATGGAACAGTGGGTACCGATACGCCCCTAGCATACCGGTACACCAAAGCGTTACTGGAATTCACATTAAGCGAGGGGTACTAATACACGGAAAGACGTACCAATATGCCCCTTACAAATCGTCTTCCTCAATACAAAGGAGTACCGATACGCAGTTATTCCGTACTGGTACTCGGGCCTAGATTTCAAAACCTAGAGCTCAAGATTTCCTCAATCCCACCCTTATCCTCTATGGTTAAGTCCCAAATCGACCCTGCAAGTTATTTAAAGTATAATAGGTGGTTTTCTATCAATTTTACTCATTATCAACATCTCATCTTTGATTTACCATTAATGGGGGTTTAAAGCTCTAAAGACCTATCTCACACCCACAAATTATAACACCAAGCAAAGCATATATTTCATGAGGCTCATGAAATGTAGGAGTCAGAATGTACTGACTTCAAGCAAGCAATTCACAAATTAAGGCATCAACAAGCTTCTTCCACCTCTCTTCCTTGAACCAAGCTTTAAACCCAACTTGCACCAAAGCTGGAGATATTTACCTCAAAAGATAGCTCTTTTGGTGATGAAAAACTTCTCCTCAAGCCTCAATCCGAGATTCCCAATCAAACATCCAAGATTTCTCAAAACTCAAGCAATCACCATGAGAGGGGAAGAATGAAAGAGATAGCATGAAGATGGGGGCAATGTGATATCATCCTTGTCTCTTTTCCAGCAGAGAATTAAGGCTTCATTAGCCTTTGTCTTCCAAATATGATTTTTACCATATTACCCTTCCTCAAAGCCCATCATAAGCCAAGCCCAAAACCACCAAGCAAGCCCAACAACATATGAAGGTCCACAAAGCCCTACAACAAGACCCAACATAAACCGAGCATTTGACCCTACGTGTCAGTCCAAGACTCGAGTCAAAACCCATTGTTGACTCGAAAATCTGGGTTGTTACAACTCTCCCCTCCTTCAAGAAATTTCGTCCTCGAAATTTAGATGGATGAAAGGGAGATGTAACCAAAATAGCTCTAAACACTTCACCCACTTCACCATTCAGACAGGATCACCTTGATTAGGAAGAGTTCTTCCTCGATCTACCTTAAATAGAACCTTAGCATAAAACCACACGCTCTCAACACTTCTCTTGAGGTTCCCACGACTCATTTTCAACAACCAACGACACTTATGGCGAACCGCTAATCATGGTAACATAACCAACCTCGACCCACGTTGTTCAAACATCGATTCCAAGGAACGCATCTCCATTGGGTGCTACCCCGGATAGCGACTCTCCTAACTAGCGTCTGTCAACCAAAAATATGAACTTAGACTTCATCTTTATCTAAAACATTGCACCACTTCCACAAGGCACTGCCAGGAACATATCACGCCAAACAACCATGTCCAGGTCAAACCATTAAAGGACAAGCAAAACCCTAGCAACCGATCATTATCATCAATCTACCTTGAATCCAACTGCTCTTTTCCCCAGACTTGGGCCACCAAGACGAGATTTAAACTTTGCTTTATCCAACTATTTTTAACAGGGTCAACAACCACTCTCGATTCCAGCCACTTGGTTCCGAGAAATGACCACTGTCACTTAGGAACTCACACAAGCAACCCAAAACTTAGCCATTCTACTTGCGAAGGTCTAAACACCTTCTTTTTAACCCTTGCCTCTGTCCCAACCATCAAATGTGGAAAGCTATCTGACTGTTATCAAGGATCACCAACTGGTCCGTCTAAAAATATTTCTTTGCAAAGCAACCATCTGGTTACCCTCAACACAACTATTGATCCATATTTCTGCTATGCGACTTTGATAATTTCCACACTGCTTGCCTTAACTGATAAAAACTTTGGTCGAACTCAATTGGACAATCCTCCAACCCCACAAAATCTAGCTTAACAGGTACACAAGCCAAGCAACTATCCTCACGATTCACCCTTAAGACCCCAACCATGAACATTGCAACCTTCATTTACCCTTTTCTATGGTACCTTTACTCTGACAACAACACGCGAAGCTCTCACATTCTATGGCCAAACCAAGGTCGCCGATCTCACAAAATTGGCAGCGGTCTTCCACTATTGCACTATGGCTCAACACATCCAAAGCCACTATACAAGCTACTCCCACACAGATACGATCTCGGCGAAGCACTTGGCAACGAAACCCAATTGGTCGCTTGCACAAGTGTGCTTCTAATAAAGAGTTCGTTAAGTACCATACCACGAAGCGATGGACACCAACAATGAACTCAACCTTACCTTTATCGCAGTTCTAAACCATAATCAACCGGTAAGATTGCTCATTCACCAAGGGTACCTCCATACCCTTAAAACACCCACAAAACTAAGACCAGGAACTCTTAACCCTCACGTCTACAACGCAAGCTAAGAACACCTTGCAACTTATAGAAGCTTCCTTGAGCTAGCACTACGGAGCACAACGTCCACCTTAGAGAGGTTAAGATCCTACACAACCAACACTAACAACTAGATTCAAGCAATATAAAGCTTCATAACTTCTCACTCACATCTTACGGCACACATGCACTCTCAACAACCACCTACGATAAAAACCTTATCTAGCAAAGGATGCAATTCTAATTGCCGTCTAAAGTAACAACAAACCCAAGATTTACCAAGGTGCACATCACAAGAACTCGTCCATTACACAACCGAAGAACTAAAAGGCTAACGCAACAGATGAAACCAACACAAAACTTAATTACCTGATATATCCTCGATCGCGGCACTGTCGACTCTAATTTGAGCAGTAAACTGTCTAGCAACGCCTCACATGCCAACCCTAGCGGTGGATCTCACATGACCTCCACCTCGATAACCTGACGGTGCCCTAGCTCCGCCTCTAGAAAAACTCTAATCGTGAGGGAAGCAGCCAACCTCTGAGACTGAACTGATAAATCCTCGTCCATAACTGGTCAGTCCTTTGCCATATGCCTTAGTGCCCGGCACCGATAGCAAACCCGCTGAAGCAAGAAGCATACTCCAAGGTGATGTCGGCCACAATGCTCGCATACTGATAGAAGCGATGCTCCAATAGAACCATCAGTACTCCCTTCTAGAGTAGAAATCAAAGGGCCTCTACTAACCCTTGATCTAGATCCCGAGCCAACTTTCGGTAGCTGGTCTGAAGCAACTCTCTTCGAACTCCTCAAAGCATACCTCTCATGCGGATAGGGAAAAAAGACCCATGATATTATGGGTCTCCATATCACGACCTTTAGAATCCTCGAACTGATTGGATGCTGAACTCTGAAGCCGCTCAAGTGTTTTCGCATGGCTAACTCAGAGAATATACCAAACGGACCCGCTATCACATGTAACTGAAGGTCAGCATTCAAGCCTTGCTTGAACCTCTTGCACCTTAACTCTTCAGTGGCAACCAACTCTGGAGTATAACAACTCAAATGCAGAAACTCTTGCTCATAAGCAAACACCGTTCGATTTCCCTGTACAAGATGCAGAAACTGGTCCCTCATCTCATCGGTATGTACCTCACTGATGTACATCTTTCAAAACTCATCGATAAAGATATCTCATGTCGGGTGCGCAGGCTGTAGACCCAACTCTACGGTCTCCCACCACTCGTGTGCATTACCCTTCATAAGGGAAACAATGCAATCAAGATCATCTTCCAGGCTTTCCTTCATCTCTCTCAAGATTCTTTGTGTGTCACACAACCATTGGTCAGCCTTGATCGGGTTATCCTCACCCAAGCCTTCGAAATTCTTAGGCCTAAAATGATGAAGCCTCTCTATAGGGGTTTTGCGAGGCGTCTCAGATTGCCTCGGAATAGCTTGCACCACACGCAAGAGGGCCGAGGTAAGTTTACGAAAGTGACCTGCCTCTCCACTACCGGTTCCACCTTCCATCAATCCTTTTTTGAAACACAACAAACATGGTGGCATATCAAGATTCTCAATCTTATAAAGTACACTTAAATTTAGGGACTTGTATTTACTATACATCTTACCACGACCTCTATACCACCCTAAGGTTTCTTAGAACCAATTAAACCTAAGCTCTGATACCACTAAATGTAACACCCCAATCCCGTCCCAGATCCAGAGCATCACATTCGGGTCACCCAAAACTGGCCCATCAAAATTTCTCATTTAAAACCACAAGTTGGCAATTCTCAAAATGATCTATTTCCATAAAATCCACATAGATAATAAGATTTAAAGGGTTTACAAAATATAAGTTCAAATTAAAATACACCGTTTGGCAACGTATTAGTAAATCAAAATAAAGATACAGACTCGACTATGGTAAGGTCCTATGAATACAATCAGTCCAAACTAAACATCAAGCACTGTACTCTAAAAATTGGCCCGGTGCTGGGAAACCCTCCTCGATGTGCTCCTTCAAAAGCAACTTGTCAACCTATGCACGAAAAAACTATAATTCTGCATGCTCAGCTAACAAAGCTCAGTGGTACATTTCTACTCTACCGCAATTCATGAATATCATAAAACAAGCATGCATGATAATATAATTAAGAGTGCACAGAAAGGTTTCTCAACATCTAAGGATCATCTTTTAGCCTGCCCTAGCTAGAGTTCATAACCATGTCTCAAAATACCACTATTATGTAAGAAATCTACCAAGTCATCTCAGGCTTACCTTACTCGAGGCCACACCGTCCTTCGAGTTACGTCCCATAACCTGATCACATAGCCCAAGGGTTATCTAGCTCGTACTCGAGATCACACAGCCCGTCGAGTTACTCGAGCTCACACAGCCCGTCGAGTAACAACCCTACCCTGATCACATAGCCCAAGGGTAAAATAGCCAACATCTATTATCCATACAACAACATAAATAACATATATTCCCTAATGGCCAACGAAGCCCTACTATTTTTCCAGTGCTCATACAGCCGTCGGGTTACCCTTGATCACATAGCCATCGGGTTAAGATCATATCCGGATCACTATAGCCACATATACGTCCTAGACATACTTGTATCACAATAGCACAACCAGTATTTTCCCGAGAATACATAGCCAATCAGGTTACTCAAGATCACATAGCCCTTCGAGTTACTCGAGCTCACACTTCCCCCGAGTTCTATTTCCATATCCTGATCACATAGCCCAATGATAGGTTTCTAACCGCATCAAGATCATATAGCCTATGAATACGTCAGATGTACTCGATCACATAGCCCGGAGTACCCATCCATTTATTTAAGTGCCCTTGCACTGACTCTAGGACATCCAAATTCCTAACCAAGACACATACGTTAACACATGCTCTCCCGAGCATCAATATATCTCACCGAGAGATAAAATGGCATCTAGCCAACCATTACCAATGCCCCAAGGCATAACTCGTTTGTTACACTAATTAATATATGTCTTTAGGATTCATTTACTCTATTCTCGTTACATTATCTTATTATTCGTGGTAACCAGCCAGTATGGGCATCCCTTCAACATACAACAAGGACCCTGATCTTTCATGTAGCAGTAACTGATCCACCACATATCTCTATGGGTGATTAAACAAGCGATAAACTCAATAATTACCAAGCCATTAGCCATTTATTTCACACACGGGGTTTAACTATCATTTCTCAGCTTTAGTATTCATTTTACACCCTAATAGACCCCTAGATCCCTTTACCTCAAATTATAGAACCCCCGAACACGAACTCAACTTTCTTGGACAGATTACCCATGGAGTATTGATACTCCAAGGTGAGTATCGGTACTGCCCTCAAGGTATCGATACTCTCCTATGAGTACCGATACGCTAATTAGATTTGAAAGAATTAGACGACTAGCCTTACTGATACGCTAATTATTAACATCTTATCTTTGATTTACCATTAATGAGGGTTTAAATCTATAAAGACCTATCTTACACCTACAAATCATAACACCAAGCAAAGCATACATTTTATGAGGCTCATGAAATGTAAGAGTCAGAAATGTACTAACCTCAAGCAAGCAATTCACGAATTAAGGCAGCAACAAGCTTCTTTCATCTCTCTTCATTGAACCAAGCTTTAAACTCAACTTCCACTAAAGCTAGATATATTTACCTCAAAAGATAGATATTTAGGTGATTAGCAACTTCTCATCAAGCCTCAATCCGAGATTCCCACTCAAACATCCAAGATTTCTCAAAACTCAAGCACTCACCATGAGAGAGGAAGAAAGAAAGAGATAGCATGAAGATGGGGGCAAGGTGATATCATCCTTGTCTCTTTTCCAGCAAAGAATTAAGGCTTCATCAGCCTTTGTCTTCCAAATATGATTTTTACCATATTACCCTTCCCTAAAGCCCATCATAAGCCAAGCCCAAAACCACCAAGCAAGCCCTAAAACACATGGAGGTCCACAAAGCCCAACAACAATGCCCAACATAAACTGAGCATTTGACCTGACGTGTCAGTCCAAGACCTGAGTCAACGCCTATTATTGATTCAAAAATCCATGTCGTTACAGCTAAAACTTCACACAAGTACGGTACTCGTGCCCAAACCAAAGTAATGGCCATAGAAGACAGATTGACAACCTTGGAAATCAACCACAAGAACACTCAAGACAGGCTAGATAAGATAGAAAGTGATTTAAAGCAGAAAATCGAACTATCACAGAAAAATATTGTTAGCCAAATAACGATTATATTAGGATTCAATGACCTAAAAAGAGGAAAGACGGTTGAAGCTATTGATATTTTGTCGCTCCAACCTGGGATGACTTATGAGACATTTCCACCAAATGAGAGGTTCCATATCTGTATGGCAGGAACCTCAGCTCATATTCCAGAAAGGTTTAGGATAAATCATGGGGAAAACCAAGGTATTAAGGTGCGGGATCTCCATAAGGCAGTTGATAGGTCCAAAGTGAATAAGAGGCTAGAAGATCAATGTGACAGGCTGAAAGAGATCATCAGAGCCCTACAAGGAGGAAATGTCTATGGTTGCATAGACATTAGAGATCTAAGTCTAGTGTCTGACTTGGTGGTTCCTCTAAAATTCAAAACTCCCGACTTCGAGAAGTATGATGGGACCACTTACCCTTCGGTGCACTTGACCATGTATTGCCGAAAAATGTCACTACACTTGAAAACGAGAAACTACTCATCTATTGTTTCCAAGATAGGCTATCGGGGTCTGCTACTCAATAGAATACCTAATTGAGCCAGGTCAACATACGCACTTGGAGAGATCTGTCAAGAGCTTTCCTTAAATAGTACAGATATGTGACAGATATGGTTCTAAGCAGGATCGTACTACAGGGCATGGAACAAAAGCCCAACGAGAGTTTCTGTCAGTACGCTCAGAGGTGGCGAGACATGTCAGCCCAAGTTCAACCTCTATTATTAGAGAACGAGGTTACTCCAATGTTCGTGGAGACTTAAAACGGGCCCTTCTACAACCATGTGTTAAACCATGCCACCAAAGGTTTCGCAAACATGGTCATGAACGGGGAATTGATATTGGTGGCCACCAAAAGTGAAAGACTCAAGGAAGAAGAATATGACGAACGCTTATAGCCTGAACAAATTTAGCAGTATAACCTTGTCAGAAAGTATACTGGTAGAGCTTTACTGAAATTCACCCATGCTTTCCCGAGATAATGATCAATAATTTTCTTAGAAAATAGTAAAGTCATACCTATAACCAACCCTTTTGCTTTTGCCCGCAAGTATTATGGATCTTTTGTTAGGGCTTCTATGTTATTCTACTTGTGTAAAAGATGTATTCCCTTTAATTTTCTCAAGTGGAAAACATTTCATTTTGTCTATGCATTTCATCTTCATCTATTTCTCTTCCAAAATGCATTCTATTGGTAAATCCCTATTATTGATTGTATGAATGATTCTTGGATCTAATTCTGAGATAGAAGGTTAATAAAGTGTTTTCAGGATTAATGGGAAATCTCATAAACAGATTTTGAGTGAGTTTTCCTCTCAGACATTGTTGTTAAGGTCCTTAAATGAAGTGATAACTCTAAAACATCTACCAACTAAAGACTGCTTCTTTTCGATGATATTTGTGTATGAAATAACATTTGGCATTCCTTCATTTCCCTTCACAAATAAGAACATGAAAAATATCCATTGTTGTCCCCTTTGAGCCTGATTTTTTTAACCCCAACCAAGGATCACTCCTCATACTAGAGGAAAAAAAGATGAAAGGTTGTTTGAAAGCAAGAAAGAAAACATATAAGATCAAGCTGAATGTCCTAAATTCAAAATAATAGGACATAAAGCAAATGAAAAACAAAAAATTAAAAAAAAAATGGAAGAAATGAAAGCTGGAATACGAAGGAAATTTTGAAACAAGAGAAAAACATGTGTGGAATCCTTCAAACGAGACATGTGCCAGAAAGGAAAATAAACTCTAGGGTGAAAACCCAAAATGGGCAATCTAGAGTGATCCATAGAATAAAATAATAGAGATTTTGTTAAGAAAGATTGATCATTGGTTTAATCACCCTTAAGCATGTATTTGAGCCTATATATCCTTTTTGTAGCCTGAGCCTAGCCTACATTACAAGGCTTTAAAGACCACTTGGATCACACATGAATGTCTGAGAAAAGGAGTTTATTTTCAGAACATATTCTGCCTAATTGAGTTAACCTTTCTTCAGGGACCCCAAGTTCAACCTCTATTATTAGAGAACGAGGTTACTCCAATATTCGTGGAGACTTTAAACGGGCCCTTCTACAACCATATGTTAAACCATACCACCAAAGGTTTCGCAGACATGGTCATGAACGGGGAATTGATATTGGTGGCCATCAAAAGTGGAAGACTCGAGGAAGAAGAATATGACAAACGCTTATAGCCTGAATAACTTTAGCAGTAGAATCTTGTTAGAAAGTATACTGGTCGAGCTTTACTGAAATTCACCCATGCTTTCCCGAAATAATGATCAATGATTTTCTTGGAAAATGGTAGAGTCATACCTAGAACCAACTCTTTTGCTTTTGCCCGCGAGTATCAGGGATCTTTTGTTAGGGCCTCTATGTTATTCTACTTGTGTAAAAGATGCATTCCCTTTAATTTTCTCAAGTGGCAAACATTTCATTTTGTCTATGCATTTCATCTTCATCTATTTCTCTTCCAAAATGCATCCTATTGGCAAATCCCTATTATTGATTGTATGAATGATTCTTGGATCTAATCCCGAGATAGAAGGTCAATAAAGTGTTTTCAAGATTAATGGGAAATCTCATAAACAGATTTTGAGTGAGTTTTCCTTTCAGACATTGTTGTTAAGGTCCTTGAATGAAGTGATAACCCTAAAACATCTACCAACTGAAGATTGCTTCTCTTCGATGATATTTTTTTATGAAATGACATTTGGCATTCCTTCATTTCCCTTCACAAATAAAAACGTGAAAAAATATCCATCGTTGTCCCCTTTGAGCCTGATTTTTTTGAACCCCTACCAAGGATCACTCCCTATACTAGGGGCAAAGAAGATGAAATGTTGTTTGAAAGCAAGAAAGAAAAAATATAAGATCAAGTTGAATGTCCTAAATTCAAAATAAAAGGACAAAAAGCAAATGGAAAACAAAAAAGCCAAAAAAAGAAAATGAAATGGAAGAAATGAAAGCTGGAATACGAAGAAAAATTTGAAACAAGAGAAAAACATGTGTGGAATCCTTCAAACGAGACATGTGCCAGAAAGGGAAATAAACTCTAGGGTGAAAACCCAAAATGGGCAATCTAGAGTGATCCATAAAATAAAACAATAGAGATTTCATTAAGAAAGATTGATCCTTGGTTCAATCACCCTTAAGCATGTATTAGAGCCTATATATCCTTTTTTGTAGCCTAAGCCTAGCCTACATTACAAGCCTTTAAAGACCATTTGGATCACACATGAATATCTGAGAAAAAAAGTTTGTTTTCAGAACACATTCTGCCTAATTGAGTTAACCTTTCTTCAGGGACCCCAAAAATTCTAATGTCTGGTTGAGAATAGAAAAGTGGGAAAATTGAAATTTGGGGAGTGGGTGAGTTAAAGAGAGCCACTTAAAAGTATGACACTATCCGGTTGATAGATTCATGAATCATTCATACTGTGAATTTTGGGGCATCTGACTTTGCTCTTTCCCATGTTTGCCATGACCTTTTCCTTTGAACCCTCATTTCTAGCATTTATTTTTTAAAAAATCCTCATTTTTAGCCTTTTATTTTTCTTTAAATCCTCATTGCTAACCATTTTCTTATATCTTACAAGTAAAGTAACATAGATTCATGAAAAAAATAAAGGTTTCTTGGTATTGATTCCAAATCCATGAGCAATTGTTTACCATCGCATCAAGAAATAATAGGGGCAACACCGTCTTTATTAATTTATGGGATAAAAGGTTGAGTTTCCAATCAAGGTTAAAATTCCATCTCTTTGTGCTTGATGGAAGCAAAACTAGAAGAAGCAGAGTGAGTCCAAGTAAGATATGACCATTTGATTTATCCAATGAAAAAGGTGTTGGAAATTGATAAGTGTTCAAAAGTACTATTTTTCTTACCCTTTTTACTCATATTATTGTTAGACTTAGGCTCATATTAGTTGCATAGTTAGCCATTCATGTATTAATCCATGTTTCCTTCAATTGTTGAGCTTGATTACATAACTTGGTGATTTTTGTGGAAATAGATGCTGCTTTGGTGTGTTTTTGTGTGTGTATGTGCAGGATCACTTGCCAAAGCAATGCCGAGCTAGTTGCGTGGCAATGCATGAAGGATATGCCGAGCTAGTTGCTGTGGCAGTGCATGAAGGAGACGCTGAGCCAGCAGTTGCCATGGCATTTGTCGACAAAGACCAAAAGCAATATGGATGTCGAAATTCATGATTTTACAAGCCCAAGATGACATGGAGCAAGGTCCAAGCCCAAAGGAATTTGATTGCCATGCAGAGATTAAAGAAGAATTAAATTCCAAGAGGATAGGAGAAGTTCTAATAGGAATAAAATTATAATAAAGAATTATATTCTTTAAAGATAATTTAATTCCAACTCAAACTCCTCCTCAAAGAAGGACTTTGGCCTAGCCCTATAAATATCAAGGAGATTTCGACAATTGAGGAGGAGGAGAGCAAGAGGGAATTTCGACAACTCCAAGAGAGGAAGCAAGGGGAATTTTAGGCAAGCATCTAGGGCAAGGAATTTTCGACAAGCTTCATCTTTTCTTCCTTGTTCGATTGGGTTCATGCTAGGGATTGTTTATCTTGTGTTTCTTTGGAACCTAGCCATGAACTAAATTTACTTGGCTATGGTTATTGTGTTTTGTGGTTGTGAGAAACTATTGGTTTTTGTTTAGGTAATAAGAGTTTGCACTTTTCTATTTCAAGGTTTATTCATTCTTGGTTCTTATTATTGTTTTTGAAAGTGAATTGGGAGAGGATCTTGTGATTTCATCCATTTATCTAATATCGGGAGAGTTAGATTCAAGAAACGAATGAATATGATCTTTATTCAATCCAATGATGGTGAAGATTAATCCGGCTTAGGAATAAGTTAAGGATTTCAACGGCTAAGAGGAGCGCAAGATTGGTTGTTGTTCACCCTTGATTCACGCAGGATGTATTATCAAGGCATGCACAAGTAGCTAGAGTTTCGACTTAGGGATAAGAAGAAACCATTGAAGAACGCTCCGCCGAACCTTGAAGTTGCTGCCTGATCGCCCAAGTAGTTGCCCAACTAGTCGCCCAAGCAACCATCAATTAGTTGCCAAGGCAACCCCGTTGTGCAAGTCGCCACGGCAAACCGAGTTGCCCGTGCACTCTTTTTTACCAAGACAATCCAATCGGCTATCACACCTCAACTCACGATAACCTAGCCTATCTCTCTCAATTGAATTCATCTTTTCTTTTTGCTTAATAGCTTTCTAGATTAGTTATTAGTTAAAACTTCTATAATCCTTTACTTGTGTTTTTACTTTTTACGATTGCAAGAGACTAGATTCTTGAAGTGGCACCAATCCTGTGGAGACGATATCTTTTATACTATAACTTGCGACGTGTATACTTGCACATTTGCGTAGCACTTATTACGCGCAACAAGTTTTTGGCGCCGTTTCGGGATTGGCAATAGCGACTTTGTTTTTACTTTCTTGCACTTTCTTTTTATTTTTCTTGTTTAAAATTCAAAGGGCTAACAAACTTTGGTTTTGCATTGGTATATGACGGCGAGACCGACTTCACCGTAATATCCCTTTGATCCGTAAATCGAACGAACCTTACAAAGACTTAGGCGAAGGATAAGAGAAGCAATGGCAAATCAAGACGGCAATATTAATCAAGATGTTCGGCGGGAGGAGGAGTGATTCTTGCACCAACAGAACTATTCGAGACTATCTTGAAGAAGATCTTGATGGACTTAACCCGGGAGTTGTCGCACCCGAAATTGAAGCCGACCACTTTGAGTTGAAACCGTAATGTTTAATATGATCAACACAATAGGTCAATTTGGCGGCTCTCAAAGAATCAAGATGCACGACAACATCTGAAATCTTTCCTCGAGATTTGCAACTCGTTCAAGATACACGGAGTCACCCCGATGTCTTACGATTAAGACTATTCCCCTATTCACCGAGGATAGGGCGAAAGCATGGCTAAATAGCATTCTGCCGGATCCATAGCATCTTGGACTGATCTTTGTCGTGATTTCCTTGCTAGATTTAATCCTACAAATTTAATCGATAAGCCGAACGACATTACTTCTTTTGGCAGCGGATGATGAATCCATGTACGAGGCTTAGGGCGATATAGAGAACTTCTACACAAATGCCCTCTACGGATTTCGGTGTGGACTCAAGTGACAATGTTTTACAATACCGTGAATACACCAACAAGGATGATGCTACGCGCCTCAAACGCAAACGGCATACTCCTAGATAAGTCGCCGGAAGAAGCAATGCAAATCTTAAACAGATGGCCAAGAATGACTATCAATTCCCATCTACTAGAAGAGGAGGAGTTAGGCGCCAAGCCACAATACATGAACTAGGATCATCGATTCAATTTCGCACAATTGGCCGCTTTAACCAAGATGGTCCGAACATGCAAAAACCAAACAACACACATGAAGTCAAGGTAATGGATTCTTTTTGTGAGTTATGTGGCGATAACCATAATTCTTCCGAATGTATGCAGAATCCGGAATCTAGCTTCTATGTGGGGAATTACAATCGAGCAACAACATGATGTCAAATACATACAATCCCGCTTGGAAGAAGCACCGAATTTTTCATGGAGTAATACCAACAATGCTCTAAACCGGAACAATCAGAATGCACAAGCATCGGGATTCTAGCGAGAATATGCCACGACAGCGGATGCGCAAACAACAACAAAGCGACATCTAGTTCTTTGGAAAATTCTCTAAATGCTTTTATGATGAAAAACTGAATCTTATATGGCTGAGAATAGTAATTTCATAAAAAGAACTGATGCTTTTATTAACAGGACCGAGATGAGATTGCAAAACCAAGAGGCGGCAATCAAATCATTGGAAAATCAAGTCGGACGGTTTGCTCAAAATCAACACTAGACCACAAGGAGGTTTACCTAGCGACATGAAGTCGCAAGAGGAACGGCCATGAGCAATGTAAGGCAATCACCGAAGTGGCCAACAACTTAGAGAGGTTCAAACCCGCTCGTCAAACAAAACTCCACAAAAGATCAAGGCGAACCTAGCGGCAAAGTCTCGGATCTTTGAACCAGGAATTGCTGCGGCAACGGCGGCAATAAGCATGCCTCAGCAACCGATGACGCCTCGGTAACTTGTGATAAGCACGCCTCGGCAACCCCAGTTGGTAATGCATCGGCAACTCCAGATGTCCCAGCAATGCCGTCAATCAGGTTTCAAACCAATGAAAGGATAGAAGATATCCGACTTCCACCACCATTCCCACAAAGGTTGAAGCGACAAAAGCAAGAATACCAATTCAAGAAGTTTCTTGATATCCTAAAGCAAGTCCACATCAACTTGCCATTGGTGGAAGCAATTGAACAAATGCCAAACTATGCCAAGTTTCTTAAAGACATTGTGTCCAAGAGAACAAGGCTAGGAGAGTTTGAAAGCTTGATTGCAATTAGAGAGGGATGCATGGCAATGTTGCACAATCGCATGCCGCCCAAGTTGAAGGATCCCGGAAGTTTCACAATACCCTGTTCTATTGGAAATCACTATGTTGGGAAAGCACTATGCGACCTAGGGGCTAGCATAAACTTGATGCCTAAATCGGTTTTCGAAACTAGGAATCGGGAAGGCAAGACCTACAATGATTATGCTCTGACTAGCCGACAGATCCTATGTGCATCCGAGAGAGGAAAAATCGAGGACATCTTGGTAAAAGTTGATAAATTTATTTTTCCTGCTGACTTTATTGTTTTGGATTGTGAAGCGGATGAGCATGCGCCTATCATTCTCGGAAGACCATTCCTAGCGGCGGGAGAACTTTGATTGATGTTGAAAAGGGAGAACTCACAATGAGGGTGAATGACCAGCGGGTAAAACTAAATGTGTTCCAAACACTAAGGCATGTCGATGATCCGGAAGAATGCCAACTACTTCATGCCACGGCAGAGTTTAACCGATGAGGAATTTAGTTGCCTCGGCAACTACATTGCCGATCAAGAGGAACCTGAGGAGTATGAAGAACCGGTCGATGAGGAACAACAGAAGAGGCAAATTGGCTAGTCAATCGACCGGTACATACTTTGAACCACTGGACTACTCGGGTAAGGAAGGTAAGATCGAAAAACCCTCATCGAAAATCCACCAATTCTTGAGTTGAAACAATTACGAGCAAATGAAATATGTATACTTAGGGATTGATAATACATTACCCGTAATTATTTCCTCTAAGTTACAGACTGAGCGGGAAAAGAAGCTGATCAACATGTTGAAGCTACATAAAAAGGCAATAGGGTGGACAATTGCCGACTTGAAGGGAATTAGCCCGGCGGTGTGCATGCACAAGATCTTGTTGGAAGATGATCACAAACCTTCAATTGAGGCCCGGAGGAGACTGAATCATGCCATGAAAGGGGTTGTAATGAAAGAAATCATCAAATGGCTTTGACGCGGCATTATATACCCTATCTCCGATATACGTGGGTAAGTCCGTACAATGTGTGTACCGAAAAAGGGAGGTATAATGGTGGTAAGCAATGAAAATAATGAACTTATCCCAACCAGGACTGTGACGGTTGGAGGGTTTGTATGGACTATCGAAAGCTAAACAAAGCCACTAGGAAAGATCACTTCCCATTACCCTTTATTGATCAAATGCTTGACCGTCTTGCGGGTAAACCCTTTTCTTTGTTTTCTTGATGGTTATTCAGGTTACAATCAGATTGCCATAGCACCGGAAGATCAAGAAAAGACAACCTTCACATGCCCCTACGGTACTTATGCCTTCCGAAGGATGCCGTTCGGATTGTGTAACGCCCGGCAACCTTCCAAAGATGCATGATGGCGCTCTTTTCGCAGACATGGTCGAAGACTTCCTTGAGATCTTCATGGATGATTTTTCGGTTTTGGTAATGACCGACGGCTGTCTCGGCAATTTAGAGAGGGTGTTGGCAAGATGCGAAGAAACGGATTTAGTCCTCAATTGGGAGAAATGTCATTTTATGGTAGATGAAGGAATAGTGCTCGCCATAAGATTTCATCCAAGGGAATTGAAGTAGACAAAGCCAAGGTGGACGTGATCGAGAGATTACCCCACCAAATTCGGTTAAAGGAATTCAAGTTTTCTCGGACATGCGAGTTTTTACAGGAGGTTCATTCATAATTTTTCTAAAATCACTAAACCTTTGTGTAATCTGCTTGAACAGGATAAAGTCTTCGATTTTGATGATTCTTGCACTCAAGCATTGAAACCCTAAAGAAAAAGCTTGCCTCGGCACCCATTGTCGTTCCACAGATTGACGCTACCTTTTGAGCTCATGTGTGATGCAAGTGATTTTGCGGTAGGAGCGGTCCTAGGCCAACGCAGGTAAGACCTTCTATGTGATATACTACGCTAGTAAAACTCTTAATGATGCTCAAGTGAATTACACAACAGAGAAAGAGAAAGAGTTACTAGTTGTAGTTTTCGCATTTGACAAGTTCCGATCCTATTTAATTGGTACAAAGGTAATTGTTCATACGGACCATTCGCAATCAAATACTTATTTGCTAAAAAGGATGCTAAACCTCGTTTGATTCGTTGGATATTACTTTTACAAGAATTTGATATTGAAATTAAGGGCGTGAAAGGAACAGAAAATCAAGTGGCGATCACTTATCACGTCTGGAACGTAATAGGGAGAAAGACGCGGATCTAGAGATATGCGGTGCATTCCCGGATGAACAAATTCTAATTGCCTCGGCAACCCTCAACGCCTCGGCAGCCCATGACGCCTCGGCAACCATGGATGCACACGCCTCGGCAACTCTCGACGCCGCAGCAGTCTTTGACGCACACGCCTCGGCAATTTTGGGAGCAGACACTACGGCAGCACATGCCTCGGCAATACCCTGGTACGCAGATTTAGTTAACTTCCTTGTTTGTGGTATTTTTCCGTATGGCATTACTCACCAAGGGAAGAAGCGGTTCCGCCATGATGCTAAGCATTACTTTTGGGACGAGCCTCTTTTGTTTAAACAATGTGCAGATCGGGTTATACGCCGATGTGTCCTCGAAGAAGAGCAACAGAATGTACTCCGCAATGCCATTCTTCACCTTATGGAGGACATTTTGGAGGAACTCAAATCCCATGCCAAAGTCTTGCAATCCGGTTTGTATTGGCCAACATTGTACAAAGATGCCCAAGACTTTTACAAGCAATGTGATCGTTGCGAGGATCGGGCAATATCTCTAGACGACATGAGATGCCACTCGAACATCATCAGTAGAACTGCATTCGATGTATGGGGATCGATTTTATGGGACCTTTCCCATCTTCATTCGGCAACCTCTACATCTTACTCGCCGTCGACTATGTGTCTAAATGGGTAGAGGCAGCTGCAGTTCCCAACGACGATTCCAAGACTGCAACGATTCCTGCAGAAAAACATATTTACACGGTTTGGGATGCCGAGAGCAATTATCAGCGACGGGGCAAGCATTTTGACAATGTGACTAATTGCCAAGATGTTGCAACGCTTCGGCATATCACACAAGATCGCCACGGCATATCACCCACAAACCAACGGGCAAGCGAAATTTCCAACCGGGAGTTGAAGGGAATACTCGAGAAAGTTGTAAATCCCTCAAGGAAGGATTGGTCATTAAGACTAGATGACGACTTTGGGCATATCGCACTGCATTCAAAACACCATTAGGTATGTCCCCTTCCGGCTTGTCTATGGTAAAACATGTCATCTACGGTGGAAATCGAGCACAAAGGCGTCTTTGGACAATCAAGACCGTGAATATGGATTGGGAAAGTGCCGGACAAAAGCGCTTGATGGATCTCAATGAGATAGAAGAATTTCGTGCACTGCGCCTATAACAATGCACGAATCTACAAGGAGAAAACAAAGCGATGGCACGACAAGAAACTATTGCCACGGCAATTCACGCCGAGGCAACTAGTTCTCCTATTCAATTCTCGGCTAAAACTTTTCCGGGAAAGCTGAAATCAAGATGGTCGGGACCATTCAAGTCGTCAAACCATTCTCTCATGGTGCCATAATAATCAAGTCCATCTCTGACAATCATGAATTCAAAGTTAATGGACAAAGATTGAAGCACTACAATGGTGCCCATGTGGAACGTAACAAGGAAGTGGTCAACTTAGGAGATGCATGAGCATGCTCTCCTTTCAGTATTTCCTTTTTCTTTTTCTTTTTATTTTTATTTTTATTTTTAGGAGATATTTTATTTTTTCTTCATTATCTTTAGTTTTCAGGTTTTCTTTGTTTTCTTTTTCACAACAAGACTCACAACTACTATGCTAAGGAAATTTACTGCCAAGATCCTTGCCCCGGCAACCTACATCGTGCCTGCACAAGCTGATGCCACGGCAACCAACCATGAAGATGCCACGGCAACCAAAGCTAAAGACATCCCGGCAACAAGAAAACAACCATCGCGTTCAAGCAAGAAAATCAAGACGCCAACTAGAAGGAAACTAATCATCTACGATGACGAACTCTCGGAGTAAGTCCTCGTATGCATTTTTATTTTTATTTTTCGTTATTCTTATGCATGCATTGAGGACAATGCCTCACTCGAGTTTGGGGGGGATTGTTATTAGTAATTACCATGTTTAGTTACATTAATCTTAAGCATTCCATTTAGGATACATAAATTGCTTGCCATGCCTTTAATTGGAACAAGAATTGCTTAGATTTGATGAATATTCAATGATGACTTTACCAATGCACTTAATTGATAGAATTTTTATTCTAGGATAACCATGAAAAACTTAGAATTTTACTATGATGCTAAATTTGATGAAACACTGTTGTGGTTTGATTGATTTAAGGAGTTCTAGTAAACTTAGGTTGATAATTAACTAATTGGGGGATTAGAATAAAAATTGGATGAATGCTAGAGGTACCCGAAATTGGCTCTAGCATATGCTAAAAAAAATTGATCACTAGAGGTGCCCGAAACTGGCTCTAGGAGGCGTTAATTTTTTTTAACTAGAGGTGCCCGAAACTGGCTCTAGTCGATTAAATTAACTTAAGAAAACTAAAAATAAAACACTAGAGGTGCCCGAGATTGGCTCTAGTTAAAACATGTTAAAAAGAACCCAAAGAAGTAATTTGAAAACCTATTGTTTGCATAGAATCCGAAAAATCAACTCCGCACACACTCACAAGCATTATAGTTTGATTCCGAGTAACTCCTCAGTTTTCCGAAAAATAAAAAGCCAATCATACTTTGTGCCCCGGTTCAGAGAATTGAAATCAAGTTCAAAGCTAAGTTTGTGAAAATTTGAAGTCTTGGCAGGTAATTATGAGTTTGCATTGCTTGAGGACAAGCAATAGTTCGAGTTTGGGGGTGTGATAAGTGTTCAAAAGTACTATTTTTCTTACCCTTTTTACTCATATTATTGTTAGACTTAGGCTCATATTAGTTGCATAGTTAGCCATTCATGCATTAATCCATGTTTCCTTCAATTGTTGAGCTTGATTACATAACTTGGTGATTTTTGTGGAAATAGATGCTGCTTTGGTGTGTTTTTGTGTGTGTATGTGCAGGATCACTTGCCAAAGCAATGCCGAGCTAGTTGCCAGGGCAATGCATGAAGGATATGCCGAGCTAGTTGCCAGGGCAGTGCATGAAGGAGAGGCCGAGCCAGTTGCCATGGCATTTGTCGACAAAGACCAAAAGCAATATGGATGTCGAAATTCATGATTTTACAAGCCCAAGATGACATGGAGCAAGGTCCAAGCCCAAAGGAATTTGATTTCCATGCAGAGATTAAAGAAGAATTAAATTCCAAGAGGATAGGAGAAGTTCTAATAGGAATAAAATTATAATAAAGAATTATATTCTTTAAAGATAATTTAATTCCAACTCAAACTCCTCCTCAAAGAAGGACTTTGGCCTAGCCCTATAAATATCAAGGAGATTTTGACAATTCAGAGGAGGAGAGCAAGAGGGAATTTCGACAACTCCAAGAGAGGAAGCAAGGGGAATTTTCGGCAAGCATCTAGGGCAAGGAATTTTCGACAAGCTTCATCTTTTCTTCCTTGTTCGATTGGGTTCATGCTAGGGATTGTTTATCTTGTGTTTCTTTGGAACCTAGCCATGAACTAAATTTACTTGGCTATGGTTATTGTGTTTTGTGGTTGTGAGAAACTATTGGTTTTTGTTTAGGTAATAAGAGTTTGCACTTTTCTATTTCAAGGTTTATTCATTCTTGGTTCTTATTATTGTTTGCGAGTGAATTGGGAGAGGATCTTGTGATTTCATCCATTTATCTAATATCGGGAGAGTTAGATTCAAGAAGCGAATGAATATGATCTTTATTCAATCCAATGATGGTGAAGATTAATCCGCTTAGGAATAAGTTAAGGATTTCAACGGCTAAGAGGAGCGCAAGATTGGTTGTTGTTCACCCTTGATTCACGCAGGATGTATTATCAAGGCATGCACAAGTAGCTAGAGTTTCGACTTAGGGATAAGAAGAAACCATTGAAGAACGCTCCGCCGAACCTTGAAGTTGCTGCCCGATCGCCCAAGTAGTTGCCCAACTAGTCGCCCAAGCAACCATCAATTAGTTGCCAAGGCAACCCCACAGCAAGTCGCCACGCCACGAATCGAGTTGCCCGTGCACTCTTTACCAAGACAATCCAATCGGCTATCACACCTCAACTCACGATAACCTAGCCTATCTCTCTCAATTGAATTCATCTTTTCTTTTGCTTAATAGCTTTCTAGATTAGTTATTAGTTAAAACTTCTATAATCCTTTACTTGTGTTTTTACTTTTACTGATTGCAAGAGACTAGATTCTTGAAGTGGCACCAATCCCTGTGGAGACGATATCTTTTATACTATAACTTGCAGCGTGTATACTTGCACATTTGCGTAGCACTTATTACGCAACAAGTTTTTGGCGCCCGTTCGGGATTGGCAATAGCGACTTTGTTTTTACTTTCTTGCACTTTCTTTTTATTTTTCTTGTTTAAAATTCAAAGGGCTAACAAACTTTGGTTTTGCATTGGTATATGACCAGGCGAGACCGACTTCACCGTAATATCCCTTTGATCCGTAAATCGAAACGAACCTTACAAAGACTTAGGCGAAGGATAAGAGAAGCAATGGCAAATCAAGACGGCAATATTAATCAAGATGTTCGAGCAGGAGGAGGAGTGATTCTTGCACTAAAAGCAGAACTATTCGAGACTATCTTGAAGAAGATCTTGATGGACTTAACCCGCGAGTTGTCGCACCCGAAATTGAAGCCGACCACTTTGAGTTGAAACCGGTAATGTTTAATATGATCAACACAATAGGTCAATTTGGCGGCTCAAAGAATCAAGATGCACGACAACATCTGAAATCTTTCCTCGAGATTTGCAACTCGTTCAAGATACACGGAGTCACCCCGATGTCTTACGATTAAGACTATTCCCTATTCACCGAGGGATAGGCGAAAGCATGGCTAAATAGCATTCTGCCGGATCCATAGCATCTTGGACTGATCTTTGTCGTGATTTCCTTGCTAGATTTAATCCTACAAATTTAATCGATAAGCTTCGTAACGACATTACTTCTTTTTAAAAAGCGGATGATGAATCCATGTACGAGGCTTAGGAGCGATATAGAGAACTTCTACACAAATGCCCTCTACACGGATTCGGTGTGGACTCAAGTGACAATGTTTTACAATACCGTGAATACACCAACAAGGATGATGCTAGACGCCTCGCAAACGGCATACTCCTAGATAAGTCGCCGGAAGAAGCAATGCAAATCTTAAACAGACCGCCAAGAATGACTATCAATTCCCATCTACTAGAAGAGGAGGAGTTAGACGCCAAGCCACAATACATGAACTAGGATCATCGATTCAATTTCGCACATTGGCCGCTTTAACCAAGATGGTCCGAACATGCAAAAAACCAAACAACACACATGAAGTCAAGGTAATGGATTCTTTTTGTGAGTTATGTGGCGATAACCATAATTCTTCGAATGTATGCAGAATCCGGAATCTAGCTTCTATGTGGGGAATTACAATCGAGCAACAACATGATGTCAAATACATACAATCCAGCTTGGAAGAAGCACCGAATTTTTCATGGAGTAATACCAACAATGCTCTAAAACGGAACAATCAGAATGCACAAGCATCGGGATTCTAGCGAGAATATGCCACGGCAAATGCCGCAAAGCAACAACAAAGCGACATCTAGTTCTTTGGAAAATTCTCTAAATGCTTTTATGATGAAAACCTGAATCTTATATGGTGAGAATAGTAATTTCATAAAAAGAATCGATGCTTTTATTAACAGACCGAGATGAGATTGCAAAACCAAGAGGCGGCAATCAAATCATTGGAAAATCAAGTCGGACAGTTTGCTCAAAATCTGAACACTAGACCACAAGGAGGTTTACCTAGCGATACTGAAGTCGCAAGAGGAACTGGCCATGAGCAATGTAAGGCAATCACCACCAGAAGTGGCCAACAACTTAGAGAGGTTCAAACCCGCTCGTCAAACAAAACTCCACAAAAAGATCAAGACGAACCTAGCGGCAAAGTCTCGGATCTTTGAACCAGGAATTGCTGCGCGGCAACCGGCAATAAGCATGCCTCGGCAACCGATGACGCCTCGGCAACTTGTGATAAGCACGCCTCGGCAACCCCAGTTGGTAATGCATCGGCAACTCCAGATGTCCCAGCAATGCCGTCAATCAGGTTTCAAACCAATGAAAGGATAGAAGATATCCGACTTCCACCACCATTCCCACAAAGGTTGAAGCGACAAAAGCAAGAATACCAATTCAAGAAGTTTCTTGATATCCTAAAGCAAGTCCACATCAACTTGCCATTGGTGGAAGCAATTGAACAAATGCCAAACTATGCCAAGTTTCTTAAAGACATTGTGTCCAAGAGAACAAGGCTAGGAGAGTTTGAAACTTGATTTGAACAGAGGATGCATGGCAATGTTGCACAATCGCATGCCGCCCAAGTTGAAGGATCCCGGAAGTTTCACAATACCTGTTCTATTGAAATCACTATGTTGGGAAAGCACTATGCGACCTAGGGGCTAGCATAAACTTGATGCCTAAATCGGTTTTCAGAAACTAGAATCGGGAAGGCAAGACCTACACATGATTATGCTCTGACTAGCCGACAGATCCTATGTGCATCCAGAGAGGGAAAAATCGAGGACATACTTGGTAAAAGTTGATAAATTTATTTTTCCTGCTGACTTTATTGTTTTGGATTGTGAAGCGGATGAGCATGCGCCTATCATTCTCGGAAGACCATTCCTAGCGGCGGGGAGAACTTTGATTGATGTTGAAAAGGGAGAACTCACAATGAGGGTGAATGACCAGGTAAAACTAAATGTGTTCCAAACACTAAGGCATGTCGATGATCCGGAAGAATGCCAACTACTTCATGCCACGGCAGAGTTTAACCGATGAGGAATTTAGTTGCCTCGGCAACTACATTGCCGATCAAGAGGAACTGAGGAGTATGAAGAACCGGTCGATGAGGAACAACCAGAAGAGGCAAATTGGCTAGTCAATCGACCAGGTACATACTTTGAACCACTGGACTACTCAGGTAAGGAAGGTAAGATCGAAAAACCCTCTATCGAAAATCCACCAATTCTTGAGTTGAAACAATTACCGAGCAATGAAATATGTATACTTAGGGATTGATAATACATTACCTGTAATTATTTCCTCTAAGTTACAGACCTGAGGAGAAAAAGAAGCTGATCAACATGTTGAAGCTACATAAAAAGGCAATAGGGTGGACAATTGCCGACTTGAAGGGAATTAGCCCGGCGGTGTGCATGCACAAGATCTTGTTGGAAGATGATCACAAACCTTCAATTGAGGCCCAGAGGAGACTGAATCATGCCATGAAAGGGGTTGTAATGAAAGAAATCATCAAATGGCTTGACGCGGCATTATATACCCTATCTCCGATAAAATGCGTGGGTAAGTCCGGTACAATGTGTAAAAAAAAAGGAGAGTATAACAAAGTGGTAAGCAATGAAAATAATGAACTTATCCCAACCAGGACTGTGACCGGTTGGAGGGTTTGTATGGACTATCGAAAGCTAAACAAAGCCACTAGGAAAGATCACTTCCCATTACCCTTTATTGATCAAATGCTTGACCGTCTTGCAGGTAAACCCTTTTTTGTTTTCTTGATGGTTATTCAGGTTACAATCAGATTGCCATAGCACGGAAGATCAAGAAAAGACAACCTTCACATGCCCCTACGGTACTTATGCCTTCCGAAGGATGCCGTTCGGATTGTGTAACGCCCCGGCAACCTTCCAAAGATGCATGATGGCGCTCTTTTCAGACATGGTCGAAGACTTCCTTGAGATCTTCATGGATGATTTTTCGGTTTTTGGTAATGACTTGACGACGGCTGTCTCGGCAATTTAGAGAGGGTGTTGGCAAGATGCGAAGAAACGGATTTAGTCCTCAATTGGGAGAAATGTCATTTTATGGTAGATGAAGGAATAGTGCTCGGCCATAAGATTTCATCCAAGGGAATTGAAGTAGACAAAGCCAAGGTGGACGTGATCGAGAGATTACCCCACCAAATTCGGTTAAAGGAATTGAAGTTTTTCTCGGACATGCGAGGTTTTACAGGAGGTTCATTCATAATTTTTCTAAAATCACTAAACCTTTGTGTAATCTGCTTGAACAGGATAAAGTCTTGATTTTGATGATTCTTGCACTCAAGCATTTGAAACCCTAAAGAAAAAGCTTGCCTCGGCACCCATTGTCGTTCCACCAGTTTGACGCTACCTTTTGAGCTCATGTGTGATGCAAGTGATTTGCGGTAGGAGCAGTCCTAGGCCAACGCACAGGTAAGACCTTCTATGTGATATACTACGCTAGTAAAACTCTTAATGATGCTCAAGTGAATTACACAACAACAGAGAAAGAGTTACTAGCTGTAGTTTTCGCATTTGACAAGTTCGATCCTATTTAATTGGTACAAAGGTAATTGTTCATACGGACCATTCGGCAATCAAATACTTATTTGCTAAAAAGGATGCTAAACCTCGTTTGATTCGTTGGATATTACTTTTACAAGAATTTGATATTGAAATTAAGGACAGAAAGGAACAGAAAATCAAGTGGCGATCACTTATCACGTGCGGAACGTAATAGGGAGAAAGACGCGGATCTAGAGATATGCGGTGCATTCCGGATGAACAAATTCTAATTGCCTCGGCAACCCTCAACGCCTCGGCAGCCCATGACGCCTCGGCAACCATGGATGCACACGCCTCGGCAACTCTCGACGCCGCAGCAGTCTTTTGACGACACGCCTCGGCAATTTTGGGGAGCGTACACTACGGCAAAGACATGCCTCGGCAATACCCCGTACGCAGATTTAGTTAACTTCCTTGTTTGTGGTATTTTTCCGTATGGCATTACTCACCAAGGGAAGAAGCGGTTCCGCCATGATGCTAAGCATTACTTTTGGGACGAGCCTCTTTTGTTTAAACAATGTGCAGATCGGGTTATACGCCGATGTGTCCTCAAGAAGAGCAGCAAGAATGTACTCGGCAATGCCATTCTTCACCTTATGGAGGACATTTTGGAGGAACTCGTATCATGCCAAAGTCTTGCAATCCGGTTTGTATTGGCCAACATTGTACAAAGATGCCCAAGACTTTTACAAGCAATGTGATCGTTGCGGAGGGACGGGCAATATCTCTAGACGACATGAGATGCCACTCGAACATCATCAAGTAGAACTGTTCGATGTATGGGGATCGATTTTATGGGACCTTTCCCATCTTCATTCGGCAACCTCTACATCTTACTCGCCGTCGACTATGTGTCTAAATGGGTAGAGGCAGCTGCAGTTCCCAACGACGATTCCAAGACCGTGCAACGATTCCGCAGAAAAACATATTTACACGGTTTGGGATGCCGAGAGCAATTATCAGCGACGGGGCAAGCATTTTGACAATGGACTAATTGCCAAGATGTTGCAACGCTCGGCATATCACACAAGATCGCCACGGCATATCACCCACAAACCAACGGGCAAGCAGAAATTTCAACCGGAGTTGAAGGGAATACTCGAGAAAGTTGTAAATCCCTCAAGGAAGGATTGGTCATTAAGACTAGATGACGACTTTGGGCATATCGCGACTGCATTCAAAACACCATTAGGTATGTCCCCTTCCGGCTTGTCTATGGTAAAACATGTCATCTACCGGTGGAAATCGAGCACAAGGCGTCTTGGACAATCAAGACCGTGAATATGGATTGGGAAAGTGCGGACAAAAGCGCTTGATGGATCTCAATGAGATAGAAGAATTTCGTGCACTCGCCTATAACAATGCACGAATCTACAAGGAGAAAACAAAGCGATGGCACGACAAGAAACTATTGCCACGGCAATTCACGCCAGGGCAACTAGTTCTCCTATTCAATTCTCGGCTAAAACTTTTCCCGGGAAAGCTGAAATCAAGATGGTCGGGACCATTCAAGTCATCAAACCATTCTCTCATGGTGCCATAATAATCAAGTCCATCTCGACAATCATGAATTCAAAGTTAATGGACAAAGATTGAAGCACTACAATGGTGCCCATGTGGAACGTAACAAGGAAGTGGTCAACTTAGGAGATGCATGAGCATGCTCTCCTTCAAGATATTTCCTTTTTCTTTTTCTTTTTATTTTTATTTTTATTTTTAGGAGATATTTTTTTTTTTCTTCATTATCTTTAGTTTTCAGGTTTTCTTTGTTTTCTTTTTTCACAACAAGACTCACAACTACTATGCTAAGGAAATTTATCGCCAAGATCCTTGCCCGGCAACCTACATCGTGCTCTCTGCACAAGCTGATGCCACGGCAACCAACCATGAAGATGCCACGGCAACCAAAGCTAAAGACATCCGGCAACAAGAAAACAACCATCGCGTTCAAGCAAGAAAATCAAGACGCCAACTAGAAGGAAACTAATCATCTACGATGACGAACTCTCGGAGTAAGTCCTCGTATGCATTTTTATTTTTATTTTTCGTTATTCTTATGCATGCATTGAGGACAATGCCTCACTCGAGTTTGGGGGGGATTGTTATTAGTAATTACCATGTTTAGTTACATTAATCTTAAGCATTCCATTTAGGATACATAAATTGCTTGCCATGCCTTTAATTGGAACAAGAATTGCTTAGATTTGATGAATATTCAATGATGACTTTACCAATGCACTTAATTGATAGAATTTTTATTCTAGGATAACCATGAAAAACTTAGAATTTTACTATGATGCTAAATTTGATGAAACACTGTTGTGGTTTGATTGATTTAAGGAGTTCTAGTAAACTTAGGTTGATAATTAACTAATTGGGGGATTAGAATAAAAATTGGATGAATGCTAGAGGTACCCGAAATTGGCTCTAGCATATGCTAAAAAAAATTGATCACTAGAGGTGCCCGAAACTGGCTCTAGGAGGCGTTAATTTTTTTTAACTAGAGGTGCCCGAAACTGGCTCTAGTCGATTAAATTAACTTAAGAAAACTAAAAATAAAACACTAGAGGTGCCCGAGATTGGCTCTAGTTAAAACATGTTAAAAAGAACCCAAAGAAGTAATTTGAAAACCTATTGTTTGCATAGAATCCGAAAAATCAACTCAACGCACACACTCACAAGCATTATAGTTTGATTCCGAGTAACTCCTCGTTTTAGAAAAATAAAAAGCCAATCATACTTTGTGCCCCGGTTCAGAGAATTGAAATCAAGTTCAAAGCTAAGTTTGTGAAAATTTGAAGTCTTGGCGAGGTAATTATGAGTTTGCATTGCTTGAGGACAAGCAATAGTTCGAGTTTGGGGGGTGTGATAAGTGTTCAAAAGTACTATTTTTCTTACCCTTTTACTCATATTATTGTTAGACTTAGGCTCATATTAGTTGCATAGTTAGCCATTCATGCATTAATCCATGTTTCCTTCAATTGTTGAGCTTGATTACATAACTTGGTGATTTTTGTGGAAATAGATGCTGCTTTGGTGTGTTTTTGTGTGTGTATGTGCAGGATCACTTGCCAAAGCAATGCCGAGCTAGTTGCCAGGGCAATGCATGAAGGATATGCCGAGCTAGTTGCCGAGGCGTGCATGAAGGAGAGCCGAGCCAGTTGCCATGGCATTTGTCGACAAAGACCAAAAGCAATATGGATGTCGAAATTCATGATTTTACAAGCCCAAGATGACATGGAGCAAGGTCCAAGCCCAAAGGAATTTGATTTCCATGCAGAGATTAAAGAAGAATTAAATTCCAAGAGGATAGGAGAAGTTCTAATAGGAATAAAATTATAATAAAGAATTATATTCTTTAAAGATAATTTAATTCCAACTCAAACTCCTCCTCAAAGAAGGACTTTGGCCTAGCCCTATAAATATCAAGGAGATTTTGACAATTCAGAGAGGAGGAGAGCAAGAGGGAATTTCGACAACTCCAAGAGAGGAAGCAAGGGGAATTTTTAAGCAAGCATCTAGGGCAAGGAATTTTCGACAAGCTTCATCTTTTCTTCCTTGTTCGATTGGGTTCATGCTAGGGATTGTTTATCTTGTGTTTCTTTGGAACCTAGCCATGAACTAAATTTACTTGGCTATGGTTATTGTGTTTTGTGGTTGTGAGAAACTATTGGTTTTTGTTTAGGTAATAAGAGTTTGCACTTTTCTATTTCAAGGTTTATTCATTCTTGGTTCTTATTATTGTTTATGAGTGAATTGGGAGAGGATCTTGTGATTTCATCCATTTATCTAATATCGGGAGAGTTAGATTCAAGAAACGAATGAATATGATCTTTATTCAATCCAATGATGGTGAAGATTAATCCGGCTTAGGAATAAGTTAAGGATTTCAACGGCTAAGAGGAGCGCAAGATTGGTTGTTGTTCACCCTTGATTCACGCAGGATGTATTATCAAGGCATGCACAAGTAGCTAGAGTTTCGACTTAGGGATAAGAAGAAACCATTGAAGAACGCTCCGCCGAACCTTGAAGTTGCTGCCTGTCGCCCAAGTAGTTGCCCAACTAGTCGCCCAAGCAACCATCAATTAGTTGCCAAGGCAACCCGTTGTGCAAGTCGCCACGGCAACCGAGTTGCCGTGCACTCTTTTACCAAGACAATCCAATCGGCTATCACACCTCAACTCACGATAACCTAGCCTATCTCTCTCAATTGAATTCATCTTTTCTTTTGCTTAATTGCTTTCTAGATTAGTTATTAGTTAAAACTTCTATAATCCTTTACTTGTGTTTTTACTTTTTACAGTGCAAGAGACTAGATTCTTGAAGTGGCACCAATCCCTGTGGAGACGATATCTTTTATACTATAACTTGCGACGTGTATACTTGCACATTTGCGTAGCACTTATTACGCGCAACAGAAATCATCTGCCTTGGTCAGGTGAATCAGAGAAGAATGACATGAGCTCACAACAAGAAAGTTCATCGGAGAAAGAGATTTTGTATTAGGAAAATATTGCCAATTCAAAGAGATTTTCGGGGAAATGAACGACTAACTAGAAAAAACCCTTCTAAAAAACATTGATCTTGGTCGAGATATGTCGAGATAAGCTTCATAATTCGATGAATTTACAAGTTTTATGACTGAAAAAAGAAGATGAAGAAAAAAAGGAAAAAAAGAAGGAAAGAAACAAGAAAAAAGGAAAAATGAAATTATCAAAAGGTAAAAACCTGCAAATGGCTCCTTAGATACCAAAAAAGAAAAAAAGGGTTCAAGATGAAAACCCACAAAGGGCGTCTTGAAACCAAAAGAGGAAATGAGTTGAAAACCCGTAAAGGGCGGCTCAGATAGTTTTTGGATTAGGCAAGAAGCAAACGAATCTCTCGGAAACTTGGTATCTTGGAAAGAATTTTGTGTCCTCATACCTCGTCGACTTGGCAAAGGTAGCACATGCAATTTCTGGTGTTATTACTTAGGAAGTTTTGGCCGGTGGCATCTGAATTTTAAATGGGGCATACCCAGAGTGGGGCAATTTGTATTGGCCAAGGATTTAAGGCCATCAACGTTAATAGGCATAAGAGAAAGATAAGAAAATGCTAGTATCATTCGAAGGCATTCAAGGTAGAAATAAGCTTTGCTGCAAGGATTTACATGCAAGAGCTTCAAAGGGCCTTGTAGGGGCAAGCATCTGAAAACTCACAAGAAGCTTTGAGGATGCTGGATATTATTTTAAGGCAGCATGACCTCCCACAATGATAACACATTTACAAACATTAGAGAAGATGTCCAGTGATGTTAAAGTTTTCATTCAAGCTTCTGAGAAGATGTGAGAGATTATGTTCTGTCAACCAGGCAAAGGCTAAAAGAGTGTTGAAGAATATGAGGATAAAAAGTCAGTCCTCCCAACCAGGAATACAAGATTGAGTGAGCAAATGTGCAAAGCTCAGATGTTTTCTCTAAAACAAAGAGATACAAAGAATAAATAGCTAGCATGGTTGTTTATCTGGGTTGAACAAGCAAATGGGCATGGAAGCGAAAAGGAAAACCCTAGAAGAAAAAAGAAAAGATGAAAAAGAAATAAAAGAGAAAAGTCTAAAAATGAAAAATGAAAGAAAATGAAAGAAAAAAAGACATGCATTAATGTGTTAGGCATCCCTAGGATCATGATCATTATAATCATAGCATTTGTTAAGTTTCGACAGGTATAGAACCCGCCTATCTATTCAGGCATAAGGAGAATGGAACCTGCTTACCTATTCGAGCATGAGGAGAATAGAACCCGCCTATCTGTTCAGGCATAAGGAGAATGGAATCCGCCTATCTGTTCAAGCATAAGGAGAATGGAACCCCGCCTATCCGTTCAGGCGTAAGGAGAATAGAACTCGCCTATTCGTTCAGGCATAAGGAGAATGAAACCCGTCTATCCGTTCAGGCATGAGAAGAATGGAACTCGCCTATCCGTTTAGGCATAAGGAGAATGGAACCCGCCTATTCGTTCAGGCGTAAGGAGAATGAAACATGCCTATTCGTTTAGGCATAAGGAGAATAGAACCTGCCTATCCGTTCAGGCATGATGAGAATAGAAACTGTCTATCCATTCAGGCATGAGGAGAATGGAACATGCTTATCTATTCGAGCATGAGGAGAATAGAACCTGTTTATCTATTCGAGCATGAGGAGAATAGAACTCGCCTATCCATTCAGACATAAGGAGAATGGAACCTGCTTATCTATTTGAGCATGAGAAGAATAGAACCCGCCTATCCGTTCAGACATGAGGAGAATGGAACCTTTTATTTTCAGCACAACGCCTATCCGTTCAGGCACGAAGAGAATGGAACCTTGCTTTGATGTACATCAACCAATTTGTAGTGTGATTGGCTAAAATCAGTGCCTTTTGTTCTTTGCTCTATTCTTGTTTCATCGAAATGAGCAAAGAGGGGCAGCTGTTGTCACTAATTTTTAGCACAAATTGTAGCATAATCAGAATCGAAAAATAAGGGGAAAATCAGCTCCCAAATTAGAGTTGAATCGAGTGGGAAAAAAAGGAGAAATCAGCCTATAATTCAAGCAATTAAAAGGGAAAGAAAATAAGTCAAAATCCAGCATATTCAATTCAAGGAAGGAAAACATGGACATATTTGAAGGGGAAATCAAATCAAGTTTTGGGGGGAATAATTTTACCCCAATTTTTGGGGATTTTATGGCTGATTTTTTTTGTATTTTTGGTAGGTTAATTACGTATAAATACAACCCCATCCCCCTTTTTCATGGACTCACTCACAACACATTTTCATTCACCACCATTCACCACACTCCTCTGTAATCACCACATTCACAACTCACAACACATTTTCATTCACCACCATTCACCACACTCCTCTGTAATCACCACTACACCATTCTTGATCCGAGAATTGTAAGAGAAGCAAGGATTTTGTACCGAATCTTTGGTGGAAATACAAGAAGCAAATTTCTTCATATTGGTATTTTATTCTTGTTTTCTTTATATTTTATGTTATCATTGTTATTTCGAATTCAATATAAAAAAGGAAATCTTACTTTTCTTTTGAGTTTTAAAGGTTTTATAATCGAACATTCTTGGAGGGTTCCAATTGAGTAAAAAAGAAGTTTTTTTGGTGTACCACCGCCGGAGACGGCGGTCGACGTCGGTGGAGGGTGGCTGACGCGGTGGTTCAGCACCCTTTTTGTTCATCTTTTATTTTGCATGAACACTTGAAAGAATTTTTTAAAGTGGGATGTTTTGATACATTTTTTTTAAAGAGTGAATTTTAAAAAGTGTTTTTGGGCTTGTACCCATATCCTAAAGTAAAGTGGGTCATTTTAATTTAAATCCACACTTGTTTTATTTTATAAAATTCTTTTTAAATTTTCTTTAAATTTGATCCATAATTTTCTCATCAACTATTTTCAAATCTTGAATTCTAACTATTAAGTCTGTTTTTGTCACATATCTTTTTAAATAATAATAAAATTTTAATTAATTTTTTTTATAAAATTGATCTAAATATGGTGTTGACTCATTTTTAGAGAAGGATACACCTTTTTCAAAATTTATTAAATTCCCTCCATTTTTTGTTATTTTATCTAATTTTGTAAAATGAACTAATATTATTTTCCTATTGTAATCTAGCTAATTTATCTTGTTAAATTGCTTACCCTTATTGATAATCTTAACTTAAATAAAACCCTAGGTTTAGGTTCTCTAGTGTTAGAGCCTTAGTTAATTTAGAGCCTTTGAAGTTAAAATAAAAATTCTCTTCACACCAAAAATTATAAAACACGCTTAATTGTATTTTAACCCCAATAGGTAAAATTCACTTAGACAATTCCTTAGGCTAATAATCACTAACATATAATAAATAAAAGCTTCAACACACCAATTGTCTTAGATTGTTTGATTAAAAAGTGAAATATAATTAGTGTGGTATCCTACCAAAAGGAGGTAACGGGTTAGCGCCAAAAGTGTTGGCGGTGATTAGAGTTTACTCTCTGGATGGTCGGGCTGTTAAAATGAAATCATATTCATAAATGGACAATAATTTAAATTTTACCCGAACTTGCAAATTCCGACACTAAAACATTTTGTAATTAACTAGGTACCAATTTTTGGGCGCTGTGGGGTGCTAACCCTTCCCCACGCGTAACCGACTCCCGAACCCGTTTTTGAGTTTTCGCATACCAAAATCGTTGTTTTAATAAAATAAAAATTATTTTATTAAAATGACCCGTTTTTAGGTGATCCAATCACACCTTTAAAAAAGATTGGTGACGACTCCGTTGTTTTGTGTTTTTTTAAATTAAATGTCGAGCTCACTTGAAAGGGTTGCGACACTTATTTTATTTGCATTTTAAAAAAATATATAATTATATGAATATATACCAACTTGTAATCGCCTTTAGACTATTTTAAAAAATTAAAGGGAATTATCTCATGCATTTCTCTTTTTTTGAATGATGTGTTGATCTTCATTGAAAAATATGGAAACGTTCAATTACAAAGTAAAACTCACCGATCACAAGACCGATCGGTGATAAATGTTTATGAAACTGAAAATAAAAGCAATTAAAAAAAATTGCAGTGAATAAAGTGGAAAAGAAAAACGAAGAATAATGCAAAATCTACAAAAATAGGAATGGTGACGATCCATATTCTTCATCTGAGTTTGAAGTACAAATCACGGTGCCAAAATGAAACATTACCTGCAGAAAAGATTCAGAGTAGAGAAATCGGAGAGTGAGATACGAAAATTCTCTGAAATCAAGATTTATGCATGTGCTATTCCGGCGGATCTATCCACAATCGGTCACGAACCACCCCCGCTTTAACAACTCCAGGAGCTTTTCCAATCCAAACTATTTGCGAAGAGGATGATGTACCTTCTTTGGCAAGAATATGGGCGACAGTGTTTTGGTGGCAACTCACATGCACAAAGGATACGACTTCAAAATCCTTAACCATATTTTGTACATTTTGAACTAATGCACTAATATTCGACCGATCAATTGCAGCAGTACTCCCCATTTTGTTGATTACCAACAGAGCGTCGCCTTCAATAATTATCTTCTGAAAGCTCAACTCTCTGGTTAGGAAAACAGCTTGTGTGCATGCCCATGCTTCAGCCATTTCTGGGTCGAAAACATATGAACTCGGGTAAGTGTTTGTTGCCATAATTAGCCCCCCAGTCATCAGTAGAGGGAAACCAGCGATCAATAGGTTGTCGAGAAATAAAACTGTTGGTTATTGGACTAGCATTTATCGTTTGGAAGATAATAAAAAAGGTTAAATAACCATTGTAGCCAATCTTGTTCCGCAGCGATTTCAAATATATCAAGGTTTAATTCAAAGAGAACATGATTTACAAATGAGCAGTCAAATGCCATATGGTGGATTGATTCTAATGGACTTCAACACAACTTACATTCCAGAGCAACATTTAGCCTTCTATTATGGAGGTTCATAGCAGTAAGGATAAAGTTTTTATACAACTATCATAAAGCAATTTTCACCTGAGTTGACAATGTAACAAACCATAAGGTCCCAAAAAGTGTAATTGAAGTTGTATGTATGTTGTTGAGATTGCTTGTAGGATAATAGTACTCTATAATCACTGCACCGAGTAATGATAAGATCGTTCGTGTCTCCAAGGAATCAAATCTGCTTGAGCTAGCTGCGGTAAAGGCATACAGAGGATCTCCAATGCTTGGGCCTATGGAAATAATGTTAAGATCAAGTCTTCCTTCCAGGTATTGGTTTGTGAATCAATTAGATCTGAAAATCTTGGAATAATGTATGTTATTATTATCAACATTAATTCTTCCATCACCCATGCGACATAACCATGTGTGATTCTAGATATTAACATAGTTGTCATCACTGAATATTCAACTAACTCCTTGATGCAGTAAGCCTCGAGTACAACATATGCTCTTCTATGTGTATGATGAGTACCATGAATGTTTTAGTATGATAATATCTTCCTTTAAGAACACGAACATGTAGACAATCTATGTTAAAAAAGATGTGACATCCTTGTTTAGCAAGGATCGTTATATTAAATTTCGCCAAATCACGAAATCCCGTGCCAACCATAGATTTAGGAAGACATAGTTCGCTCCAACGAGCCTAGTGGATGCCCTTTCTAGAACCACTATTATGCCACCAAAATTTATTGTAGATAAATTCAAGTTCAGGACACTGTGATAAAAAAAAATAAAAAACATTGTTTAACATAAACTGGTATCGCCTGAAGCACCGATTTAATAAACACTTTCTTACCACCCATAAAGAAAAACCGAGTGCTCCAACTATCCACCCTTTGGTTTGACTTATCACACGTATCCGCAAAAGCCATTTTCTTTTGGCGTCCCATCATCATAGGTCGACCCAAATACTTCTTGGGGTTTGTCGAAATATGCACTCCAAAGAAATCCCGATTAAGGGATGAGAAGAATTGCCAACATTTCCACTAAAATATATTAAGGATTTGTCAAAGTTGATTATTTGACCTGAAGCTGCTTCATAGATAGCAAGCAAACCCTTCAAAGTAATGGCTCCTAAAGTGGATGTTTCTCCAAACAGAATGCAATCGTCGGCAAAAAAAAAAAAACAAATGTGTAAGCGGTACACCATTTATTCCTACTTTAACCCTATTAATGGCACCCAAGGCCCTTGATGCATGAAGAATTGAAGATAAAGCTTCAGAAAAAAATAAGAACAAATATGTTCTTAATGGATCGTCTTAGTGTAATCTTCGTGAAGGACTAAATGAATTGTTCGGAACACCATTGAATACCATAGAATAAGAGAGTGTCGAGACACACTCCATAACAAGGAAACTCATTGAGAGGAAAATCCCATAGTATCACGTTTCCACATAAGACCACTCAACTCTGTCATAGGTCTTACTCATGTTCAATTTGAGCGCAAATGAACCTTTTCGACATGTTTCCTCACCTTTAAAGAGTGTAAGACTTCATAGGCTATAAGCACATTATTAGTAATATGTCTACCATGAACAAAAGCCCATTGCGTTTCGTCGATGCATACATCAAGCAAACTACATAGTCTATTCGCCACCGTCATGGAAATAATGTTATACAACACGTAGAATAGACTGATGGAGTGAAACTGACTAAAAGAGGTGGGAGATCTAACCTTAGGGAAAAATACAATATTTTCTTGACTAATGGTGCTCATATCGGCTCGGTCATTAATGATCGAAAGACAGAAATTGGAGACATCCTCTCCAACAATATGCCAAAACTTTTTAAAGAAGAGGGCGGGAAAATCACCATCCCCATACGACTTTAAAGCAGTCATGTCTTTTACCGCTTCATATATTTTAGAAATGTGGCAAGTGGAGCTTTGTTCATACCCGCAGTGGTTGTTTGTAACGATCTGATTCCCTGGTTAGTAATTCATATTTGGGTATTCAGGTTTTGGATAAATTGAATTAGGGACTAAATTAGAAGAAATCAAAATTTGAAAGCTCAAATTGAGGAATTTAGGGACCATTTTATGAGCATACCAAAGTTTTGGGTCTTTTGTATAAATTTCAAAAAGATGGATGACCATGAGAGTGAATTACCATTGAAGTTTTGAAGGCATTAAATTTGGCTAAATTTGGAAAAATCAGAGAAAATTTAAGACGAGAGAGAGTTTTACTCTGTGATTTATCGACGTTTAGTTCATCGTGGCTCTCACTATAATTGTCATCAACTTTGATTCGACAAAAAGAGTCGACCCGTGGTTACCTTATCGGCGTTTGTTAGGATGAAGAGAGAGAAGATTTGGAGATATTGATTCGAGTTGCTTCATCGAACACCGTGGAAATCCAGTCTAATCACCAGACTCCTCAACTCAGAATAAGAAAGACTGGAGGTCATCTTAGATTTTTCGCCGTTGAAGGCTACCGTTTGTGCTTAGGCGTGCTCCAGTGACGCTTTCGTCCCGAATTACCCACCCTCGTAATGTGTCACTGTCGTATTTGTTTTACTCTGTCTACCCTATCAATGAGACGTTAGACATGAAATTAAACAGTTAAAGGATTGCTCTAATATCACTTGTAACAGAATTATTATTTTCTTTCTAAAAAAATATATTTGATAAGATATGCAACACGATAATTTTTATATCTTAAATCCTTTTATTTATCTTCTCATGTGAAATTAATATTTTTCGCTTCTTAAGGCGTGACACTTTCTCTACATTCTTTAATATATTTCTTTTAAATTAAACTTTTATGTGCCGTAATAGTTAAAAATAGTTAATATTAATGGCCTCTATTAATATTGTAGTACTAAAATTATCCTTATTAATTTTTGTCAATTTTTATAATCTTTGATAATTATTTGATCGGAGGTTTTTAATATATACATATATATTATTTTTAAAAATTTTAAAATTTAAAATAATAAGAAGTCAAAATTAAAACTCATTTACGCTTAAGTGCGGAGTTCTGTTAGGATCTGGTGCATTAATACTGGTATAATCGCACCCGTAATGTTTTGCGCGATTAACTTACCTAAGGGTTACGCGTTGCCTTTCTTTTTATCTCTAAATTCTTGAGATTTGGAGAAATAATAAAACCATGCGAGAAACACATCCTTATATCTACGGTTTGGTGAAAAAAAACACAGGAGTCTCAAAAAGAGGAGTGCAACACGAGGACTTCTCAAGAGGTCACCCATTCTAATACTACTCTTGCTCAAGCACGCTTAACTGCCTAATGGGATCCGGTGTATTAGTAATCTCAATAAGATACAAAATATCGTTTAATGATATATTTTTGGGTGTTAAACTAAAGTTAAAGAGGGGGAGAGGTATTAGCGTTCATTAGTTTAAGGATTCTTCCTCCTTCGCATGTGCATGACTTTTTTAACAGCGATCATCGCTAACCTCAACAATCTTGAACCGGTGCTTGGATCATCGATACCTTGGGTAATCTTGTTGTAGACCAGTACTATGGCAGACTTGGAAGCGAATGAACAGTTTCGTCTTCTCTGATTGTTGTCCTTCGATGGAGGAGGTGTTTAGTTGCAACCACGTCTGGGCATCTCATTTTGTTGATAATCGCTCGACCTATGCAGACTATAAGACATGCTCTATTATGTCGGTCATGTATAGATGGTGTTTCCTTAACACTGATGCCTCTATTGATTTAAGCTCCGAGTTTGGCTCTATTGGAGGTGTAATCCCTTCTAGTGAAGGCACTTGGCTCCTTGGGTTCCACAAGCATCTATGTGTCACATCTCCTCTTCAAGTTGAGCTCTGGGGCATACTCCGGTTTGTAGCTTGTTTGTATACACGGCTTCAAATTGCTACAGATTCAATCTGACAATGCCCGAGCTATTAAGCTCATTGATGATCCCAATGCAGGTTGAGGCCCCCTTTTTTTTTGCTAATTCGAGTCATCTCTTTACTTCGTAGTTGTAGTTGATACACGGAACTCCTCTAAATTCCTCGTGAAGAGAATATGGTAGCCGATGGGATAACTAAGCTCAGTATATCTCATAACTACAAAACAACTTCCTTCATTGCCTCTCTGGATTCAATCCTACCATTGGTAGAAAGGAATGTCATCGGTCCCTTACTCCAAACTTGTTAGTAGTTAGCTAAGGCAATTTCCATCCTTTCATATATATATATATATATAAAGATGAAGACAATATGAACATTATTAACCATTCAACTAATTAATAATCTCTCTTATTAATTATTACTTTCATTAATTGAACAGAGATCAATTAAAAAATGTTGGGTCTTTCTAAACTCATCGCAAGTACATAGAACCAAGAAAAAATTACATTAACCTGGAGAATTCTTTGAACTATTTTAATATATATTTTTAAAAAAAATATACTGAATTATATTCAAAGTGATAGGATTGCAAAGGCATCACACTGCAAACATTGAAAGTTAATGCGTAAAAATAAATATAATAAGATTCTAAGGGAGTGAAAGACATTAAAATACAAAATCTATTACTTTTAGAATGACTTGAATAAATTTCTGAATGAAATCCAATAAACAACTACTTTGACCATAATGCTCTATGAAGAAAGTAAATTCTTCCGCTACTTGTTCTTGGTATATCAGCACAACCACAAAAGGGAATCATATGTATATACAGATTGGTCTTCTTCGCTAATAAAAACGCTCGTTGATACTCGTCACCCGAATGCTAAATTGTCAAAAGACAGACAACTGTCACAAAGATAGACTATAACTGCTATAAAAGCATATGAAAGAACTATCATAAAAGCAGACGAAATGACTGTCATAAAAGAAAAAGGATATAAAACTGGTAAAATAAAAAAAATAAAAATAAAATATTTGTAAACAAAGATAAATTTTATTTATATACAAAATCAGCAAAATGTCAAAAGCCGTCACTAACAGAAAAAAATTTGAAGAATTTAAAAAACTCCTTGAGAAAATGGAAGGAGTGGGTGTTTAAAAAAATCAATCTTCAAGTAATTAATATAAGCAGCAAAATAAAATAGAATAAAATATCTAAAAATTATCTTCCTTTTACATTCGGCCAAGTCTTGACTGGCGACAAATCTTCATTGGGTCTTTAGCCCTAACGTCAACTGGGCCTTAAATTTTAACCCAAAATACTTTATTCCAATCCAATCACTAAAACTGCTCGTTTTAGTTTACCTATTTTCTCCTTTCTTTCTTTTTATATCTCCGGGAGTTGTGTAAGCTTCATTGCCTCCGACACGCATTCCACAGCGAATTTGAAAGGAAAATAAATGAACTCCGACGACCCGAACCAACCCGGACTTGTGATAACTGTGACCGAATCCATTCGTGCGTTTCTCCTCTCCGCCTCCAACGACCCACGTCTCTCTCAGGAATTTCGAGAGCTCGCTCTCGCTCTTTCCCCGGCAACCAATGCATCGTACAAGCAGATTCGAAGCTTATGGATTGAGTCAAACGTTGAGACTAGGCCTGGATTGATTTCTCTTTTCTCCGTATCTAATTTCGTTTTCGCCAGCCCTAAACCCAGAGAGAAGGTAAACTAAACATGATTTACATTCTGGCGTTCTAGATCTTTTTATGGTTGCAATTTCGTTTAGGTAAACTACTCCAGATACCTTTAAACTTTAATTTTAGCATCAATTATACCACTGAGTTAAAAAAAATCGATGCTATTTTAGCACTGAATTCTAGTTTAGACTTCAATTATACTACTAAGTTATTAAAATTGATTGCACGGACGAAACAGTCCGTGTGCGATGAGGATTTTAAGAGTCTAATGTTTTAATTGAAACCTAAACTAAATGTTAGTACTAAAATAGTATTCATTTTTAGTTCAGTGATACAATGATACTAAAATTGAAGTTGTAGTTTACAGTTTACCTTTTCGTTTGAACCGTGGATTTTTTTTTTTTAATTTTCAAAATTTGAATTTGTAGAGCGAAGAATTGAAGGAGAGGTTAAGGAAGCTTAATGAAGAAGCAGAGAGGAGAGAGTATGAAGAGCTTGTTAAAGATATCACGCTGAAGAAGGATGTCTATGAACCTTTCTCTACTTACAAAGATCAAATTGGCTTTGGTTAGTAGTTTTCTTTGATTATAACTGTCATTCTGTTTCTTACAACATTGTTTCTTACCACCGGTGATATAAGCTTGAACAGGTTTACATGTTGCGCTGATAATGTTTACTGGGTATTTGGTTGGACATTTTGCATTCCGAGCATTGTTTAACCACAGTCCTATCATGGTACTTTCAGACTACGAATCTCGAATCTATAAGTATTTATGTCATGGGTTCCTTATTTTAGTAAGAGCTGAAGTTGTGCTTTTATATTGCAGAATTCAGCTGGAGGTATTCTTGGATTGGTTTTTGGCATGCTCCTTGAAACACTTCTGTTCATTATTAGAACTTCGGAGCCAAACCTTAAAACCCAGTCCACAACTTCAAGATTGAAGAAAAATCAATAGACTAGCTAAGAAGAGGTGAATTGTGTTTTCTTTTCTTACTTCCTATTTTCCATTATAACTCTCTTAGGTGGTTTAAGAATGTAAATGTTATCTCATTGTAATCATAGTGCATTTTATTTCAACGTTCTTTGTCATGACAATATTTTTCTCTGTCCGATGCAAAGGTTGTGTAGGATTATTTTTTTAGTTCTGGTGAATGCTAATAAATAAGAGAAGAAATAGAACCATCTTTAGTCAGGGTGAATGTCTTTGAATTCTCTTCTTCCCATATACGTCCATATTGAATTAATAAACCATTCTCTTTAAAAGACATGCATTTTCAGTATCCCAGTTAATATGGCTAAGGTTGTAATATGTTTCGGATCTGAAACTGCTATGAATATCCTAGTGCTCGATATATCCGGAATTGTGAATTGGGTAGATATTAATAGGGGGAAACAAAGCCAGAAAATGTTTTAAAAGGATATACTTGTGTTAGGGATATGGGAATTATAGAAAACATATACATGTACACAAACATTTGCATGGAATGGAATTTTTATGTTGAGATATAGACTATAGAGATAGATGGATTTGGTTGCTCTGTAGCTGATTCTGGTGCGAGATTGATATTTCCTCCTATGTAAATTACTATTTAACACACAAGTCAAATATATATAAAACTATAAAATTATTCAAAATAAATCTTATTCCAGAGAACAACTATAAGACTTTATATACATATAAATTAATTATTTTTTTAATAAGGATGACATATATACATTTAAGGGTAAAGTTCACAAATGGTCACTAAACTATCTCTAAAAATACAAAATGGTCATCAAACTTTTAAATGTTACATAATGAGCATTAAACTTTAGTTTTTATTACAAAATGGTCACTGAACCGTTAACTGTCGTTAATTGGGTGACGTGACAGTTACAGAAATTTGAATAATATAACATTTAATCTTCCATATTGACACATTTAATCAATTTATTTCTATCTAAATTGATTGAATGTGTAAATATTGAGGATTAAATATATTATTATACAAAATTTCGTAACTGCCACGCCTCCCAATTAACGGCTGTTAATGTCCCAGAGACCATTTTGAAATAAAAACTAAAGTTTAATGATCATTATGTAATTTTTGAAAGTTTGGTAATGTAATAAAAATAATTTAGCTTTATTTGAATCAGAAAGGCTATATAATGATAATAGGTGTTGATAACAGAGTTTCATATACATATGATAATCCAAGGTAGCATCTAACAAACTACTTATTTCAATTTAGTATAGTTCTAGAGGATCAAACCAACTCTATAAATAATTTACCATGAGATTTTCAAACCTTATTGATTAATCCTTCATACAAAATAACTTCATGTTGTTATGATTTAATTAAGTTCTCACAGGAAAACAATACAGAATGAGTCAGCTTTTTCTTAAAAAAATTAAAATGACCTCGTTAAAAACCTCCATCGTAACCAACGATAAGTTGAGGATCAAAATCGGATAGCGGAAGAAGGAAAAGAGTGTCCAAACATATTATTAATCATAATGCCATAGGGATATTACATAGAAGGAACCGAAACAACATTAACACAAGTGAACCATCCAAACAATCACAGCAGAACTCTGTCGCTCAATAGACTTATTATGCGTTAATCGTAATTTAATAAACAAAACCTAAGGTTGAGAGTTGAGACTAAAGCTGATGCATATGGTGAGCAAAATTTACCTGGTTGATTGATTCAACGAGTATTCCAGATGGAAAGTGGTGATTTTGGGCTGCATGGGAAAAAAATAGCTCATTTGATGTTTTGTTCTAATCTATTATTTTTTATGTTGCTCTTTTATTGTATATCGTTGGATTAAAATATTAACTGTAACCAAATTTTAAGTGTTTTCGTAACACAACATATCTAGACGGACAGTAGTAGAGTCGGAATTTTCATATAGTAAGATCATAATCGAGTATGAGATATGGAGATTTTCATATTACTACTATAAGCATTGTTGACTTCATACCCCCAACAAATTAACTGGGGTTAATTCTAATAAATTTTATGAAAAATTTTATATTAGCACTTTGAAAATCTCATTTAATTCATTAAAAATTCTATACTCAACAAATTAAGTGGGGTCACTGACCCCGAACTTTGAATGTGGCTCTGCCACTGTTGACGGATACCTAACAAAAATATCTAGTAGTAAAACATCTCCATACGTCTGCTAGACATGTACCTAGTAGACGCATACCATTAGAAATATGCTATTGTTATACATTATATGGTTAATTAGATAACAAACTTCCTGTTTTTTTTAATTATACATTATATAATGGAAATAACTTAATGATACGACATAAAGTCAGAAAATGCCCCAACGTTTGAGTGAATAGTCACTTTGGCCTCTATTTTTTTAAGCAATTTAACCTTCAAAGTTTCATTTTGGGTCAAAAATGACCGATCGACGGATGAAAATTGTCAGTTAACTAATGGTAAATGGTTTAAAATGACGTGACAAATTTATATAAAAGTGCATGCTGACATGACAATATCATATAGATACATATATTAACTTATATTACATCAGTCAAAAAATAATTTTATAAAATTATATAAAATATAAAATATAAAATAATTTTTTTGCTGACTTATCATTTTGTCAAGTCATTTCAAACGGTTTACCGTCAATTTTTTAACTATTTTTATCTACAGAGGGGCTATTTTGACTCAAAATAAAACGTTAAGTATTAAATTGCTCTAAAAAAGAATAAGGGCTAAAATAACTATTCAAAACGTTTGGGGTATTTTTTAACTTTATGTCTAATGAGGCCTTTGTATAGAGTAGGGTTTTGTACAGGGGTCTTGCAGTTTTGACTTTATTCGTTGTATTTCACTGGAGATTTTTTTTTTTTTTTTGCTTTGGATAAAAAAAGCTATTTATCCAAAAAAAATAATGATGGCGTCCCTTTCGTTCCTATACTATACAACAAAACATCACTATACATTAAAAATTTCTTGTGAATTAGTGTTTAGTGCATAGTGTGTTGACATTAGTTTATTACACTTAAAATACAATACACACTTAAACCTCTAATTCTAATCTATTTTATCTACTTTCGAGTTGTCAATTCCTTGCTCATATTAATTTTTTTCGCTCAATCATAATTTATTATTAAAAATAAGAGCCAAATCCATGACATAATAAAAATAAGGGAAAACTACTTATTTAGTACCCGGCTATGCTCACATTATTGTTTTAGTACCTCAACTATTATTTTTGGTAAAATGATACCTAACGTTATGTTTTTATTCTGTTTAAGTATCCCCGGCATTAAAAACTAATGGAGATGATGACGTGGTTACGTTCGACTGGAAGAAGAAAATTGAGGAATTTACAATTTTAATCTAAAAATTAAAATAATGTTTAAATTGATAGAATTTTAGACTAAATTGATAGATTGTACAAGTTTTTGGACTAAAATTGTTATTAGCCCAAGTCACGTCACTATTTTCGTTAGTTTTAACGGCCCTATACTAAAACAGAAAAAAAAACGTAATCTTAGATATTATTTTGCCAAAAATAATAGTTAGAGTACCAAAACAGTAACGCAGACATAATTAGGGTACTAAATATGTATTTTTTGGATAAATTATTTTTATTCATCCAAAGTAACTATTCCTGTACACAAAAATAGCTATCGACCAAGCTGTACAGACTAACAACCAGCCAAATTCACTCTATACAATCATAACCTCAGAAAAAAACATTGAATCTATCCTCATCCAAAGGCAAAGCAAGAATTAGAAAAATCAAACCTAGGGCAATGGAACAAAGAAACTCTTACAGTATGCTTGATTTGAGCAAAAATGGCAACAGCAGCCTTAGGCTTTTCCCCATACAATCTACCATTCCTTTCCTGCTAGATAAAATAGTTGAAGCTACACCAAGCAAGTCTAATAACCACAGCACTCAAGGCCCTCCCTTTCCCATGCGCCTGCACCCAATCAAATAATTCAATCCAACAATTATAAGTCAGAGTCATACCACAAGCTTGCATAACCAACTGCCAAATCTGTCCCGAGAAGAAACATTCCCCAAATAGATGATCCTTGGTCTCTAACCCAGCCCCACATAACACACACATCGGATCAACATTGCATCCCCACCTTAGCATTTTCCCATTCGTTGGCATCCTATCCAGCACCACAAGCCATGAAATGAATAAGTGACGCGGGATATTAAAACCACCCCAAACAAGTCGAACCCATGAAACCCTCTGTTGCTTGTGACGTAAGGCCTCCCAGACCTTTCTTGCCTTATACACCCCCGACAATCCTCCATAGTGAGCCAAATCATCTCTCAACTTCAACAATTTATTCCAAGCCCAGCTATGGTGAACTTTAGCTTGGGCACTCCAAATAGAGGAACCCTTAAAAAGATATTGGTTCACCCACGCTACCCACAAAGAACCAGCTTGAGACAAAATAAGCCAAAGAGATTTCATCATGCATGCCTTGTTCTATATCCGCATGTTTTTAATTTCAAGCCCCCTTTATTCTTCGGGTGACAAATCCATTCCCAGCTAACATGTGCTCCTCTTGTCGAGCCCTCCATTCCTTTCCAAAGAAAAGCACTACATAGTTGAGAAACTTGATTTAACACTTTTGAAGGCAATAAAAATATCCGACACCAAAAGTTCTCAATACTGAGCAACACGGGCTGAATTAACTGCAGCCTCCCAGCAAATGACAATTTTCGAGAAGGCCAGTTTCGGATCCTAGCCACCATCCTCTCCACCAGGGCTTCACAATCTGCTGCGGACAAGTTTCTAGTAACTAGGGGGACTCCCCAGATAACGTACATGTAGCTTTCCTACACGGAATCCAGATTGAGCAGCAATCCCAAGGATCTCATCCTCCTCCATACCCGCGCAAAACAACTCACTTTTGGAGACATTTATTTGTAGACCAAACATGCTGTAAAATTCCTACAATGCATCCTTTATGGCCAAAATCGAGGATATATCTCTCTTGGTGAAAATAAGAAGGTCATCCGCAAAAGCAAGATAGGTGAGCTGGATTCTCTTACATTTAGGATGGTAAGAAAAAACCCCCAATTTTGCAGCCCGGTTAAGCAATCCCGAAAGCACATTCATTACCAAAATAAACAAGTAAGGGGACAAAAGGTCCCCCTGTCTCACCCCTTTTGCACCTGCAAAATATCCAACCAAACCACCATTCAAACTCACCGAGAACTAGGGTGAGTAAAATAGGCCTTTATCCACCCCAAAATAACTCAGGGACCCCCAAGACACGAAGAACTTGCAATATAATTTTCCAATCAATTGAATCAAATGTTTTCCTCAAATCGATCTTAATAGCACACCTCGAGGATACATGTCTCCTTCCATAGCCATTTATAACTTCTTGCGCTAACAAGACATTATCCACAAGATCACGGCCAGACAAGAAAGCACTCTGATTTTCCAAAATAATGGAAGGCAACCACGGTTTAAGTCGATTCGTAAGAATTTTGGTTACACACTTGTAGATAGTCTACAACATGAGATTGGCCGAAAATCAATGGCCCTAATAGGAGCAGCCACCTTAGGCACTAAAGTAATAATAGTGGAGTTAAACGAATCTGGCATGCAGCTATTCGAGAAGAAAAATTGAATAGCCTTTACAAAATCAACTCTCACAACTCTCCAAGTTGCTTGAAAAAAATTCGCAGTGAATCCATCCGGGCCAGGGGCTTTGTTTCCATTCATTGCAAAAATAATATCACGAATCTCCTTTTGAGTTACTGGGGCCACCAAACTATCCCTTATTTCAATAGACAATTCAACCCCTAAAATTTTCTTCAATAAAGCATCAGACACATGCTACACATTAGGATCAACTTGGCCCAAAAAGTTCAAAAAAAATTGGACAAATTCTTTCGAAATACCAGCAAACGTCTCAAGCCTATCCCCACAACTATTCTAAATCACCCATATAGTATTGGATTTTGCCCGAGCAGCTACTTGCCTAAAGAAGTAAGTAGTATTTTGGTCACCCTCTCGAACATATTGGATACGAGACTTTTGCCTTAGAAACTGCTCCTCAGCTCAAAGAAGAGCACTCAATTCTAAGGCAACATTTCATTCTCTTTCAACACTCTCAGGGGTGGGAGCTTCCAATAAAACCCTCTGAAGATTCTCCAACTCAATATGCTTAGAAAACACCCTATTTGATAAGTCCACAAACTTCTCCCTATTCAGCTTTTTTAGCGGCACTTTCAAACGTTTAAGTTTTGCAAACAACACCTGCAAATGATTTCCAACAACATGGGCTCTCCAAGACTCCTCAACGATAGAGAGAAAATTGGCATGTTCAATCCAAAAATTGAAAAACTTAAAAGGCTTTGGTTGATTCATCAAAGGGGCTTTTACCTTAATGAAGCACGGACTGTGATCCGAACAATCAGGCAGCAAAAACTCAACAGAAGATCCAGGAAAATCCTGACACCAAACTTGATTTACCAGGGCTCGATCAAGTTTCCTAGACAAAGGGGCTTCCTCACGCAAACTACACCAAGTAAACACAAGACCAGTAAAAGAATGATCAAGAACATCAATGTAATCTAAGCAATGTTGAAAATCCAACATTGCTCCCGAACTCCTTTGGCTCCCATCATAATTAGAACTTTCCTGAGGACCCTGAATAATGTTAAAGTCCTCAGCCAACAACCAAGGAGAATTTCCAACGATAGCCTTCAAAGTACCTAAATCAGCCCACAATTCTTTTCGATCTTCTCTACCATTACTCCCATAAACCACAGATAAGATAAAAGAATCATCCCTACAATTGGCCACACAAGTAACAACCTGGGCAGATTCATAAATGACATCCAGCTGCCAATCCCCAGAACTAAGAATCCATATACGACCATTGAATGCATAAGAGTAGTTATGAATAAAATTCCATGCACCAAATCTCCCCTGAACAATAGCCTCAGCATTACACTCCCTAACACTTGTTTCCAACAAACATAAAATGTCAATCTTCAACCTCCGTACCAAATTAAGAACTACCTTGTTTCAAAGAGTCATTAAAACCCCTAACATTCCAAACAAGCAAACTCATTGTAAAGAATGAGAGCCACCACCCTTTTTACCACCTTTACCTTTTTTAGCTTGCTTCTGCCCTTTATGCTTACCTTTAATCTGGTCATCAAATCTGCCACTCCCCCTGCAGTAGCTCGAACCTTCTTTGGGGAGTCTAGCTTCTCTTGTCCCTCTGTTTCAGAAAGAATAGCAAACTTATTAGGACTCTCCACAGTAACAACACTATCCCTAGAAGGAGCTAAAGTCATTAAACCAGAACTATCCTCCTCGAAACCAATACCTCCAGAATTACCAGCAACTACCTCATTAAACCCTTCCCTCTCAGCTACATAATTTTCAGAAACTTCCAAAGTAGAGTCTACAGCATCAGCCTCTCTTATAGAGATTACAGAACGAAATAAAACTGACCGTACAAAACGAAAGCACAATTAAAAAAATCCACATACCTTAAATTAGTCAATCGACTTGAATCTACTTAATACAATTAATATAACAAATTTAAAATTAAAGGGTAAACTACATAAATAGTCACCGAACTTTTAGGACGGATTCATTTTGGTCACCTTACTTTTAAAATATTCGATAAGGTCACCCAACTTTTAGTTCGATTTCGATACGGTCCTTCCCGTTACATTCCATTAGAAGTTGACGTTAGTTTCGGTTTTCCTTAATAAAAAATGGGCAAACTACACCGATCATCACTCACCTTTTTTCTCACATCTATTTTGGTCACTAGAGTTTAACAATTTTCAATTTAATAACTTAACTTTTGAAGTGTTCATATTTTGGCCACTCTCAAATGATATGGATATACAAATAGAAAAATTCGATTAATCCTTAGAGACAATTCGGGTAATGATTTTTTATACTTTGCTTATTAAATTTACCGTATTACCATATTTGATATTTTAATAAGCAAAGTAAAAAAATATATTACTCGAATCAAATATTCCAACTAACCAGTCGATCGATTATTCGATTTAATTGGTATAATATAAGATCAAGAATTGAAGAATTTGAATTCAGCAATTAACCAAAATAATCTTTTAAGGATTATTCGAACATGATTTTGGTACAAATTTTTTAAAAAAATTATTTTGATTCGATTACAGTTCACAGTTTTAAGCAAAATTGATTAACCGATATGATCTATTATATACAATATTTTTAAATTTTATGCATTACAATATCTTATAGTCTAGTAATTTTGATACCTTTCTGATTTTTTTTTAAAAAAGTTTTGGCTCTAGGTAGGATTAATAGGTGTGAACTTTCAATTTTTGACTTTCTAGTTGTTTTTACACTTTTATCACAACCGAACAATTATTAAATTTACTATATTATCATATTTGATATTTTAATAAACAAAGTAAAAAAATCATTTCCAGAATCAAATGTTTTTGTTAATTCGTTAATCGATTATCTGATTTAATTGATGCAATATAAGATCGAGAATTGAATAATATGAATTTACTAATTAACCAAAATATTTTTTTAAGGATTAATCAAATTTTTCTATTTGTATAAACATGTAATTTGAGAGTGGTTAAAATATGAACACTTCGAAAGTTAAGTTATTAAATTGAAAAACTTCAAACTCTAGTGACCAAAATAGGAGTGGAAAGAAAGTTGAGTGATGATTGGTGTAATTTACCCATATTTTATTAAGGAAATACGAAAACTAACTTCAGCAGCTAACATATGGTAATGGGAGGGACCATATTGAAAACAAACTAAAAGTTCGATGACTATATTGAAATCAAAATAAAAGTTGAGTGACCTTATCGAATATTTTAAAAGTATGGTGACCAAAATGAATCTGCCCTAAAAGTTTGGTGACCATTTATGTAGTTTACCCAAAATTAAAATACAACAAAGCTATCACAACAAAAATCACCAAAATCTAAAAAAAATAAGGAACCTATTGATGGTCAAAGTCAACAAGGATCGGAGACGACGGTCCGACAATGGTTATTATTATGGTTCTTAGTGAGAGGGTACATGTTGACTTTCTCTAGTGATTGATAGTGTATCTTGTGTCTTGGCCCCCTCGTTTCTCTCTCTGCATGTCCCCTTTATACTGCGGGGACATATGTCACGACTAGGTAGTCGTGGCGTATTGATTGGACTAACTATAATGTGACGTTGTAGGTTCATATTATTATGCCCAACAATCTCATACATTGTCACATGATCGCTGGACGAGATTTTGTTTGCGATCTTACTTGTTCGCCCTGTGTTGTGTAAAGTGCTAGCCAAATCATGGTTGACCGTATGCGATCGGTGGACATCCTTTGTATGAGTCCATTCACAACTGTCTTGGGTTGTATGGCTTTGACACATGGAGGTAGATATTTGTAGGTACTAACAATTGCACCCCATGCGAGGTGAGGTTATAAAGTAACCTCGACGAACCTGAGAAAGCTGGAAAGGCTGTGTTTGCGGGGTAGTTTTGTAGCAATGATTTTAAAATTATTATTGTTATTGTTATTTTGGAAAATAAATAGTTACGTATGAATTTCAAAGGATTATATGAAAGGTCACATAGTGGGTCATAGTAAGAGACATGTTGGTGTTGTTTTAAGAATAAACAAGTGTGTGTGAAGCATCATATGACAAATCTATTTGTTGATGAAATGTGTTAAGTAAGACACAGCTCTTGACTATAAATATACTTTATTGGAATTTCCAATTTTTTATTTCACTGATTGATTGAAGGTTGGAACTACAAAAACAAGAAAGAAGAAAATAAGAAACAATTGTTTTTGTCGTAATTGTTGATTTGTCCGTGGTAGTGAGCGACGAGTTTCGTTGCATGAATGATCCTGATAAGTTATTAAGAATGCTAGAATGTCAGGGCATTATCGCTGTTAATCACTTTCGATACCATTTTAGTTTGCCAAAAGGGGTCTTTCGTCTGAGCGTATGTTCTGATGAGGGACGGTTGTTGTGTTTTATTCCTTTTTCCGCTTTTGAGGTTGGGTTTCATTTACCACTGCATCCTTTTTTTGTAAAGTGGCTAAATTGGTTTGATTTTGGCCAGGTCAACTTAGTGAGAGCAGTTGGGCAACCTTGGTTACATTCTTCTTAACTTGCAAAATTCTTGAGGACGAGCCTTCTATTAATGGGTCTGTTATTTTTATAATGTTACGGCTGATCATAATAAGAATGCAAAAGGTTTTATAACTATTAGTCGTCGTAAGGGAAAGGAGTTGGCAATGAGTAGTGGTACTGATAATCTTTGTTGGGATAAGTCAAAATATATGAAAGTGGAGTGTACCATTGGAAAATTTCCGTTTTCGATTGTATGGCATCGTCTAGCCAAGGATAAGGTTGTTATAACCCCCTTAACCCGGCCTAGATGCCAGACCGGACCGAGCGCGCTACATTGGGTTTCTCGAGACAAACCCGAATGATTACTAAAAAATGGTCATTTTTTTCTTTTTATCTTGTCTAAATGCATTATTAAGTCCTAAGGTGATCATGCTAGCAGCGACGAGACCCATAATCAAATCGAGCATCAAATTGACATCCAATTGGTCGAGAATGCACTCTCGAGGACCAAATTGTAATTTTGGAAAACTGATAGGACTTTCATAAATACTAAGTTTCCAAACCTTAATTAATCATATTAAATGAAATTCGGTTAAATCTCAACCTTAAATAATCACCCAAACTCATTTAATTGCACGATCAAGAAATAAGGACTAAACTGCAAAGGTTTAAACTTCAGCAAAGCATATTACCAGAAATAACTAACTAGGTACCGATACTCCCCTTGCCTGTATCAATACCGATATATTTTGAAAAAGGATATCAGCATGGTCCTCAAGCGTACCGATGCCAGTAGTTTAATATCGAAAGAAGGAATTCTAGTAGCAAATGGGCATATCGATACGATTGTCTATGTACCGATACCAAGTGTAATTTCTGAGGGTCGTACGGATACGGTTACCAGGCATACCGATACCCCTGACCAATTTTGTTCAATTCTGAGTTGAGACAGACCCTACGTACCGATCCCTGAGGACCCGTATCGATACGTCGAGTGTGTAATGACCTATTTGTACACTGTGTCTCAATCAAACATGCGTCAAACGTCATATAACATACCAATCAACATTTCCACAACCAATTAATCATGCTAGATGAACATTCGATCCATAGCTAACAATCCATAAATCCTATAGGCATGGTCTCTACCCAAGCATGCAAAACTCATCCCAACCCCTCAAATCAACCCATTTAGTCACATACATATCCAAAATACCAAATGAAACATGTCTGAAATAGGAAGTAAGAAAACAACCCTCCCAATTACAACTTGGTCATATTGCCCTTTTATTACTACAAGTTCGTTTATTAAAACCATACTTGAAATGATTCGATTCTTGGATTCCTCCTTACTTGCTCGCTGTCCCAAAGCTTACTTTCTTGCATTGATGAGAAAGGAGAGCGTAAGCATTTAATGCCTAGTGAGTGATACTCTAAAAACGCTCATCAATGCATTTAAAACATTTGAGTAGAAACACTTTGTAAACATCATGCTTAAACATCTTATGCCCCTTTTTACCTTTGTAAAACATGCATATAACCCATATGCAAAACATGTATCGTGGATCTCATGCATAATCCCATATGCAAAAACCTCAAATTAAGCTTTCACATGCTTATTCATCCAATATCAAAGCTTAAAGAGCAAAACATGTATAAATCACATTATACAAACATATTTATCCATCATGATACATTAATTTATATACTGCTTTTAAGTGACCCAAAAATAGAAACTTTTCTTTAACAAAACACATCAGATACACGGATTTCACAAGTGTTTCCTTCGACCACTTCATATACATCTATAACCGGAGCAAATGGCACATTTAACTCCCCCAACGGTTATGATGTATGATATCTACAATGGGAGAAAACGGCACAATTAACCCTTAACCATTGTGCAACGGGAAAATACGACACAATTAACCCCTCACCGTTACGGTTCCCATGGTGGAGAAAACGACACAATTATCCCTCTCGACACACATGGAGCGACTTATTATAGTGCACTTTAAACCCTATGGCATGCAAACTATATCCGATAACATTTTACCATTGTCACTTGCCAATATATTCCACTTAAATATGGTACCTCACTGTTTTTCATATGCATCATTCAAACCAATTTCCAATGCAACCAAAACATGCATTTACATATCATTGAAATACCTTTCAAATAGCATTACCATGCTCAAATATCATCAATATAGATCATTCGTGTCATATTACATTTTCAAAACATGCATAAAATAGTAGGTATCAAAACATAAACCTAGGCATGAGAAAATCAACTTTGCCAAACCAAAATTGAGAGCGAAATCATCTAATACTTACTTCCGAGCTTAGACTAGCGTTTCAAGCTTAATCTAAACTCCCAAAATCACTTTCAAACCTTTAGAAAGATGTAAATCACGTTTCCACTCAGAGACAACATAAAACTCTACTTGCCGATATAAAATCAAGCTTTCGAAGCCTCCGAAACTTCTCTCATTTTTAAAGGATCAGTCTCCCCTATTTTACCCACACAAAAATAGAGGTTTAATGCGTTACTATGCATCTCAAATCCCATCAACCTCTATTCTCAATTTTGCCACAATAGAAGCCATCAAACACCTTCTAAGAACAACCGAAAATACCACCAAACACAACATATACAAAGCCTAGCCATAACCTAATGATTTGAACATCCAATCAACATTAATTAACATCCAAAAAATCAATATAACCTCCTTATATCCCTAGCAACCTTTTAACACCAAGAACACATCAAAATCTAACTATTTACAACCTAAAAAATTAGCAATTCACTTAGTTTCTGGATTTCTTTTATTAATCTCTTCTCGTAACATTAAAACATGTCTCAAATGTGATCCAAATCAATTAGAATCAATACAAATCAGATCCATTATCAAGATTCATCAAATTTCCTATCAAAACTCAATTAAAACCTTTTAACCATGATTTAATCATTAACACATAACAAAAATTAGTTGTAAAGGGTCAAGAACTTGGGAATTTTAGTAAACAACCTTTAATTAGAGGAGAGAAATGAAAATCACCTCTAATTGCTGACTTTCCCCTTAATTGGCAAGATTTGAGTGAAATCTCCAAGAAAGCAAATAGGATTTGGTGTAGGAATCAAATGAATCAATTGAGAAATCAAGATAAAATAAAAGAGGAATGATTCCTGAGCATTTTAGAGTAAAATTGATAGTTCGACTGCTGAGAAAGTTGAGAGCAAAAGTAGTTACGTAAAAAATTGAATTTGGTAAACAAAAATCCTTTTAATTAATTCTATTTTATTTTTATTTATTAACCTTTTAAAAATAACCTAAATTAAGGGAAAAGTCTGATTAAAAACTTTGGTAGATTAGCTACTTAATGATTCTAAGTTTTGACCCTTTTACGATTTAGTCACCAAAACAGTTTTGAAAACTTTACATTTTAGTCACCAAACTAAAATGTCCCTAAATCCGATTTTATTTCTTCAAGGTGAGTTTCCCAAAATCTTTTGAATATTAATTAAACATTTTCTAGCATTTCTCGATATTTTAATTTGACAAAAAATAATTTATTATGAATTAATTCTTGAAACTAGCTCGAAGAGCCTAATCCAGTTCCCCAAAATCCTCTTTTATTTCCTGTGTGGCCTCCTCAACACCTCAGTGTCGCCATAACACCTTCACCAGCTCAACTGTCTTTCCATGAAGAACCTTACTTTTAGAATCCAAGATTTTTACATATTCCTCGTCATAGGCCAAATCTGGATTCAACTCAATCTCCTCATCAAGCATTACATGTGATGGGTCTGATTTGTACCTTCAAAGCATCGACACATGAAAAACATCATGTTTCTTTTCCAACTCCACGAGTAACCTTAACCTATAAGCAACTGGACCAACACGCTCTAACACCTCGTAAGGCCCAATGAACCTCGGACTCAACTTCCCCTTTCTTTCAAACCTCATTACCTTCTTTCAAGGCAAAACTTTGAGAAACATTTTATCACCAACCGCGAACTCAATCTCCCTATGATTCAAATCAATATAGGATTTCTGCCTATTCGAAGCCATCTTCAACCGATCACATATAAGCTTTACCTTCTTATTAGTGTCTTTCAACACATCATGTAGAGAAACATATTTCTCACCTGCCTCAGCCCAACAAAGAGACTTATAGCCCTTCCTACCATACAACACTTCATACGGAGCCATTTGAATACTTGCTTGATAACCATTGTTATAAGCAAACTCCACCAACGATAGTTGCTTCTCCCACGATCCTTGAAAATCAATGATGCAACACATTCAGACTGGCCATCCGTTTGAAGATGATACGAAGTACTAAAATTCAACCTTGTACCCAATGCTCTATGCAAACAATCCCAAAACCTTGATGTAAAATGCAGATCCCTATCCGACACGATAGACTTAGGAACCCCGTGCAACCTCACAACCTCAGCAATATACAACTCTGTCAACTTATCCAATGTATACGTCATATGAACACCTAAGAATTGTGCACACTTTATAAACCTATCCACAATTACCCACACTAAATTCTTCTTCGACGAAGTTAATGGCAATCCTCAACAAAACTAAATTATGGAATCCTCAACGGTTGCAACAACCCAAAAAGAAACTGATGCTCAGCCTTAACAAGCTGACATACCAAACATCGAGCAACAAACTCCCTGTAATCACTAATTTTATCTGGGATTTTTATTTTTTGTAAATATTTGAATAATAAGCTTTAATTTTAATGCAAAACCAACAAAACAAAAAATATTAATATTATTAATATGGTATATGTCACTATGTGTAAAAAAAACCCCAAAATATTATAAGTATTATTTTATTTTTTACTACTATTTATTTACAATTAAAAACCCAAAAAAATTATTATTGGTACATTCGGTTAATGTAATACTATTATGTATTACTCTATGAATTAAGAAAAATAAAAACATTATTAAATATTATTTTAATTCAAACTATATGAATTATCATTTAGTTTTTTTATAATAATATATTATTATTTTTATTATATTATTATATTATATCTTTATTACTATTATATTACTATCAATATTAGTAAACAAGAAATCAAAAACAGTTTAATCTTACAGTCCATTTTACAAAATTATAAGCCCAAAAAAATAAAAGTGAAAATGAAACAATAATAAGCATATACAATGTGGCCCGTTTAACAGGCCCAGTTTCAAACTAAACCCTAAAACCCTAATCTGGCTATCTCTTTATGTCTTGCGCAGCTCATCTTGGACCGTTGGATCTGGGAGCTTGATCAACGGTCCAGATCAACCCTAGGATGGATATAGCCGCATCATCGTAGCCGTTCAATCCGGAATGCATCGGATGGTCAAGATTAGATCTCCGCGCGTACAGATCACAACCGACCGTCCATCCCACACGCGCGCGTGCAAGATGAAGCCTCGACCTTTCTGTTCCCGATGCAGCCAACGCGCCTGACGTTTCAGAGGCCGGCCTTTCTGCATCTGGTCCCCTCCTCTCAGCCATGATGTTCATCCATCCAGAAGTAAACAAACATCAGTAAAAGTGGAAAAAAGCAAGATATAGCAAAATAGCAAAGATTTCAGAGGGAAATACGGCGGATTTCAGACCAGTTTAACACAAGAGTTTATTTTCATTTTTTTCATGTAACACTTCTGGTTTATAAAAACCAGAACCAAAAAGAGTGTAAACCCATTCTGGGAAGAGTTGAAAATGAATAGAAAAAGTTTTGAAGAAAGTTCTTCTTGCTCTCAGTAGAACATTAGGGTTTCAAAAAAATATAGATAGACATATCATGTTTCCAGCAAACTAAGAGTCTTTTTAAAATTCTTCAAAAACAAAAGCGAGTTTTACCTTCGGCCCCGGTGGTTCTCGACGGCTGGAGCAATTTTCCGACGATCCCAACGGTGGACTAGAGCGTCTTGGTGAGGAGAACAACATACATCAAAGTCAGGACGATCCAACGGTCGGTTGCTCAGATCGGCGGTGAAAAAAACCCAAAAAGGCCCATGGAGTTCTTGTGACGTTCGGAACCTCCCCGAGGAAATATAAACCTAGGGAAAGGAAGGGGAGGTTGAGACCTTTCGAGTGACGGTCTCGGATCGCCTGAACGACCACCGGAGCGGTGACTGCGGAGAGCTACGGCGTCTAGGGTTTCCATAGTTGAGAGAAAAGGGTTCTTTTCAATTTTAGGAATTATGAATGCATTTAGTTAAGGCTTCCAGATTTCTGCTTATACAAAGGGGTAAAAGTGGTTGTTTTGCGTTTTAGTCCCGCCACACTTATGAAATCGTTTCCACCATCCCTGCACATTTCCAAGGCTTTTCATTTTGCTCCTTTATTCCTTTTTCTTTTCTTGCGACTTTAGCCTCTATTTTTATATGCGTTTCAGTTTGATCCCGATTTCCATGCATATTTACCTTTTAAGTTTTGCCTTTCCTTTTTTCTTTTATTTTGGTCCTTGCTTGCAATGGTTTTCCTTTGATTTCTGCATTTGCTTCATTTTGTACTGCTAGTATTCCCCTTTTTTATTCGTTTGTTTTTTTTACCATGCACAGTTACCATATATGTATAATACATTATATATTCTAAATGCTTTAAACCTGGTATACATTTTAGATGTACATAGTGTCGTTTCCATGTATATAAAGTATATATATATATATATATTTAAATGCTTTCAAATTTGTATGTACTTTCCTTTTATAAATATTTCACTTTTTTTACCCTATATGTTTCACCGTTTTTTACCTTATATGTAATATTTGTTAATATGCATCGTATTAACTCTATGTACTATGCACGATATAATAATATGTATTTTGTTATACTTATGTAACATTAGTCATATCTGGTGCATGTATAAAATTTGTACTCTATTCACGCATTGTGTTATATTTGTTTCCTTCTTGTTAGTTTTATTTTTGTTCCCTTTTGTTGTTTGGATGGACTAGACCTCTTAGGATTAGTTTAGGCTCTTTATGATTAGTTTTAGAGTTAGAAATTTAATTTAATTAATTTAAACTATGCGCTCGTTTAATTAGGTATAGGTTTTAAATTAATTAAATTAAATTTAGGTTAAGTTTAGAGTCTTAGTTAGACTATAGGTTCGAATTAATTTAATTCATTTAAATTCGCCCTTGGCTCATTGGGGTAAATGTTAAATGTATTGAATTGGTTGAACAATTCTTAATTATTTTAGGGGTAAAATTGGAATTTCATGTAGATCACTTAATTTAAAATCATAACTAGTTAATTCGATTGATTTTGATAGTTTCCTTGGTTCATTATGATCCTAGTTTAAAATTAATCGAATTGATTATTATGATAACCCATAAGATGATAGGTTTTCTTAGGTTATTAGGATTCAATTAATTTAAGGTTAATATTTAGTCAAACCTAGCTAATAATTAGAACACTAATTAATTTAAATAATTTGGGCCTTTTTAGGTTAGGGATTTAGTGGGCCTTAGGGTTTTAATTTCATGCTTTTCCTTGTCATGCATTTTCAATTGTCATTCATGTGGGTAATATTTTAATTGGACATTGTATGTAATTAATTAACTTTAATTATAAAACAGAGGTATCTATTAATTTCGATATTTGTGTCGTAACAGTCATGGCTTGCTGGATGTTGACCAAATATTCGAATTAATTCTTATCGTCTAAAGGTAATTTAAAATGAATTAAAATTTTGACAAGTCATTTCATCATGTTTAACTATTTGCATCATGCATAAAGGTGATGAACAGAGTTCGAACCATAAATTAACACGGCAGTCAGGCTTATTCAATGTCGGTTTAATCTATGGTCCGAGGTTTCGTCACCCTTAATTAAATGTTTAACTAATTCGAATTTGCCAGTTTGATAAAGCCCGTATAATTATAATTTATTTTCAATTACGAACAATTTAATTAAACTTAATTTAAATCTCGATATTTTCCATCAATTAAAGGCAACATATATTTTGGTACTGATTTCCAGGCGTGATGGGGTGCTAATCCTTCCCCACGCGTAACCAACTCTCTAACCCTTTTTCGAGCGAATCTCTGGTTTTATGGTGTCTGGCTATCTTAGTGGTCGGTGGCGACTCCAAGTCTTTTTATTTTCAAAAAATACAAATTTTTAAAGAATTTTCCCTTTTTCAAAATATTTTACAAAAAAAAACAAAAGAAAATCAAATTACATACTTTTTAGCGACATTCCAAATGTTTTTAGTCGCTACACTCCCCTACATCCTTCTTCAAACCAACCCAACAATACCCATTCTTCAAATCCTGCTACATCTCCGTACGACCCGGGTGCATAGAAAAAAGAATAGAATGTGCCTCTGTCAAAATAATGCGCCTCAAATCAACATCTTTCGGCACAACTATTTGACCCTTAAAACACAAAACATCATCATCATTAAAACAAAAATCCGTCTGACTACCATCCATATTATCTTTAATATGTGGAATCAACACATCATCATACGGTTGTTTCTCCTTGGTCAATTGTAACAATGATAGTTTCACTTGCAACTCATCCAACAAACCAACATCTCGCGTCACACTTAACTGCGCAAACATAGCCCTAACTCCATTCAACCTTCCTACTCAGAGCATCGGCTACCACATTAGCCTTACCCGGATGATACTCAATCGTCAAATCATAATCCTTAAGCAATTCCAACAATCGATGCTGCCTAAGATTCAACTCATTTTGCGACATCAACTACTTCAAACTCTTGTAATCCGTGTACACTATACACTTCTCACTATACAAATAATGCCTTCAAATCTTCAACGCAAACACCACTGTGGCAAGCTTTAAATCATGTGTAAGATAATTGTGTTCGTGCACCTTCAATTGCCTAGATGCATAAGCCAAAACTTTCTCGTCTTGCATTAACACACCCCCAAACCAACATAGGATGCATCACTATAAACAACAAACTCTTTACCCGATTTAGGTTGAATCAAGATTGGAGCTTGCGTCAAAGCTTCCTTCAACTTCTCAAAAGCTCGTTGTCTATCCCCCCGTCCACTCAAAATGAACATTCTTTTGCAACAACTTAGTCAACAGAGTAGCAATCCTTGAGAAACCATCCACAAAATAACAATAATGCCCTGCTAACCCCAAGAAACTACGAACCTCTAACACAAACTTAAATGGCTTCCAACTCACCATCACCTTAATCTTATGTAGATCCACACAGATACCTTCCGCCGACACAACATGTCCAAGGAAAAATTACTTTCCTTAACCAAAATTTACACTTTCTCAGCTTAGCATACAACCGATTATCCAGCAAAGCTTGCAACATAATCCGTAAATGTCGACTACGTTCTTCCTCGATATGAGAGTACACATGGATACCATCAATGAGCAAAACCACAAACTGATCCAAATATTCATAGAACATTCGATTCATCATATCCATGAAAGCACTAAGTGCATTTGTCAACCCAAAAAGGCATCACAAAAAACTCATAATGTCCATAACGTGAAAAATAGTTTTCAGCACATCATTAACCTTAACCTTCAAATGATAATAACCAGACCTAATATCAATCTTGAAAAACACTGTAGCACCTCGAAACTGATCAAACAAATCATCAATTCGTGACAAATAATACTTATTCTTAATGGTTAACTTATTCAGTTGCCGATAATCAATACACATTCTCATCGTACCATCCTTATTTTTTACGAACAACACCGGTGCTCCCCACAGAGACACACTAGGTCAGATGAAACCACGATCTAACAACTCCTGAAGTTGTATCTTTAAATCTTTTAAATCCTTTGGTGACATACGATACAAAGCAATTGACACTAAAGTTGTATCCGCATACGTCTCGACACAAAACTCTATCTCTTTTTCGGTGGCAACCTTGAAAACTCCTCCGAAAATAATCCCGAGAAATCACAAATGGTACGGATATCTTGAACACGCACCTTCTTCATATTTGGGTTATAACAAAATCCAGATATGCTTGACACCCAAACTCTAACAATTTCTGCGATTATAATGCCAAAACCACATTGGACAAGAATTTAACATTCCCACCCACGATCGCCACCTCATTATCATCAGTAAGTTTCAACGAAACTCGCTTGGTTTCGAAATCGACCACACCCTTATGCTCGGTCAACCAATCCATACCCAAGATCACATCAAAATCGTACAACGACAATTCCATCATATCAATCGCAAACACATGTCCTTGAACCAACAAAGAACATCTCCTAAACAACCTCCTAGCAACTATTATTTCTCCAAAAGAACTAGTTAGACGCATTTCCACATCTAACACTTCTATAGGTATATCAAGCTAACATGCATGATCGCACAAGATATATGAATGCGTAGAATCAGAATCTATCAAAGAAAGTAGAGACATGGACTACAAGTAAAAGTACCTGCAATCACATCTGTGTTATTCCTTCCCTCGCGATACGCATATATCCTTGCAGGTCCACCACCCTCGGGTTAAATAGCCACTGTATGAGCAATAGTCATCTGACCTTTCTCCCGATGCTAGTAATTTCCTTGACCCACGACCTTTCTATGGCACAACAGTAGGAGAAAATACATGTACATCCTTAGCCAACTACGAACAACCACGTCTTAAACAATCTCGCAAACCACATGACACCTCTAATGTCACAACTTTACTAACAGTGCAACAACCTAAGAAAATTCCTCAATGAACTTTGATAGCACTCAACTGATTCTGGAAAAACCACATACTCCAATCACCAACCTTGGTCACTTCAAATTTAGCACAACTTTATCTTTCAAATATCCTCCTTTGACACTTTCCAAACTCCATGAGATCCTAAAGAATCTTCTTGCTAAGGCTAACTTTCATCATAACTTCATCGGTCTCCATAAATTCATCTATAAGTGTGAACATATGTATGCATGATTACTTATATGTCCTCATAAATGTCTATGCTTATGTACGCAAAACCTCTAATGTCATGCCCAAATGTATGCATGTAATGGCATATTTAAATATGTATATATATATTGTAATGTGCATGATTAACAATTCACACTTACTAACAACATTCTCAAACCAAACTTTCACAACCTAGCCGCATCCTCAGAATACCTCGTTCAGCTTGCCAAAACTTGCACCTTCCTCAATTATGATCAGACGCTTCACTACAAAACCTATTAGCATATTTTGATTATCAGTCAAGATTTATCTCAGCACTACTGTACACGAAAATACCACCACTTTTGTTGTTCATAAAACCAAGTATTCACTAAATACTCATCTCACCGCAAGCTTGAGTGCCTATGGTGCATTCGCCTTTTACACCACATATCCACAAACCTACCACTTTGCAAACACATCCTCAACTCACACACTTCCTTAAGGCTCACCAACACGACACAAAAATGATTCAAGAGCCGTACCCAGGTGCATCTCAACACCAAACTTAACTTCATAACCAGGAAACAAATCTGGAAACATCAACCGAAATTTTCCAGGAAATAATCTCTGAAAAAACAAACTTTCAAAATTTGAACACCCAGAACCCCTGATTTAAGACAAACCAAGATAACTTCGCAACATAAACCTCAACACCTTTTTAGTCCTATTAGCTAGGACTACCTCAATCTTAGTTTGGTCTATTGTTAGGATATTTGTTTTGATTTAATAATTGAAAAATAGTTTTGGACTAAATTGAAAAGAATTCAAAAATATTTTTAAGTCTAAACAAATTGAAAATAAGTTTGAGAAATTTTGAGAGGTTTTGGGAATGTTTTAAAGTAGCCAAACTAATGTTTTCAACACAGGCGTACTGATACGGTATACCCCGTATCGATACGGTTCAAGGGTTTCAACTACAATGATTTTCTAAAATCAAAAAATTGTACTGATACGCCCCTAGGCGTACTAATACGAATAGGGTCGTACCGATACGTATACATGCGTACCGATCCCTGTTTAACTACCCTCAATAACTATTTTCCAACGATCTTTCAAATTGCAGAGCGTACCAAAACAGACCAACCCGTATCGATACAGTTTGCTAAACAAACCAAGGTGTACCGATACGGTTAGCAAACAGATCAAGGTGTTTCGATATGGTTAGCAAGACTGAGCGCAACGACTAGTAGTTGTACTGATACATGTACACGCGTACTGATACAGTTAGGCTGCTAAGAGGTTAACAAATAGTTTCCAAGAAGGGCGTATCGATATAGGTAACCCGTGTATCGATACAGACAGCTGCAGAATTGTATTAACTATAGGAAATAGAGGCTCCAACGGCTCCAATTCAATCCCAACGGTCTCCAGTGGCTAGAAACTTAATTGGGAGTATTTAAAGACCCTGCAAGCTTCATCAACAACTAATGCTTCAATTGTCAACAACATTATGATGTCAAATTTGTCTTAGAGTTTAAATTCCCATTCTTTGTATAGACTACACTTGTTGAGCTTAAATGTCAATGTATGCTCTAGTGTATTAGGATTTGGGTGAGTGATTTAAGGTGCAAGCACATACCTTTAAGAGGGATTTCAGTTTTGCTTAGAATCTTTTTTTGTTAGAAGAGTTCCCAAAGCTCGGGTTGTGAGTTTTGGATGCTAGACTTGGTGAGTGAGTCTAGGTTGTAAAAGGTTGCCTCCTAAGCCTTGTAAAAGGGGAAGAAATTCTTAGTGAATTTGGGAAATCCTTAGTGGGAGCTAAGGTAGTGGATGTAAAGCTTGTTAGAAGCTTGAACCACTATAAATCCTTGTGCAAATTTTTCTATCTTTTTTCTTCCACCATATACACCCAAGAAATCACTTCTCCACCACTTGGCAAGCAATTCGATTGAAGGAATTCGAGCCCAACATCTATATCTCATCATTCTCTACCAAAAATGTATCCGTACTGGACCTAAGCTCTCGTCTCGGTGGCATACAAAAATATGAATTTATAGCATGAAAATATAACCAAAATATAATTAGGATAGCTTCAGGCAAGGATCCAAGATGTTCACGTTTCAAAAACAAAATCCTTTTACACTTGTAGTAATAAGGCAATGTGTCCCCAAGATTCTACCCCAAAATATCGCATTCAAGTTATAAATCATGTAATCAAACACCGTACATATCATACAACAATCAACATCATCTCATAACAACACAATTTACCTCCCAACAATTATAACCTGGCTCTAACACCACCAAATGTAACCCCATTTGACCTGGTCAAGACGTCAGATCGAATCGAGTGAGCAATATTGGGTTTGCCGAGATAAGCCGAAACAATTACTAAGAAACGGTTCATTTTTTCCTTTTTATCTTGTCTAAATGCATTATTAAGTTCTAAGGTGATCATGCTAGCAACGGCAAGACCCATAGTCAAATCGGGAATCAAATTGACATCCAATTGATCGAGAAATCACTCTCGGGGACCAAATTTTAATTTTGAAAAACTAAGAGGAATTTCTTAAATCCAAAGTTACCAAACCTTAATTAAACATACTACATGCAAGCCAGTTAAATCTCAACATTAAATAATCATCCAAACTCATTTAATTGCATGATCAAGAAATAAGGACTAAACAACAAACATTTAAACTTTAGCAAAGCATATTACTAGAAATAATTAACTAGGTACCGATACTCTCATTTCTCGTATCGATAAGGGTATATTTTGAAAAAAAGGTATCGGTACGATCCCCAAGCGTACCAATACAAGTAGTTCAATATCGAAATAAGAAATTCTTGTAGTAAATGGTCTTGTAGTAAATAGGTGTATCAATACGATTTCCCGTGTAGTAATACCCAGTGTAATTTTTGAGGGTCGTACCGATACGGTTACCAGGTGTACAGATACCTCTGAGTAACTTCGCACAATTCCGAGCTGAGATAGACCCCGCGTACTGATCCTTGAGGACCCGTATCGATATGTCTGGGTGTGTAATGGCCTCTTGGTCGAACATATGACACTTTGGCTCAATCAAACATGCTCCAAACATCATACAAACATCATATAACATGCGAATCAACATTTCCACAACCAATTAAGCATGCTAGATGAACATTTAATCCATAGCTAACAATTCATAAATCCTATAGGCATGGTCTCTATCCAAGCATACAAAACTCATCCCAACCCCTCAAATCAACCCATTTAGTCACTTACATATCCAAAATACCAAATGAAACATGTCCGAAACAGGGAGTAAGCAAACAACTCTCCCAATTACAACTTGGTCGCATTGCCCTTTTATTACTACAAGTTTGTTTATTAAAACCATACTTGAAATGATTTGATTCTTGGATTCCTCCTTACTTGTCCGCATCCCCAAAAGCTTACTTTCTTGCATTGATGAGAAAGGAGAGTGTAAGCATTTAATGCCTAGTGAGGGATGCTCTAAAAACGCTCATCAATGCATTTAAACCATTTGAGTCAAAACACTTTGTAAATATCATTCTTAAACATCTCATGTCCTTTTTACCTTTGTAAAACATACATATAACCCATATTCAAAACATGTATCATGGATCTCATGCATAATCCCATATACAAAAACCTCAATTTAAGCCTTCACATGCTTATTCATCCAATAGAAAAGCTTAATGAGCAAAACATGTATAAATAACATTATACAAACATATTTACCCATCATGATAAATTAATTCATATATTGGCTTTCAAGTGACCCAAAAACAGAAAATTTTCTTTAACAAAATACATCGGATACATGGATTTCACAAGTGGTTCCTTCAACCACTTCACATACATCTATAACCGGAGAAAACAGTACATTTAACCCCCTCAACGGTTATGATGTTTAATATCTACAATGGGATAAAAGGCACAATTAACCCCTCAACCATTATGATACGTAATCCACCAGTGAGATAATACGTCACAATTAATCGCTCGACCGGTGCGGTTCCCATAGTGGAGAAAACGACGGAATTAACCCCTCGACACACATGAGGTGATTTATTATAGTGCACTTTAAACCCTATGGCATGCCAACTATATCCGATAACATTTTACCATTACACTTGACAATATATTCCACTTAAAATGCGATACCTCACTGTTTTTCATATGCATCATTCAAACTAATTTCCAATGCAACCAAAACATGCATTTACATATCATTGAAATACCTTTCAAATAGAATTACCATGCTCAAATATCATCAATATAGATCATTCGTGTCATATTCCATTTCCAAAACATGCATAAAATAGTAGATATAAAAACATAAACATAGGCATGAAAAAAATCAACTTTGCCAAACCGAAATTGAGAGCGAAATCGTCTAATTCTTACTTCCGAGATTTGACCAACATTTCAAGCTTATTCTAAACTCCCAAATCACTTTTAAACCTTTACAAAACTATAAATCACGTTTCCACTCACAGACAACATAAAGCTCTACTTGCCGATGCAGAATCAAGCTTTTGAAGCCTCTGAAACTTCTCCCATTGTTAAAATATCAGTCTCCCCTGCTTTACCCACACACAAAATAGAGGATTAATGCATTACTATGCATCTCAAATCCCAACAACCTTTATTCTCAATTTCTCCACACTAAAAGCCATCAAACGCCTTCTAAGAACAGCCGAAAACATCACCAAACACAATCTAAACAAAGCCCAGCCATAACCTAACGATTTGAACATCTAATAAACATCAATTAACATCCAAAAACATCAATATAACCACCTTATATCCCCAAAAACCTTTTAACACCAAGAATACATCAAAATCTAACTATTTACAACCTAGAAAATTAGCAATTCACTTAGTTTCGAGGATTCCTTTTATTAATCTCTTCTCATAACATTAAAACATGTCTCAAATGTGATATAAATCAATTAGAATCAACACAAATCAGATCCATTATCAATATTCATCAAATTTCCTATCAAAACTCAATTAAAATCTTTTAACCATGATTTAATCATTAACACATAACAAAAATCAGTTGTAAAGGATCAAGAACTTGAGAATTTCAGTAAACAACTTTTAATTAGAGGAGAGAAATGAAAATCACCTCTAATTGCTGACTTCCCCCTTAATTGGCAAGATTTGAGTGAAATTTCCAAGAAAGAAAATACGATTTGATGTAGAAATCAAAAGAATCAATTAAGAAATCAAGATAAAATAAAAAATGATTTCTGAGCATTTTAGAGTAAAATTGATAGTTTGGATGCTGAGAAAGTTGAGAGTAAAAATAGTTACGTAAGAAAAAGAATTTGGTTAATAGAAATCCTTTTAATTAATTCTATTTTATTTTTATTTATTAACCTTTGAAAAACCTACTAAAAGTAGCCTAAATTAAGGGAAAAGTCTGATTAAAAACTTTGGTAGATTAGCTCCTTAATGATTCTAAATTTTGACCCTTTTATGATTTAGTCACCAGAACAGTTTTGAAAACTTTACATTTTAGTCACCAAACCAAAATGTCCTAAAATCCGATTTTATTTCTTCAAATTGAGTTTCCCAAAACCCTTAGAATATTAATGAAACATTTTCTAGCATTCTTCCCTATTTATTTTAACCAAAAATAATTTATTATGAGTTAATTCCCGAAACTAGCTTGAATCGCCTAATCCGGTTCCCTTGAACCATCAACCGATCTAGCTAATATCTAGGCCCAAATTCACGATGTTACAATTGTACTGCCAAACGTTGAAAAATGACAATTGCTAAAATAAAGCTTCTAAGAAGACTAGAAAGTGATTCACCATCTTGTTTCAAAGAAATATGCACTCTCGGAAATATTTGGGTGTATTTTCTGGAGGAGAAAAGACTCAACGGTTGCAAAAATAGATTTTGATGTATTTCCAGATCGTTGGATAACGTGTCTACCTATGCAGAGGCTTGGCCTTTTGGTGAAGGGGGCAAACAAACAAGTAGCGAAGATTTCTTTGGGTGATGAAGACGAGCCAGAGAATTTTTTTCCTAAATGTATAGGCATTTGTAGGTACCCCTGGAGATATCATGAAGAGGATGTCTCATCAGGAGAGGCTAGCATAAAACTTGTTCCCGGTGTTAACATTGGCCTACCTGGTTGTTGTCGTAGTGAATGAAGTAAAAATCGTGTAATTTCCTCTTCACTTGTTGCATCTGACTCGAAAGATGAAAGAAGTGGGCTGCCATTAGAGCGTAGGTCAAGAAGGCGAATGGATACAAGTATTGATTGGTTAGAGCCCTGAACACGGGGATTAGTCGGAGGCACACTTTTGTGTAATGTTGATATGCTACGCTGGTTAGCATTATTATTATTTGTGTCCTTATTACCTTAATATGTGTTATAGGGGTATTTATGCTTTCTATGAGATCTGTTGGTAACGCTTTAGAAATGAGGGTTGGTGCACCATAAATATTAGTGACTGATCCAAATAGTAATCCTTTGAGTTCACAAAGGCGGATATGGATGATGAGCTTAGAGGCTACGAGAAATGTAAAAAAGAGTGTATTGTGCACACTAACTTCAACCGTTACAACGTTATCCCTATTAGTTGTGATGTCTACTGGTTATTATAAGAAGGTTTTGCCTGGTACTCAAAACATCTCTAACAGGATTTTGACAGATGTTATAGAGGCCACACGAGAAAATGTGGCAAGGAAAATAAGGGTTTATGGCTTGAGGAGGCGCCCTTTGGATAGAAAGGAGAAAATGTTAGGAAAATGCCAATAGATAATATTGGGACTACTGAGGGTTCATCTCAGTTGAGCTATGTTGCCTCATCCATTTTATTCGAGCTCAGCGACTCTCCAAACATAGTTATGTGTGGTGCTGCTGGAATTACTGCTCTAGGAGCTTGGCTAATATCTCGCCTACTTTTCATGCATCCTCCGGTGTTGTATGTAAGTTGCTTTCATCTTGAACTTTGATTTGATAATATGGTTTCTCAACTTGTAACGCCCTAGTTTTGGGCCTAGTGGTTTTAGGGCTGGTTAGACGGTCTAGTGGACCGGGTTAGAGATTCGAGTCAGATTCGGGAGCGAATATTTTTCTGAAAGATAAAAATATGGAAAAAAAATTAAAAATCATATTTTATTATATTAAAAATATTGGTGAAAGCAATTTTGGAAAACGAGCTTTGGAAGGGTGACATTTTGGCTAGTGACCAAAATATAATTTTTGAAAATTGTTTTTAAAAGGTGACTGTTTTGCAAAGAGTCAAAACTTGGAATCTTTAAGGAGCTATTTTAAAATTTGATCTAATATGATTTTTCTATTAATTAGGATTATTTTTTAAAAAATTAATTAAAAGAATTAAAAAGGATTTAGTTAAAAGGTGGTTATTTCTTTCAAAACACATTTTGACGTAACTTTTCTTCTCTCACATTTTCTCTCAAAGCACCCTTAGCCAAATGCTCATTTTCCATCAGAGATTTAAGGTAATGATCTTAATTTCTTAACTCATTGATTTGCTAAATGATTTCTCAATTTGTTTTCCAAAAATCTCATTGAATTTCTTTATTTTTCAAGAGGAAAAAACCATCAAATTAAGGAGAAACTCATTCATTGGAGGTAAGTTTCATTCTTATCCTCTAATAAAAGGTTTTTTACTGAAATTCCCAACTTCTTGGCTCTTTACATATGTTTTCTAATAGGTTTTGATTAATTAATTATGGATTTTAGCTTAATTGAGGTTTAATTGAAAGATCTTGTGATTTTCGATTTGGATGTATTTTTCCATTGTCGTGGATTGATTTCAATCTTATTTTGGATGTATTATTATTTGGATAACTTGTTTTTAATAATGGAATCCCAAAATTGGTTGAATCTCTAATTGTTTAGGTTGTTAGTTAAGGGTTTTTCGGTTGTTTAAGGTGTTTAATCATTGTTGGAGGTTAAAGGATGTTGTGAATGAGTTTTTAGATATCAATTGATTAAGCTTGATGTTTTGAATCGTTATAATATGGCCAGGTTAAGATTGAGTAGTGTTTGAGGTTGATTTCGGTAAGTTTCGGATGAATTTTGAGTGGGCATCTTGAGAGCAACGAGATTTTGGGTTGAAATGGAGTGTAGGGTGCATTTTAATGCATGTTTCCTCTAGTTTTGTGTGGCCGAAATAGGGGATAATCAAGGTGTAGCATCTTGAGGTGGTTATAGACTTGTCGGGAGCTTGTTTCGCGGTAGCAAGCAAGGCGAAGTGAAATTGGTGAGTGGAAATAGTCTTAAAAGTCTTTCAAAGGTTTGAAAGTTGTTTGGGGGTTTAGGATAAGTTTGAAACATTTACTTAAGCTAAAAGTAAGTTTCCCTCTTTTGCTCTTTAATATCGGTTCAGATATGAGAATGTGTCATCTAGTTTTGTGTGGCCGAAACATGGGATAATCAAGGCGTAGCATCTTAAGGTGGTTATAGACTTGCCGGGAGCTTGTTTTGCGGTAGCAAGCAAGGCGAAGTGAAATTGGTGAGTGGAAACAGTCTTAAAAGTCTTTCAAAGGTTTGAAAGTGGTTTGGGGGGTTTAGGATAAGTTTGAAACATTTACCTAAGCTCGGAAGTAAGTTTCCCTCTTTTGCTCTTTAATATCGGTTCATATATGAGCATGTGTAATTCATGTTTTGGTCGTAAACATAGTTTGTTTTACTTGCTGTAAATGCATGATTTTGAGTACATATGCAGTGGTTTAAAAGTGTATTAGATGCTAGTGAGCATTGGTTTTTATTCCGGCCAGGAATGTGATATTGTTATGGCAATATGGTTTGCATATATGAGGATTTTGTGTAATGCATTGTAAAACAGTGAGTAAATGGTTTTGTAAATAATATATTGGCTATGTGACAAGGTGAGAAAACATTCGGATATAGTTGGCATGCCATAGGATAAAGTGCACTATAATATGGATAAAAATCGATCGTGGGTGTCCCTGAGGTATAGCGTTCGGCTACCCGGACTATGTTGCTATCACTTGGGTTGAGCGGTCGGTTCCCCTTGTTGATGTAAAGCTTGCGGTTGGCAAGGTTGTAAAGTCATGCGGTCGGCATGGGGTAGTCTTGATGATGGTCGGTCATTAAGAGAGATCCGTGTATCCGATGTGTAAAGTTAACGGTCGGTTATGTAACATCCATAACGTATACTCGTAGTTAAATATACATTATAGATGTTACTTAAACATGCTACTGAAAGTTAAGCTTAAAATTTTTTTATCCCTATACGATTCATCGTCTAGCTGATTATTTAAACTATCATTATAATTCAATTTAGTGCATCATATACTATCAATAAGTAAAAGATTTACATATCACGTACTCTATTATGGTCATGCTTTCATTATGCCATCATTTGCATAACATGTATTCTATCATGTATGTCATGTAACATGTAACTTATTTTTCATGTATCATGAAATCGTGTAACATCTGTATCATGTATCATGTAATCGTGTAACATTTGTATCATGTATCATATAACATATGTAGCAAGTAACATGTAACATCCGAATCATGTATCATCTTGTTATTATTATCATCGTAGTGCCATGTAGAGTATGTACTCGGGAGGACGCTCTTTGCTCCTCATATAATGACGCTCTTTGCTCCTTATATTTAAACACCTCGCTAGTGCCATTTGCACCACATGGTGTATCTTGTTTCATTTTAATCTTGTCATTGTCCATATTTTATGTATGCATAATGCATCATCATTTATGCACACAATAATTCGTACCTGGTATTCCGTCAAGCTTTCTATGTCGAGCAGTGTATCATATCATGTATTATAGAGAAATGCCATGCCATTTTCAATGTAATGCAAACATTTAAAAATGCAATCACCTTGTCCATTTATTAATATGCCTCACTAAGATCTGTTGATCATTTCCTTTATAGTACCTCGAACCTTCTTTTGATTCAGATCCAACTTCATTTATCACATGAATATAAATAAACATTTGTTAGATTCACTTCTAACAATATTTTAAACATGCTATCAAATCTAATCATTCGAATATACAAAATTTCCTTCCTTTCTTATAATGTACAAAACTAATTTTTTGGTCCCTAATGACCATTTTGAACTTCAAATAATTCATCCAAGCTTGCTAACTAACATTAGATATAAAATGTCTCAAATTGCATTTTCTGGCAGCTTGCACTACCTTTGAAGATTTATTTCTATAAAATGATCTAAAACTCGGAATTCAGTTCCGTTTATTCTGAAAGAAACTAGATTCAATAAGCTTTTCAGCTATATAAATTAATTGCCCAAATTCAACTCGTATGATTTATGACAAATTTTCAAAGTCAATTTTCAATGCTGATTTCAGAACAGACTGCCATACTGTTTTCTGACCTTTCACCACTTAAAAATTCATATCTTTTTACTCGGAACTCGAAATCAGTTTCCATTCATTGGAAACGAAACTAGACGAATAAATCTTTACATTGATATAAAATTCACCATCTAACCATTTTTGTAGAATATATGGTGAATTTTCAAACTTGTTGACAAATCCAGTTTTCCTACACAACTTCCATAAATAACTTCAAACTTTATACTAATTTCTCCTTACTTTGCTATTTTTCAATTTGGTCCCCTTAATTGATTCAAACCACTAATGTATCAATTTCTTCATCAAATAATTATTCAAAAATAATTCCCTCTAATTTTTCGTTATTTCCGAAATAGTCACTAAAAATGCAAAGATAAGGATTCAAGCTTCTTAACTTTGTAAATTAGTCCTCAAATGAACATTACTACTTGAATTCTATTATTTCAACTAAATTCAGATTTATTTCTTCTCTAAAACATCATTTCTAAATTGGTCACTTAACTTTGACAATTTGTCAAAATGATCACTAATTCGATTCAACATAAGTTTTGCATTCTAACTTCAATTTCACATCTCCAACATCAATAATAACATAAATACACTTTAAAATCATTAAAAATCAGATTCGATCCTCTAACTTTTAAGATTTCTGAAATGGTCCTTATACCTTTAACTTAGGGTTTTGCTTCCAAATAACAATTCAAGCTTACTAAATCACTAATTCAACATCACAAACCCTAAATTAAACTTGAATACATAAACCCTAATCATCTTCATATAAACTAAAATATGTAGGGTTTAAATCTCAACTCGAAAACATGATTTTAACAATATACTAACTTGATTTCAACTTGAATTTCATCATGAAATCATAAAATTTCAAAAGCCCCAAACTTTTTCCATAAACCCTAATTTCTTCTCATGCAAAATTCTCATCAATCAAGCATGTTTTCCATGAAATATTTACACCAAAATATAGAGCTTGAAGAGTAGAACAACTTTGCAGTTGAAAATATTACTTGGAAATCGAGTTTCGGGGCTTGAATCGAACTTGGAAAAATTTTCTCCATTTTTCTTTCTTTCTCCCCCTCATATTTCGAAATTTGAGGATGAAGAATGGTCTTCATCTTTTGTTTTTCATCCAATTTGGCCACTTGTCTTGTATAAATGAACTTTAAATTCATTTAGATAGTGAAATTACTAAAATACCCTTTTAATCCAACGATTGAGATTGATCTTATCATTAATCAAGGGAGAAGATTTACTCTTCCATTTTATTCTTCCAAAATTATCCTTGTAACTTTTTAAATATTTCAAAAATGCCATTGGGGTAAAATGACCAATTTGCCCTCAAACTAGTTTTTATTTACTAGTTTACCATTCTTGTAAAAATTCAACTAAGTCTAGTTGGAATCCAACCAACTATAATAAAATATTCATAAAATATTATTTTATGACTTTTCCATGGCTTTTGGATCAGCCTCTGAAATTTCAGTTCGATCTGATTTCCCAATATTCATAAAATACTTTTATTGCGATTTCACCTTTATCGAGCTATAGGATTTATTCCAAAATTTTCATATTTCCATATTTGGAAAATGAACGCTATCATCTTATAAAAATTTCCTTTCCTAAAGTCTTAGAATGAATTTTCTTAACTCAGTCTATTATCCCAATAATTATAAAAAATCTTCAAAGAGTAGAATTTCTCTTAGAAACCCTTTATCGTAAATCCATACGAATATTCTTTACTCTTATTGAGTCCAAATTATCGATTAGAAACACTTTTATGGGACCTTCCCGAAGGTCAACCATCCTTGTATTTCTCTGGCCTGAGCACGCTTAACAATTTTATTCGATCCAAACTCGGTACCTTTTTCTGCATCTTAATTCTTAAAACCGTTATCAAGGTACTTATTTCGATCTGATTCACTCTTATACTGAATAAAATTACTTGGGGAAATTTACACTTTAGTCCCCAAATTTCTCCAATGTTTATACTTTTAACCCCAAAACTTTCAAAATTTACCTTTTGGTTATTGGTGTAGCAATCTTTCTTTTTACTACGCTAAAAATGGAGGTTTTAAGGGTGTTTGGGGTCTTTTGAGTATTTAAAAATGTATTCCGTGGGGGTTTAGAAAAATCGTATTTTAATTCTAAAAATGGAGTCGCCACCGGCCACTTAGGTAGGTCGGACACCATAAAACCAAAGATTTAAAAAAAGTTCGGGAGTCGGTTACGGATGGGGAAGGATTAGCACCCTGACACCGCCCAAAATTGGTACTTTAATGATTACCGCTTTATTAATATTAGACTTTTTGGATTAAAGTGACGATTTAACTAACATTTAGTTATACGTGCGAGTAAATTTTAAAAGCTCCGTTATCCGAGAGTAAACGCCCAACCACCATCACTACGCATGTTACTGGCCCCGTTTATGCTCGGATAAAAGGACACCGCATTGACAACTTATATTCTATTATGCAACCTTAGAAAGCAAAATATAAAACATACAATTTACATTGACATGATATTAAAACATAAAATATGAATATTACAAAATAAAGAAAAATAATTAAACACGCGGACATAACATATCACAAAGCATGCACATAAACATAAAAAAATATGCTTTCAAAATTAATTAACTAAATATGACATACTTGAACTTAAAAAAACAAATGCAAAACATGTATGACATAATTAACTATGACGTTAAACTAATAAGTCAAAGCAACATACTAGCGAAAAAACTAGCACTTGACACTTTAGCATATGACACCAATTATGCACATATTAGAAAGGACATTAATATCAACAGACAATGTCACACTATCATATAAACCTAAAATACAAAGAGGATTAAAAAAACTCATGTAAACTTACAAGCATAACATACAAATTAAACTAGACGAAACATACGAGACAAACACATATACAATATGAATAAATGAAATATAACATGGAAACATGATGTGACACATGATATTAAAACCGATGAACAAAACCACAACACCGATATGCACTTTATGGCATAAAACGAACATGACAAACATGACATTAACATGACTAAATATCATAGATTAACATGTGTCTTAAAATACGAAACAAACAAAAAGGCATGCTATCATGGACATGAATGTACAAATTAAATTTAACACAACATGTAAAAAGGAAGACATAAAATTCGAACGAATAAATTAAACATGGAACATGAAACAACATATTTTAACATATATATCATAGGAACATAAATTAATATATTATATAAAACACATATTAAAACATGCTAAAACATAATAAATGGTATAAATATTTACAAATTACTAAGGGATTGGAAATAAATAAAACAAAACAGAGAATCGAAATCGAAAGCAATAAAAATGTAATTTGGGGATAAGATTACAAACTGAATAAAACTTTAAGGGACTCGTGTTGTAAAATACCCAAGGGGCAAGCTCAAAATGAAAACTTCCAAAACGCGGATGTCCTTAGGGTGTAATTTTGCCACTATGAAACTGATTTGGCTAAATTTGGGGATTAAATTGAAAGATTTTGAAAAAAGAAAAAGACTGGAGTTGTAAATATACCGTGCGGCGAGACAAAACGGAAAATACCGGATGCGGGGGAGGATTTATGAAGTAATTTGCCCAAAATCTTTTTATTTTCGGTCTATAAAACAACAAAACAGTCCCACCATTTCATTTTTTCCACCATTTTTTGAACCCTAAAGAGAGAGAGCTCTCTCCCCTCTCGATCTTTTCCAGAAAATGACCGCCTTCAAAACCCCAAAAAACTGACCGCCGCATTCACGAGATCTCCGGCGAGGCTTGGTCGCCGTAGCCGCCTCTAGCCATCCCAGATCTTCCCTTAGGCGACACAAAACGATCCCCCTTTAAACCCCCTTACTATAAATCCAAAAACCCAGGCTCTTTCCCATTTTCAAAACAAAAAATAAACCCTTTAAATGGCTCACTCCTTTTAGAGCTTGTTCCCGGCCAGAAGAGTGTTTTTGACTTAGCTGAAATCTCTTTCTTGTTTCTTTTTAAGTTGTGTTACTTTCACTCACATGCATGCTTGAGAAAAAGAGGAGAAGAGAAATTACCAATAGAAACTTGTGTGTTTTTTTGTTCTTTCCGAAACTGGTAATTTGGTAACTGAGAGTTCTTACAACTTTTTTTCATACATATATCCTGCTCTGGTCGTTTTTTGTAGGAATGACATATAGAAGTACATATTTTCTATCTGATTTTTTACTGACATATATATTTTTAGGTGTTTTTCTGCTTCTGACGCATCTGGCATGGTGGTTGAGGGCCGGTGAAGAAGCATGGTGGTGGCATAGTGGAGGTGGAGTAGTGCTAGACTGAACCCTGGCTGTTGGATCAGATCTGATCCAACGGCTGGGATTGCATGGAAGATAGATAGCTAGGATGCAATCTTGGACTGGGGGGCTGGTACCAGATCATGCCACGTGTCTTCTTGGTATCTGAGGGGTCAGCGCGTGCACGCCACGTGCGCGTGGAAGTCCAGCAGCCCCAGGAGTGAGCCACACGCGCCAGCTGGATGATCTCTCTCCTTCAATTATGGCCGTTGGATCAAGATCTGATCTAACGGCCCAGGGACAATTGCGCAATAAGAGAGATGTAATTAGGGTTCTATTATCTGATGTGGATAAGGGTTTTAGGATATGGGTTAGGGTTTTGGGCCAAACGGGTCTTATAAATTTAAGTTTTAGGTTTTGTAACTACATGGACTGAGCTGTTATAATATATGTGGGTTTTATTTATTTTAGATCTGTTACATATATATGTATTAAAATTAATATTAATAAAAAATAATTATTAAATACATATATATTACTGCATGCATACGTACATAATTAGACACACACACATATACGCACATAAGTTATATAATATGTAATATTAATAATAACTGATAATACATATACATACACTCATGTATGCACATATAAACTAATGATAGTACATGAAATTAGTATCCTAATAATAATAACATTAATTCACATGCCATATACGTACATATACACATACCCGAACATTTATATACATATACATATATGCAATCATACACATAAATAATAACCATCCACACATGCACACATCACACACATATATTGCGTATATATTAATAACACGTATATAATAAGCATATATGATAATATAATATATGTATACACGCAATAATAATATATTAATTATTAAACTAATATTAACATACTATTTATAAACCGGATAAAAATGAGTGATTACAACTAGCCAAAATTTGGGATATTACAATTCCCTCATTTAAAAAAATATGTCCTCAAATTTTCAATGCATACCTGTTCCAAATAGGATTTCTTATTCTGATATCTAAAATAGGATTTCTTTTTCATATACTTAAGCTTCCTACTGCACCAGTAGCTCAATCCAGGTAGAAATCGGAAAAAATTAATACCTCATTTCATTTTTATTGCTACGGGTATCTTTATACCCCTTGTAATTTGAGACTCTTGTTCTTGTCGAGAAACATTTCTACGGAAATTTCAATTAGTCAGAACAATCCTCAACTAAACACACTTCCTTTGACTTCATTAAGGAACTAATTCCTTTTAAAAATTTAAACGTTTCTTCTTATAATCACTTTTACCTTGTGCATAGATAACCAACTTATCTAAATTACACTTTAGATTCCCGAGATGATACCTTCATATTTCCTTTTAGTATTTTATCACTTAGATCATTAGAAAACCATTTTTCCAACAATCCACATTATTTTAATGCTTGTCATACTCATCATCTTATATTACTGATTGTCTTTATCAAAACCTTTTTGAAAAGATATCTTAGCTTATCCAATACACTTCAGCCCTACCTTTATAAGGCTCTGCTGTTAACTATTCAGGTAGAATTAACCTCTTAGTTGAATTCTCTGAATACTCTTTGGTTACAAGTTCAATACACTTTATCGATAATAGACTTCCAATCTTGTTCAATATATACTCAAATATCACTTTCATCATAATTTTATTCCAGAATCTTTGTCTTCCTGATCTATTAGGCTTCACAGTTGACATCTTATAATACTAATGTCTCCTTAAAGAACTAATCCTTCTTACTTAGTTTATGTCTGATTTAAAGACTTTTCAAAGTTTTTCTAACATTTGAGGAGTCTACATTGTAACTCTTTCCATGTTTGCTTTGATTATCCTTGCAATATAGTTTACTACTTTTAGTACTCTGACTGATTCATACGTAATGATAAGTGTTCAAAAGTACTATTTTTCTTACCCTTTTTACTCATATTATTGTTAGACTTAGGCTCATATTAGTTGCATAGTTAGCCATTCATGCATTAATCCATGTTTCCTTCAATCGTTGAGCTTGATTACATAACTTGGTGATTTTTGTGGAAATAGATGGTGCTTTGGTGTGTTTTTGCGTGTGTATGTGCAGGATCACTTGCCAAAGCAATGTCGAGCTAGTTGCCAGGGCAATGCATGAAGGAAATGCCAAGCTAGTTGCCAGGGCAGTGCATGAAGGAGACGCCGAGCCAGTTGCCATGGCATTTGTCGACAAAGACCAAAAGCAATATGGATGTCGAAATTCATGATTTTACAAGCCCAAGATGACATGGAGCAAGGTCCAAGCCCAAAGGAATTTGATTGCCATGCAGAGATTAAAGAAGAATTAAATTCCAAGAGGATAGGAGAAGTTCTAATAGGAATAAAATTATAATAAAGAATTATATTCTTTAAAGATAATTTAATTCCAACTCAAACTCCTCCTCAAAAAAGGACTTTGGCCTAGCCCTATAAATATCAAGGAGATTTCGACAATTCTATGAAGGAGAGCGAGAGTTAATTTCGACAACTCCAAGAGAGGAAGCAAGGGGAATTTTCGGCAAGCATCTAGGGCAAGGAATTTTCGACAAGCTTCATCTTTTCTTCCTTGTTCGATTGGGTTCATGCTAGGGATTGTTTATCTTGTGTTTCTTTGGAACCTAGCCATGAACTAAATTTACTTGGTTATGGTTATTGTGTTTTGTGGTTGTGAGAAACTATTGGTTTTTGTTTAGGTAATAAGAGTTTGCACTTTTCTATTTCAAGGTTTATTCATTCTTGATTCTTATTATTGTTTCATGAGTGAATTGGGAGAGGATCTCGTGATTTCATCCATTTATCTAATATCGGGAGAGTTAGATTCAAGAAACGAATGAATATGATCTTTATGCAATCCAATGATGGTGAAGATTAATCCGGCTTAGGAATAAGTTAAGGATTTCAACGGCTAAGAGGAGCGCAAGATTGGTTGTTGTTCACCCTTGATTCACGCAGGATGTATTATCAAGGCATGCACAAGTAGCTAGAGTTTCGACTTAGGGATAAGAAGAAACCATTGAAGAACGTTCCGCCGAACCTTGAAGTTGCTGCCCGATCGCCCAAGTAGTTGCCCAACTAGTCGCCCAAGCAACCATCAATTAGTTGCCAAGGCAACCCCGTTGTGCAAGTCGCCACGGCAACCGAGTTGCCCGTGCACTCTTTACCAAGACAATCCAATCGGCTATCACACCTCAACTCACGATAACCTAGCCTATCTCTCTCAATTGAATTCATCTTTTCTTTTACTTAATTGCTTTCTAGATTAGTTATTAGTTAAAACTTCTATAATCCTTCACTTGTGTTTTTACTTTTTACGATTGCAAGAGGCTAGATTCTTGAAGTGGCACCAATCCCGTGGAGACGATATCTTTTATACTATAACTTGCGACGTGTATACTTGCACAATTGCGTAGCACTTATTACGCGCAACAAGTTTTTTGGCGCCGTTGCGGGATTGGCAATAGCGACTTTGTTTTTACTTTCTTGCACTTTCTTTTTATTTTTCTTGTTTAAAATTCAAAGGGCTAACAAACTTTGGTTTTGCATTGGTATATGACTGTATGCGAGACCGACTTCACCAGAATATCCCTTTGATCCGTAAATCGAATGAACCTTACAAAGACTTAGACGAAGGATAAGAGAAGCAATGGCAAATCAAGACGGCAATATGAATCAAGATGCTTGAGCGGGAGGAGGAGTGATTCTTGCACGAAATGTAACTATTCGAGACTATCTTGAAGAAGATCTTGATGGACTTAACCCCGGGAGTTGTCGCACCAAATTGAAGCCGACCACTTTGAGTTGAAACCGGTAATGTTTAATATGATCAATACAATAGGTCAATTTGGCGGCTCAAAGAATCAAGATGCACGACAACATCTGAAATCTTTCCTCGAGATTTGCAACTCGTTCAAGATACACTGAGTCACCCCCGATGTCTTACGATTAAGATTATTCCCCTATTCACCGAGGGATAGGCGAAAGCATGGCTAAATAGCATTCTGCGCGGATCCATAGCATCTTGGACTGATCTTTGTCGAGATTTCCTTGCTAGATTTAATCCTACAAATTTAATCGATAAGCTTCGAACGACATTACTTCTTTTCGGCGGGCGGATGATGAATCCATGTACGAGGCTTGGGAGCGATATAGAGAACTTCTACACAAATGCCTCTACACGGATTTCGGTGTGGACTCAAGTAACAATGTTTTACAACGCCGTGAATACACCAACAAGGATGATGCTAGATGCCTCGCAAACGGCATACTCCTAGATAAGTCGCCGGAAGAAGCAATGCAAATCTTAAACAGGCTGGCCAAGAATGACTATCAATTCCCATCTACTAGAAGAGGAGGAGTTAGACGCCAAGCCACAATACATGAACTAGGATCATCGATTCAATTTCGCACAATTGGCCGCTTTAACCAAGATGGTCCGAACATGCAAAAACCAAACAACACACATGAAGTCAAGGTAATGGATTCTTTTTGTGAGTTATGTGGTGATAACCATAATTCTTCCGAATGTATGCGAGAATCCGAATCTAGCTTCTATGTGGGGAATTACAATCGGGGCAACAACATGATGTCCAATACATACAATCCAGCTTGGAAGAAGCACCGAATTTTTCATGGAGTAATCCCAACAATGCTCTAAACCAGAACAATCAGAATGCACAAGCATCGGATTTCAGCGAGAATATGCCACGACAGCAAATGATGCCGCAAGCAACAACCGACAACATCTAGTTCTTTGGAAAATTCTCTAAATGCTTTTATGATGAAAACTGAATCTTATATGGCGAGAATAGTAATTTCATAAAAAGAATCGATGCTTTTATTAACAGGACCGAGATGAGATTGCAAAACCAAGAGGCGGCAATCAAATCATTGGAAAATCAAGTCGGACAATTTGCTCAAAATCTGAACACTAGACCACAAGGAGGTTTACCTAGCGATACTGAAGTCGCAAGAGGAACTGGCCATGAGCAATGTAAGGCAATCACCACCACGAAGTGGCCAACAACTTAGAGAGGTTCAAACCCGCTCGTCAAACAAAACTCCACAAAAAGATCAAGACGAACCTAGCGGCAAAGTCTCAGATGCTGAACCAGGAATTGCTGCGGCAACCGGCAATAAGCATGCCTCGGCAACCGATGACGCCTCGGCAACTTGCGATAAGCACGCCTCGGCAACCCTGGGGTTGGTAACGCATCGACAACTCCGGATGTCCCAAAGCAATGCCGTCAATCAGGTTTCAAACCAATGAAAGGATAGAAGATATCCGACTTCCACCACCATTCCCACAAAGGTTGAAGCGACAAAAGCAAGAATACCAATTCAAGAAGTTTCTTGATATCCTAAAGCAAGTCAACATCAACTTGCCATTGGTGGAAGCAATTGAACAAATGCCAAACTATGCCAAGTTTCTTAAAGACATCGTGTCCAAGAGAACAAGGCTAGGAGAGTTTGAAAGCTTGATTTGCGCGCGACAGGGAGGGATGCGTGGCAATGTTGCACAATCGCATGCCGCCCAAGTTGAAGGATCCCGGAAGTTTCACAATACCCTGTTCTATTAGAAATCACTATGTCGGGAAAGCACTATGCGACCTAGGGGCTAGATAAACTTGATGCCTAAATCGGTTTTCCATAAACTAGGAATCGGGAAGGCAAGACCTACAACAGATTATGCTACTGACTAGCCGGCCAGATCCTATGTGCATCCAGAGGGAAAATCGAGGACATCTTGGTAAAAGTTGATAAATTTATTTTTCCCGCTGACTTTATAGTTTTGGATTGTGAAGCAGATGAGCATGCGCCTATCATTCTCGGAAGACCATTCCTAGCGATAGGGAGAACTTTAATTGATGTTGAAAAGGGAGAACTCACAATGAGGGTGAATGACCAGCAGGTAAAACTAAATGTGTTCCAAACACTAAGGCATGCCGATGATCCGTAAGAATGCCAACTACTTCATGCCACGGCAGAGTTTAACCGATGAGGAATTTAGTTGCCTCGGCAACTACATTGCCGATCAAGAGGAACCTGAGGAGTATGAAGAGCCGGTCGATGAGGAACAACCAGAAGAGGCAAATTGGCTAGTCAATCGACCAGGTACATACTTTGAACCACTGGACTACTCAGGTAAGGAAGGTAAGATCGAAAAAACCTCTATCGAAAATCCACCAATTCTTGAGTTGAAACAATTGCCAGAGCAACTGAAATATGTATACTTAGGGATCGATAATACATTACCTGTAATTATTTCCTCTATGTTACAGCCTGAGCAGGAAAAGAAGCTGATCAACATGTTGAAGCTACATAAAAAGGCAATAGGGTGGACAATTGCCGACTTGAAGGGAATTAGCCCGGCGGTGTGCATGCACAAGATCTTGTTGGAAGATGATCAAAAACCTTCAATTGAGGCCCAGAGGAGACTGAATCATGCCATGAAAGGGGTTGTAATGAAAGAAATCATCAAGTGGCTTGACGCCGGCATTATATACCCTATCTCCGATAGTACGTGGGTAAGTCCGGTACAATGTGTACCGAAAAATGGAGGTATAACAGTGGTAAGCAATGAAAATAATGAACTTATCCCAACCAGGACTGTGACCGGTTGGAGGGTTTGTATGGACTATCGAAAGCTAAACAAAGCCACTAGGAAAGATCACTTCCCATTACCCTTTATTGATCAAATGCTTGACCGTCTTGCAGGTAAACCCTTTTATTGTTTTCTTGATGGTTATTCAGGTTACAATCAGATTGCCATAGCACCAGAAGATCAAGAAAAGACAACCTTCACATGCCCATACGGTACTTATGCCTTAGAAGGATGCCGTTCGGATTATGTAACGCCCAACAACCTTCCAAAGATGCATGATGGCGCTCTTTTCAGACATGGTCGAAGACTTCCTTGAGATCTTCATGGATGATTTTTCGGTTTTTGGTAATGACTTCGACGGCTGTCTCGGCAATTTAGAGAGGGTGTTAGCAAGATGCGAAGAAACGGACTCGATCCTCAATTGGGAGAAATGCCACTTTATGGTAGATGAAGGAATAGTGCTCGACCACAAGATTTCATCCAAGGGAATTGAAGTAGACAAAGCCAAGGTGGACGTGATCGAGAGATTACCCCACCAAATTGGTTAAAGGAATTGAAGTTTTCTCGGACATGCGAGGTTTTTACATGAGGTTCATTCATAATTTTTCTAAAATCACTAAACCTTTGTGTAATCTGCTTGAACAGGATAAAGTCTTCGATTTTGATGATTCTTGCACCCAAGCATTGAAACCCTAAAGAAAAAGCTTGCCTCGGCACCCATTGTCGTTCCACAGATTGACGCTACCTTTTGAGCTCATGTGTGATGTAAGTGATTTCGCGGTAGGAGCAGTCCTAGGCCAACGCACAGGTAAGACCTTCCATGTGATATACTACGCTAGTAAAACTCTTAGCGATGCTCAAGTGAATTACACAACAACGGAGAAAGAGTTACTAGCTGTAGTTTTCGCATTTGACAAGTTCCGATCCTATTTAATTGGTACAAAGGTAATTGTTCATACGGACCATTCGGCAATCAAATACTTATTTGCTAAAAAGGATGCTAAACCTCGTTTGATTCGTTGGATATTACTTTTACAAGAATTTGATATTGAAATTAAGGACAGGAAAGGAACAGAAAATCAAGTGGCCGATCACTTATCACGTTTGGAACGCAATAGGGAGGAGGACGCGGATCTAGAGATATGCGATGCATTCCCGGATGAACAAATTCTAATCGCCTCGGCAACCCTTGAGGCCTCGACAGCCCATGACGCCTCGGTAACCATGGATGCACACGCCTCGGCAACTCTCGATGCCGCAGCAGTCTTTGACGCACACGCCTCGGCAATTTTGGGAGCAGACACTACGGCAGCACATGCCTCGGCAATACCCTGGTACGCAGATTTAGTTAACTTCCTTGTTTGTGGTATTTTTCCGTATGACATTACTTACCAAGGGAAGAAGCGGTTCCGCCATGATGCTAAGCATTACTTTTGGGACGAGCCTCTTTTGTTTAAATAATGTGCAGATCAGGTTATACGCCGATGTGTCCCTGAAGAAGAGCAACAGAATGTACTCCGGCAATGCCATTCTTCACCCTATGGAGGACATTTTGGAGGAACTCGTACCGCGGCCAAAGTCTTGCAATCCGGTTTGTATTGGCCAACATTGTACAAAGATGCCCAAGACTTTTACAAGCAATGTGATCGTTGCGGAGGACGGGCAATATCTCTAGGCGACATGAGATGCCACTCCGAACATCATCGAGGTGGAACTGTTCGATGTATGGGGATCGATTTTATGGGACCTTTCCCATCTTCATTCGGCAACCTCTACATCTTACTCGCCGTCGACTATGTGTCTAAATGGGTAGAGGCAGCTGCAGTTCCCAACGACGATTCCAAGACCGTGCAACGATTCCCTGCAGAAAAACATATTTACACGGTTTGGGATGCCGAGAGCAATTATCAGCGACGGGGCAAGCATTTTGACAACAGACTAATTGCCAAGATGTTGCAATGCTTTGGCATATTACACAAGATCGCCACGGCATATCACCCACAAACCAACGGGCAGCGAAATTTCCAACCGAGAGTTGAAGGGAATACTCGAGAAAGTTGTAAATCCTCAAGGAAGGATTGGTCATTAAGACTAGATGACGACTTTGGGCATATCGCACCGCATTCAAAACACCATTAGGTATGTCCCCTTCCGGCTTGTCTATGGTAAAACATGTCATCTACCGGTGGAAATCGAGCACAAGGCGTCTTGGGCAATCAAGACCGTGAATATGGATTTGGGAAGTGCGGACAAAAGTGCTTGATAGATCTCAATGAGATAGAAGAATTTCGTGCACTCGCCTATAACAATGCACGAATCTACAAGGAGAAAACAAAGCGATGGCATGACAAGAAACTATTGCCACGGCAATTCACGCCAGGGCAACTAGTTTTCCTATTCAATTCTCGCTAAAACTTTTCCCGGGAAAGCTGAAATCAAGATGGTCGGGACCATTTGAAGTCGTCAAACCATTCTCCCATGGCGCCGTGATAATCAAGTCCATCTCTGACGACCATGAATTCAAAGTTAATGGACAAAGATTGAAGCACTACAATGGTGCCCATGTGGAACGTAACAAGGAAGTGGTCAACTTAGGAGATGCATGAGCATGCTCTCCTTTCAGTATTTCCTTTTTCTTTTTCTTTTTATTTTCATTTTTATTTTTAGGAGATATTTTATTTTATTTTCTTCATTATCTTTAGTTTTCAGGTTTTCTTTGTTTTCTTTTTCACAACAAGACTCACAACTACTATGCTAAGGAAATTTACTGCCAAGATCCTTGCCCCGACAACCAATGAAGAAGATGCCGCGGCAACCTACATCGTGCCTGCACAAGCTGATGCCACGGCAACCAACCATGAAGATGCCACGGCAACCAACCATGAAGATGCCACGGCAACCAAAGCTAAAGACATCCCGGCAACAAGAAAACAACCATCGCGTTCAAGCAAGAAAATCAAGACGCCAACTAGAAGGAAACTAATCATCTACGATGACGAACTCCGGAGTAAGTCCTCGTATGCATTTTTATTTTTATTTTTCGTTATTCTTATGCATGCATTGAGGACAATGCCTCACTCGAGTTTGGGGGGGATTGTTATTAGTAATTACCATGTTTAGTTACATTAATCTTAAGCATTACATTTAGGATACATAAATTGCTTGCCATGCCTTTAATTGGAACAAGAATTGCTTAGATTTGATGAATATTCAATGATGACTTTACCAATGCACTTAATTGATAGAATTTTTATTCTAGGATAACCATGGAAAAACTTAGAATTTTACTATGATGCTAAATTTGATGAAACACTGTTGTGGTTTGATTGATTTAAGGAGTTCTAGTAAACTTAGGTGGATAATTAACTAATTGGGGGATTAGATGAATGCTAGAGGTGCCCGAAATTGGCTCTAGCATATGCTAAAAAATTGATCACTAGAGGTGCCCGAAACTAGCTCTAGGAGGCGTTAAATTTTTTTTTACTAGAGGTGCCCGAAACCGGCTCTAGTCGATTAAATTAACTTAAGAAAACTAAAAATAAAACACTAGAGGTGCCCGAGATTGGCTCTAGTTAAAACATGTTAAAAAGAACCCAAAGAAGTAATTTGAAAACCTATTGTTTGCATAGAATCCGAAAAATCAACTCGCACACAACTCCGCACACACTCACAAGCATTATAGTTTGATTCCGAGTAACTCCTCAGTTTTCCGAAAAATAAAAAGCCAATCATACTTTGTGCCCCGGTTCAGAGAATTGAAATCAAGTTCAAAGCTAAGTTTGTGAAAATTTGAAGTCTTGGCAGGTAATTATGAGTTTGCATTGCTTGAGGACAAGCAATAGTTCGAGTTTGGGGGTGTGATAAGTGTTCAAAAGTACTATTTTTCTTACCCTTTTTACTCATATTATTGTTAGACTTAGGCTCATATTAGTTGCATAGTTAGCCATTCATGCATTAATCCATGTTTCCTTCAATCGTTGAGCTTGATTACATAACTTGGTGATTTTTGTGGAAATAGATGCTGCTTTGGTGTGTTTTTTGTGTGTATGTGCAGGATCACTTGCCAAAGCAATGCCGAGCTAGTTGCGTGGCAATGCATGAAGGATATGCCGAGCTAGTTGCCGTGGCAGTGAAGCATCTAGGCAAGGAATTTTCGACAAGCTTCATCTTTTTCTTCCTTGTTCGATTGGGTTCATGCTAGGGATTGTTTATCTTGTGTTTCTTTTGGAACCTAGCCATGAACTAAATTTACTTGGCTATGGTTATTGTGTTTTGTGGTTGTGAGAAACTATTGGTTTTGTTTAGGTAATAAGAGTTTGCACTTTCTATTTCAAGGTTTATTCATTCATATCTTTATACTATAACTTGCGGCGTGTATACTTGCACATTTGCGTAGCACTTATTAGCGCAACAAGTTTTGGCGCCGTTGCGGGATTGGCAATAGCGACTTTGTTTTTATTTTCTTGCACTTTCTTTTTATTTTTCTTGTTTAAAATTCAAAGGGCTAACAAACTTTGGTTTTGCATTGGTATATGACGAGGCGAGACCGACTTCACGAGAATATCCCTTTGATCCGAAATCGAGCGAACCTTACAAAGACTTAGGCGAAGGATAAGAAGCAATGGCAAATCAAGGCGGCAATATGAATCAAGATGTTGAGCGGGAGGAGGGTGATTCTTGCGAAGCAGAACTATTCGAGACTATCTTGAAGAAGATCTTGATGGACTTAACCGAGTTGTTTCGCACCTGAAAGTGAAGCCGACCACTTTGAGTTGAAACCCGGTAATGTTTAATATGATCAACACAATTGGTCAATTTGGCGGCTCGGCAAGCGAAGATGCGACAACATCTGAAATCTTTCCTCGAGATTTGCCTTTCGTTCAAGATACGGAGTCACCCCGATGTCTTACGATTAAGATTATTCCCCTATTCCTTTGAGGATAGGGCGAAAGCATGGTTGAATAGCATTCTGCGGATCCATAGCATCTTGGGTGATCTTTGTCGTGATTTCCTTGCTAGATTTAATCCTACAAATTTGGTGATAAGCCGTAGCGACATTACTTCTTGCCCGGTGGCGGATGATGAATCCATGTACGAGGCTTGGGGCGATATAGAGAACTTCTACACAAATGCCCCCTCTACAGATTCGGTGTGGACTCAAGTAACAATGTTTTACAACAGCAGTGAATACACCAACAAGGATGATGCTAGATGCCTCGGCAAGCGGCATACTCCTAGATAAGTCGCGGAAGAAGCAATGCAAATTTTAAGCAGGCTGGCCAAGAATGATTATCAATTCCCATCTCTAGAAGAGGAGGAGGTTAGGCGTAAGCCACAATACATGAACTAGGATCATCGATTCAATTTGGCACAATTGGCGCTTTAACCAAGATGGTCGAACATGCAAAAACCAAACAACACACATGAAGTCAAGGTAATGGATTCTTTTTGTGAGTTATGTGGTGATAACCATAATTCTTACGAATTCAAACCAATGAAAGGATGAAGATATCCGACTTCCACCACCATTCCACAAAGGTTAGGCGACAAAGCAAGAAATGAAAGGGTTGTAATGAAAGAAATCATCAAGTGGCTTGTGTGGCATTATATACCCTATCTCCGATAGTGCGTAGGTAAGTCCCGGTACAATGTGCGAAAAAGGGAGAGTATAATGGTGGTAAGCAATGAAAATAATGAACTTATCGATCTATTTAATTGGTACAAAGGTAATTGTTCATACGGACCATTCGGCAATCAAATACTTATTTGCTAAAAGGATGCTAAAAAGATGTGTCATGAAGAAGAACAACAGAATGTACTCGACAATGCCATTCTTCACCTATGGAGGACATTTTGGAGGAACTAAATCATCACATGACCAAAGTTTTGCAATCCGGTTTGTATTGGCCAACATTGTACAAAGATGCCCAAGACTTTTACAAGCAATGTGATCGTTGCGGAGGCGGGCAATATCTCTAAGCGACATGAGATGCCACTCGAGAACATCATCGTGGTGGAATTGTTCGATGTATGGGGATCGATTTTATGGGACCTTTCCCATCTTCATTCGGCAACCTCTACTCTTACTTGCCGTCGACTATGTGTCTAAATGGGTTGAGCGCATTTGCGGTTCCCAACAACGATTCCAAGACCGTGCAGCGATTCTTGAGAAAAACATATTTACGGTTTGGGATGCGAGAGCAATTATCAGCGTGACGGGGGCAAGCATTTTGACAACGGACTAATTGCCAAGATGTTGCAGCGCCCGGCATATCACACAAGATCGCCCACGGCATATCACCCACAAACCAGCGGGCAAGCGAAATTTCCAACAGGGAGTTGAAGGGAATACTCGAGAAAGTTGTAAATCCCTCGAGGAAGGATTGGTCATTAAGACTAGATGGCGCACTTTGGGCATATCGCACTTGCATTCAAAACACCATTAGGTATGTCCCCTTCCGAGCTTGTCTATGGTAAAACATGTCATCTACGGTGGAAATCGAGACACAAGCTCATATTAGTTTCTTGGGCAATCAAGACCGTGAATATGGATTGGGAAAGTGCGGACAAAAGCGTTTGATGGATCTCAAGATAGAAAGAATTTCGTGCACTCGCCTATAACAATGCACGAATCTACAAGGAAAACAAAGCAATGGCATGACAGAAACTATTGCCACGACAATTCATGCATGAAGCAACTAGTTCTCCTATTCAATTCTCGGCTAAAACTTTTTCCGGGAAAGCTGAAATCAAGATGGTCGGGACCATTCGAAGTTGTCAAACCATTCTCCCATGGTGCAAGTGATAATCAAGTCCATCTTGACAACCATGAATTCAAAGTTAATGGACAAAGATTGAAGCACTACAATGGTGAATAAAATTATAAAAAAATTATATTCTTTAAAGATAATTTAATTCCAACTCAAACTCCTCCTCAAAGAAGGACTTTGGCCTAGCCCTATAAATATCAAGGAGATTTCGACAAATTCAGAGAGGGAGAGCAGAGGAAATTTGACAACTCCAGTAGAGGGAAGCAGGAGGGAATTTTGACAAGCATCTAGGGCAAGGAGGATTTTCCTTGTTGATTGGGTTCATGCTAGGGATTGTTTATCTTGTGTTTCTTTGGAACCTAGCCATGAACTAAATTTACTTGGCTATGGTTATTGTGTTTTGTGGTTGTGAGAAACTATTGGTTTTTGTTTAGGTAATAAGAGTTTGCACTTTTCTATTTCAAGGTTTATTCATTCTTGGTTCTTATTATTGTTTTGCGAGTGAATTGGGAGAGGATCTCGTGATTTCATCCATTTATCTAATATCGGAGAGTTAGATTCAAGAAAGCGAATGAATATGATCTTTATTCAATCAATGATGGTGAAGATTAATCCGGCTTAGGAATAAGTTAAGGATTTCAGCGGCTAGAAGGGCGCAAGATTGGTTGTTGTTCACCCTTGATTCACCTTGAGGATGTATTATCAAGGCATGCACAAGTAGCTAGAGTTTCGACTTAGGGATAAGAAGAAACCATTGAAGAGCGCTCTCGCCGAACCTTGAAGTGCTGCTTGATCGCCCAAGTAGTTGCCCAACTAGTTGCCCAAGCAACCATCAATTAGTTGCCAAGGCAACCCCGTTGTGCAAGTTGCCCACGACAGCTGAGTTGCCCGTGCACTCTTTTACCAAGACAATCAATCGGCTATCACACCTCAACTCACGATAACCTAGCCTATCTCTCTCAATTGAATTCATCTTTTCTTTTACTTTATTGCTTTCTAGATTAGTTATTAGTTAAAACTTCTATAATCCTTTACTTGTGTTTTTACTTTTTTGACGGTGCAGAGACTAGATTCTTGAAGTGGCACCAATCCCTGTGGAGCGATATCTTTTATACTATAACTTGCGGCGTGTATACTTGCACATTTGCGTAGCACTTATTACAGCGCAACAAGTTTTTGGCGCCGTTGCGGGATTGGCAATAGCGACTTTGTTTTTATTTTCTTGCACTTTCTTTTTTTTTTTTCTTGTTTAAAATTCAAAGGGCTAACAAACTTTGTTTTGCATTGGTATATGACGGCGAGACCGACTTCACGAGAATATCCCTTTGATCCGAAATCGAGCGAACCTTACAAAGACTTAGGCGAAGGATAAGAGAAGCAATGGCAAATCAAGGCGGCAATATGAATCAAGATGTTGGCGGCGAGGAGGAGGGTGATTCTTGCGAAAGCAGAACTATTCGAGACTATCTTGAAGAAGATCTTGATGGACTTAACCCGGAGTTATCGCACCCGAAATTGAAGCCGACCACTTTGAGTTGAAAGCCGGTAATGTTTAATATGATCAACACAATAGGTCAATTTGGCGGCTCAGCAAGCGAAGATGCGACAACATCTGAAATCTTTCCTCGAGATTTGCCTTTCGTTCAAGATATACGGAGTCACCCCGATGTCTTACGATTAAGATTATTCCCTATTATTTTGAGGATAGGGCGAAAGCATGGCTAAATAGCATTCTGCCGGATCCATAGCATCTTGGGTGATCTTTGTCGTGATTTCCTTGCTAGATTAATCCTACAAATTTGGTGATAAGCCGTAGCGACATTACTTCTTTTCGGCGGGCGGATGATGAATCCATGTACGAGGCTTGGGGGCGATATAGAGAACTTCTACACAAATGCCCTCTACAGTTTCGGTGTGGACTCAAGTAACAATGTTTTACAGCGCCGTGAATACACCAACAAGGATGATGCTAGATGCCTCGGCAAGCGGCATACTCCTAGATAAGTCGCCGGAAGAAGCAATGCAAATTTTAAGCAGGCTGGCCAAGAATGATTATCAATTCCCATCTACTAGAAGAGGAGGAGTTAGGCGCCAAGCCACAATACATGAACTAGGATCATCGATTCAATTTCGGCACAATTGGCGCTTTAACCAAGATGGTCGAACATGCAAAAACCAAACAACACACATGAAGTCAAGGTAATGGATTCTTTTTGTGAGTTATGTGGTGATAACCATAATTCTTACGAATGTATGCGAGAATCGGAATCTAGCTTCTATGTGGGGAATTACAATCGGGGCAACAACATGATGTCAATACATACAATCCGGCTTGGAAGAAGCACCCGAATTTTTCATGGAGTAATCCCAACAATGCTCTAAGCGGAACAATCAGAATGCACAAGCATCGGGATTCGGCGAGAATATGCCACGACAGCGGATGCGCGGCAACAACCGACAACATCTAGTTCTTTGGAAAATTCTCTAAATGCTTTTATGATGAAAACTGAATCTTATATGGCTGAGAATAGTAATTTCATAAAAGAACTGATGCTTTTATGCTGAGGACCGAGATGAGATTGCAAAACCAAGAGGCGGCAATCAAATCATTGGAAAATCAAGTCGGACAATTTGCTCAAAATCTGAACACTAGACCACAAGGAGGTTTACCTAGCGATCTTGAAGTCGCAAGAGAGGCGGCCATGAGCAATGTAAGGCAATCACCACGAAGTGGCCAACAACTTAGAGAGGTTCAAACCCGCTCGTCAAACAAAACTCACAAAAAAGATCAAGGCGAACCTAGCGGCAAAGTCTCGGATCTTTGAACCAGGAATTGCTGCGGCGGCGGCAATAAGCATGCCTCGGCAGCCCGATGGCGCCTCGGCAACTTGCGATAAGCACGCCTCGGCAACCCGGTTGGTAGCGCATCGGCAACTCGGATGTCCCGGCAATGCCGTCAATCGGGTTTCAAACCAATGAAAGGATAGAAGATATCCGACTTCCACCACCATTCCCACAAAGGTTGAGGCGACAAAAGCAAGAATACCAATTCAAGAAGTTTCTTGATATCCTAAAGCAAGTCCACATCAACTTGCCATTGGTGGAAGCAATTGAACAAATGCCAAACTATGCCAAGTTTCTTAAAGACATTGTGTCCAAGAGAACAAGGCTAGGAGAGTTTGAAACAATTGCGATAGAGAGAGGATGCATGGCAATGTTGCACTGTCGCATGCCGCCCAAGTTGAAGGATCCCGGAAGTTTCACAATACCCTGTTCTATTAGAAATCACTATGTCGGAAAGCACTATGCGACCTAGGGGCTAGCATAAACTTGATGCCTAAATCGGTTTTTCGAAACTAGGAATCGGGAAGGCAAGACCTACAATGATTATGCTACTGACTAGCCAAGCCAGATCCTATGTGCATCGGAGGAAAAATCGAGGACATCTTGGTAAAGTTGATAAATTTATTTTTCCGCTGACTTTATTAGTTTTGGATTGTGAAAGCGGATGAGCATGCGCCTATCATTCTCGGAAGACCATTCCTAGCGATAGGGAGAACTTTGATTGATGTTGAAAAGGAGAACTCACAATGAGGGTGAATGACCAGCAGGTAAAACTAAATGTGTTCCAAACACTAAGGCATGCCGATGATCGGAAGAATGCCAACTACTTCATGCCACGGCGGAGTTTAACCGATGAGGAATTTAGTTGCCTCGGCAACTACATTGCCGATCAAGAGGAACATGAGGAGTATGAAGAGCGGTCGATGAGGAACAACGAGAAGAGGCAAATTGGCTAGTCAATCGACCGGTACATACTTTGAACCACTGGACTACTCGGGTAAGGAAGGTAAGATCGAAAAACCTCTATCGAAAATCCACCAATTCTTGAGTTGAAACAATTGCGAGCAAGCTGAAATATGTATACTTAGGGATCGATAATACATTACCTGTAATTATTTCCTCTATGTTACTGACTGAGCAGGAAAAAAGCTGATCAACATGTTGAAGCTACATAAAAGGCAATAGGGTGGACAATTGCCGACTTGAAGGGAATTAGCCGGTGTGCATGCACAAGATCTTGTTGGAAGATGATCAAAACCTTCAATTGAGGCCCGGAGGAGACTGAATCATGCCATGAAAGGGGTTGTAATGAAAGAAATCATCAAGTGGCTTGACGCCGGCATTATATACCCTATCTCCGATAGTGCGTGGGTAAGTCCGGTACAATGTGTACCGAAAAAATGGAGGTATAACAGTGGTAAGCAATGAAAATAATGAACTTATCCCAACCAGGACTGTGACCGGTTGGAGGGTTTGTATGGACTATCGAAAGCTAAACAAAGCCACTAGGAAAGATCACTTCCCATTACCCTTTATTGATCAAATGCTTGACCGTCTTGCAGGTAAACCCTTTTATTGTTTTCTTGATGGTTATTCAGGTTACAATCAGATTGCCATAGCACCAGAAGATCAAGAAAAGACAACCTTCACATGCCCATACGGTACTTATGCCTTCCGAAGGATGCCGTTCGGATTATGTAACGCCCCAGCAACCTTCCAAAGATGCATGATGGCGCTCTTTTCAGACATGGTCGAAGACTTCCTTGAGATCTTCATGGATGATTTTTCGGTTTTTGGTAATGACTTCGACGGCTGTCTCGGCAATTTAGAGAGGGTGTTAGCAAGATGCGAAGAAACGGACTCAGTCCTCAATTGGGAGAAATGCCACTTTATGGTAGATGAAGGAATAGTGCTCGACCACAAGATTTCATCCAAGGGAATTGAAGTAGACAAAGCCAAGGTGGACGTGATCGAGAGATTACCCCCACCAAATTCGGTTAAAGGAATTCGAAGTTTTCTCGGACATGCAGGTTTTTACATGAGGTTCATTCATAATTTTTCTAAAATCACTAAACCTTTGTGTAATCTGCTTGAACAGGATAAAGTCTTCGATTTTGATGATTCTTGCACCCAAGCATTCGAAACCCTAAAGAAAAAGCTTGCCTCGGCACCCATTGTCGTTCCACCAGATTGGACGCTACCTTTTGAGCTCATGTGTGATGTAAGTGATTTCGCGGTAGGAGCAGTCCTAGGCCAACGCACAGGTAAGACCTTCCATGTGATATACTACGCTAGTAAAACTCTTAGCGATGCTCAAGTGAATTACACAACAACGGAGAAAGAGTTACTAGCTGTAGTTTTCGCATTTGACAAGTTCCGATCCTATTTAATTGGTACAAAGGTAATTGTTCATACGGACCATTCGGCAATCAAATACTTATTTGCTAAAAAGGATGCTAAACCTCGTTTGATTCGTTGGATATTACTTTTACAAGAATTTGATATTGAAAGTGGGGCAGGAAAGAAAGAAAATCAAGTGGCGATCACTTATCACGTTTGGAACGCAATAGGGAGGAGGACGCGGATCTAGAGATATGCGATGCATTCCCGGATGAACAAATTCTAATCGCCTCGGCAACCCTTGAGGCCTCGACAGCCCATGACGCCTCGGTAACCATGGATGCACACGCCTCGGCAACTCTCGATGCCGCAGCAGTCTTTTTGACGACACGCCTCGGCAATTTTGGGAGCAGACACTACGGCAAAGACATGCCTCGGCAATACCACGTACGCAGATTTAGTTAACTTCCTTGTTTGTGGTATTTTTCCGTATGACATTACTTACCAAGGGAAGAAGCGGTTCCGCCATGATGCTAAGCATTACTTTTGGGACGAGCCTCTTTTGTTTAAATAATGTGCAGATCAGGTTATACGCCGATGTGTCCCTGAAGAACAGCAGAATGTACTCGGCAATGCCATTCTTCACCCTATGGAGGACATTTTGGAGGAACTCGTACGCGGCCAAAGTCTTGCAATCCGGTTTGTATTGGCCAACATTGTACAAAGATGCCCAAGACTTTTACAAGCAATGTGATCGTTGCGGAGGACGGGCAATATCTCTAGGCGACATGAGATGCCACTCGAACATCATCGAGGTGGAACTGTTCGATGTATGGGGATCGATTTTATGGGACCTTTCCCATCTTCATTCGGCAACCTCTACATCTTACTCGCCGTCGACTATGTGTCTAAATGGGTAGAGGCATTTGCAGTTCCCAACGACGATTCCAAGACCGTGCAACGATTCTGCAGAAAAACATATTTACGGTTTGGGATGCCGAGAGCAATTATCAGCGACGGGGCAAGCATTTTGACAACAGACTAATTGCCAAGATGTTGCAATGCTTCGCATATTACACAAGATCGCCACGGCATATCACCCACAAACCAACGGGCAAGGTAAATTTCCAACCGAGAGTTGAAGGGAATACTCGAGAAAGTTGTAAATCCCTCAAGGAAGGATTGGTCATTAAGACTAGATGACGACTTTTTGGGCATATCGCACTGCATTCAAAACACCATTAGGTATGTCCCCCTTCCGGCTTGTCTATGGTAAAACATGTCATCTACCGGTGGAAATCGAGCACAAGGCGTACTGGGCAATCAAGACCGTGAATATGGATTTGGGAAGTGCCGGACAAAAGTGCTTGATAGATCTCAATGAGATAGAAGAATTTCGTGCACTCGCCTATAACAATGCACGAATCTACAAGGAGAAAACAAAGCGATGGCATGACAAGAAACTATTGCCACGGCAATTCACGCCAGGGCAACTAGTTTTCCTATTCAATTCTCGGCTAAAACTTTTCCCGGGAAAGCTGAAATCAAGATGGTCGGGACCATTTGAAGTCGTCAAACCATTCTCCCATGGCGCCGTGATAATCAAGTCCATCTCTGACGACCATGAATTCAAAGTTAATGGACAAAGATTGAAGCACTACAATGGTGCCCATGTGGAACGTAACAAGGAAGTGGTCAACTTAGGAGATGCATGAGCATGCTCTCCTTTCAGTATTTCCTTTTTCTTTTTCTTTTTATTTTCATTTTTATTTTTAGGAGATATTTTATTTTATTTTCTTCATTATCTTTAGTTTTCAGGTTTTCTTTGTTTTCTTTTTCACAACAAGACTCACAACTACTATGCTAAGGAAATTTACTGCCAAGATCCTTGCCCCGACAACCAATGAAGAAGATGCCGCGGCAACCTACATCGTGCCTGCACAAGCTGATGCCACGGCAACCAACCATGAAGATGCCACGGCAACCAACCATGAAGATGCCACGGCAACCAAAGCTAAAGACATCCCGGCAACAAGAAAACAACCATCGCGTTCAAGCAAGAAAATCAAGACGCCAACTAGAAGGAAACTAATCATCTACGATGACGAACTCTCGGAGTAAGTCCTCGTATGCATTTTTATTTTTATTTTTTCGTTATTCTTATGCATGCATTGAGGACAATGCCTCACTCGAGTTTGGGGGGGATTGTTATTAGTAATTACCATGTTTAGTTACATTAATCTTAAGCATTACATTTAGGATACATAAATTGCTTGCCATGCCTTTAATTGGAACAAGAATTGCTTAGATTTGATGAATATTCAATGATGACTTTACCAATGCACTTAATTGATAGAATTTTTATTCTAGGATAACCATGGAAAAACTTAGAATTTTACTATGATGCTAAATTTGATGGCTCTTGTTGTGGTTTGATTGATTTAAGGAGTTCTAGTAAACTTAGGTGGATAATTAACTAATTGGGGATTAGATGAATGCTAGAGGTGCCCGAAATTGGCTCTAGCATATGCTAAAAAATTGATCACTAGAGGTGCCGAAACTAGCTCTAGGAGGCGTTAAATTTTTTTACTAGAGGTGCCAAAACCGGCTCTAGTCGATTAAATTAACTTAAGAAAACTAAAAATAAAACACTAGAGGTGCCCGAGATTGGCTCTAGTTAAAACATGTTAAAAAGAACCCAAAGAAGTAATTTGAAAACCTATTGTTTGCATAGAATCAAAAAAATCAACTCGCACACAACTCCGCACACACTCACAAGCATTATAGTTTGATTCCGAGTAACTCCTCGTTTTCCGAAAAATAAAAAGCCAATCATACTTTGTGCCCCGGTTGAGAGAATTGAAATCAAGTTCAAAGCTAAGTTTGTGAAAATTTGAAGTCTTGGCGGTAATTATGAGTTTGCATTGCTTGAGGACAAGCAATAGTTCGAGTTTGGGGTGTGATAAGTGTTCAAAAGTACTATTTTTCTTACCCTTTTTACTCATATTATTGTTAGACTTAGGCTCATATTAGTTGCATAGTTAGCCATTCATGCATTAATCCATGTTTCCTTCAATCGTTGAGCTTGATTACATAACTTGGTGATTTTTGTGGAAATAGATGCTGCTTTGGTGTGTTTTTTGTGTGTATGTGCAGGATCACTTGCCAAAGCAATGCCGAGCTAGTTGCCGTGGCAATGCATGAAGGATATGCCGAGCTAGTTGCCAGGGCAGTGTATGAAGGAGACGCCGAGCCAGTTGCCATGGCATTTGTCGACAAAGACCAAAAGCAATATGGATGTCGAAATTCATGATTTTACAAGCCCAAGATGACATGGAGCAAGGTCCAAGCCCAAAGGAATTTGATTGCCATGCAGAGATTAAAGAAGAATTAAATTCCAAGAGGATAGGAGAAGTTCTAATAGGAATAAAATTATAATAAAGAATTATATTCTTTAAAGATAATTTAATTCCAACTCAAACTCCTCCTCAAAAAAGGACTTTGGCCTAGCCCTATAAATATCAAGGAGATTTCGACAATTCTATGAAGGAGAGCGAGAGTTAATTTCGACAACTCCAAGAGAGGAAGCAAGGGGAATTTTCGGCAAGCATCTAGGGCAAGGAATTTTCGACAAGCTTCATCTTTTCTTCCTTGTTCGATTGGGTTCATGCTAGGGATTGTTTATCTTGTGTTTCTTTGGAACCTAGCCATGAACTAAATTTACTTGGCTATGGTTATTGTGTTTTGTGGTTGTGAGAAACTATTGGTTTTTGTTTAGGTAATAAGAGTTTGCACTTTTCTATTTCAAGGTTTATTCATTCTTGATTCTTATTATTGTTTGCGAGTGAATTGGGAGAGGATCTCGTGATTTCATCCATTTATCTAATATCGGGAGAGTTAGATTCAAGAAACGAATGAATATGATCTTTATGCAATCCAATGATGGTGAAGATTAATCCGGCTTAGGAATAAGTTAAGGATTTCAATGGCTAAGAGGAGCGCAAGATTGGTTGTTGTTCACCCTTGATTCACGCAGGATGTATTATCAAGGCATGCACAAGTAGCTAGAGTTTCGACTTAGGGATAAGAAGAAACCATTGAAGAACGCTCCGCCCGAACCTTGAAGTTGCTGCCCGATCGCCCAAGTAGTTGCCCAACTAGTCGCCCAAGCAACCATCAATTAGTTGCCAAGGCAACCCGTTGTGCAAGTCGCCACGGCAACTGAGTTGCCCGTGCACTCTTTTACCAAGACAATCCAATCGGCTATCACACCTCAACTCACGATAACCTAGCCTATCTCTCTCAATTGAATTCATCTTTTCTTTTACTTAATTGCTTTCTAGATTAGTTATTAGTTAAAACTTCTATAATCCTTCACTTGTGTTTTTACTTTTTACAGTGCAAGAGACTAGATTCTTGAAGTGGCACCAATCCCTGTGGAGACGATATCTTTTATACTATAACTTGCGACGTGTATACTTGCACAATTGCGTAGCACTTATTACGCGCAACACGTAACATCTTCTTTTTGAGCTTCAAATATAATCTCTTTACAAATCAAATTCTTTCTTAGTTTCTTTTCTAATCATCTCAGTAGTATCATTACTTAACTTTCCAATTCTCCCTTATATGTACTGACAGTACAAATATCTTATAATAAGATACTACTGAGTTATTTCCATCATAACTTCAATCCTTAACTTATTTTGAGTAAATCGACAGATTACGCCTGCAACAACTACTTACATTGTTATCTTCAAACATATATATTTCTAAAGTAAAGATACTTCTTCTTCTTACTCCTTTGTATCCGAGTATCTTATAATTACTATATCATATCCACTATGGGTCCTTTCTTGACCTCTAAGATTCGTCAACTGACGAAATCCATTATCGTTTTACTTTCCTTATTCTAGTATCATTTCACCTTATACCAATAAGGAGCAGCATCAAGTCATACAATCAATACATCAGTAATATGATATCCTAGGGGCGTATATTTACTGAAAACTCTATATCAAACTTGGTTTAGCATCCAGAACCAGCTAAACCTTTGCTCTGATACCAATAGATGTAACACCCATAACGTATACTCGTAGTTGAATATACATTATAGATGTTACTTAAACATGCTACTAAAAGTTAAGCTTAAATTTTTTTATCCCTATACGATTCATTGTCTAGCTGATTATTTAAGCTATCATTATAATTCAATTTAGTGCATCATATACTATCAGTAAGTAAAAGATTTACATATCATGTACTCTATCATGGTCATGCTTTCATTATGCCATCATTTGCATAACATGTATTCTATCATGTATATCATGTACTTCTCTGTCATGTAACTTCTTTTTCATGTATCATGAAATCATGTAACATTTGTATCATGTAATCGTGTAACATTTGTATCATGTATCATATAACATATGTAGCAAGTAACATGTAACATCCGAATCATGTATCATCTTGTTATTATTATCATCATGTCTGGCTAAAGGCTCATGGAAACCCCTTAGCCTATCATGGTCATGCTTTCATTATGCCATCATTTGCAAACATGTATTCTATCATGTATCATCTTGTTATTATTATCATCATTTCCTTCCTTTCTTATACTGTCCAAAACTCATTTTTTGGTCCCTAATGACCATTTTGAACTTCAAATAATTCATCCAAGCTTGCTAACTAACATTAGATATAAAATGTCTCAAATTGCATTTTCTGGCAGCTTGCACTACCTTTGAAGATTTATTTCTATAAAATGATCTAAAACTTGGAATTCGATTCCGGTTATTCTAAAAGAAACTAGATTCAATAAGCTTTTCATCCATATAAATTAATATCCCAAATTCAACTCGTACGATTTATGACAATTTTTTAAAGTCAATTTTCAATGTTGATTTCAGAACAGACTACCATACTATTTTCACCACTTAAAAATTCATATATTTTACTCGGAACTCAAAATTAGTTTCCGTTTGTTGGAAACGAAACTAGACGAACGAATCTTTACATCGATATAAAATTCACCATCTAACCAGTTTTGTAGAATTTATGGTGAATTTTCAAACTTGTTGTCAAATCCAGTTTTCCTACACAAGTTCCATAAATAACTTCAAACTTTATACTAATTTCTCCTTACTTTTATATTTGTCAATTTGGTCCCCTTAATTGATTCAAACCATTAATGTATCAATTTCTTCATCAAATAATTATTCAAAAATAATTCCCTCTAATTTTTTGTTCTTTCCGAAATAGTCACTAAAATGCAAAGATAAGGAGTCAAGCTTCTTAACTTTTCAAATTAGTCCTCAAATGAACATTACTACTTGAATTCTATTATTTCAACTAAAATCAGATTTAGTCATTCTCTAAAACCTCATTTCTGTATTGGTTACTTAACTTTGACAATTTGTCAAAATGGTCATTATTTCGATTCAACATCAGTTTTGCATTCTAAATTCAATTTCACATCTCCAACATCAATAATAACATAAATACACTTTAAAATCATTAAAAATCAGATTCGATTCTCTAACTTTTAAGATTTCTAAAATGGTCCCTATACCTTTAACTTAGGGTTTTACTTCCAAATAACAATTCAAGCTTACTAGATCATTAATTCAACATCACAAACCCTAAATTAAACTTGAATCCATAAACCCTAATCATCTTCATATAAACTAAAATATGTATGGTTTAAATCTCAACTCAAAAACATGATTTTAACATTATACTAACTTGATTTCAACTTGAATTTCATCATGAAATCATAAAATTTCAAAGGCCCCAAACTTTTTCCATAAACCCTAATTTCTTCTCATGCAAAATTATCATCAATCAAGCATGTTTTCCATGAAATATTTACACCAAAATATAGAGCTTGAAGAGTAGAACAACTTTGCAGTTGAAAATATTACCTGAAAATCGAGTTTCGGGGCTTGAATCGAACTTGGAAAATTTTTCTCCATTTTTCTTTCTTTCTCCCCCTCATATTTCGAAATTTGAGGATGAAGAATGGTATTCATCTTTTGTTTTTCATCCAATTTGGCCACTTGTCTTGTATAAATGAATTTTAAATTCATTTAGATAGTGAAATTACTAAAATACCCTTTTAATCCAACGATTGAGATTGATCTTATCATTAATCAAGGGACAAGATTTACTCTTCCATTTTCTTCTTCCAAAATTATCATTGTAACTTTTTAAATATTTCAAAAATGCCATTGGGGCAAAATGACCAATTTACCCTCAAACTAGTTTTTATTTACTAGCTTGCCATTCTTGTAAAAATTCAACTAAGTCTAGTTGGAATCCAACCAACTATAATAAAATATTCATAAAATAGTATTTTATGACTTTTCCATGGCTTTTGGATCAGCCTCTGAAATTTCAGTTCGATCCGATTTCCCAATATTCATAAAATACTTTTATTGTGATTTCACCTTTATCGAGCTATAGGATTTATTCCAAAAATTTCATATTTCCATATTTGGGAAATGAACGCTATCATCTTATAAAAATTTCCTTTCCTAAAGTCTTAGACTAGATTTTCTTAACTCGGTCTATTATCCCAATAATTATCAAAAATCTTCAAAGAGTAGAATTTCTCTTAGAAATCCTTTATCGTAAATCTATATCCGTATATTCTTTACTCTTACTGAGTCCAAATTATTGATCAGAAACACTTTTATGGGACCTTCCCGAAGGTCACCCATCCTTGTATTTCTCTGGCTTGAGCACGCTTAACAATTTCATTCGATCCAAATTCGGTAACTTTTTTCTGCATCTTAATTCTTAAAACTGATATCAAGGTACTTATTTCGATCCAATTCACTCTTATACTGAATAAAATTACTTTTGGGAAAATTTACACTTTAGCCCCCAAATTTTTCCAAAGTTTATACTTTCAACCCCAAAACTTTCAAAATTTACATTTTGGTTACTGGCCAAAATTTGGGATAATACAGGTTAACTAAAGATTGGCGGTCGGCTAATCAAGGATAGTGGTTGACTATCCGGGGTCACTATAATTGCCAATATATGAGAATTCTAATGTTGGATCTATTTCTATTGTTTTGGGATTTAAGCATGGTTTTGTATATAATGCTTTGGGATTTAAGAATGGTTTTGTATTTGATGCTTTGGGATTAAGCATATGGTATATATATATATTGTTTTGCATATGCTTAATCCCAAAGCATCAAATACAAAACCATTCTTAAATCCCAAAGCATTATTTACAAAACCATGCTTAAATCCCAAAGCAATAGAAATATATTACATATGGTATATATATATATTGTTTTGTATATGGTTGATATGCATGTTTTGATTTGAAACTATTGGAACTTGCTTAGGTTGTAAGCATGGTATGAAAACAAGTGTTGGTTTCTAAGGGTTTTAAATGCATCATCGTTTAAGAGCATCCTCACTAAGCAAGTGTGCTTACGCTCTCTTTTCTCTCATGATGCAGAGCATTAAAGCTTGGAGGCAACAAAGGCAAGGATTAAGTGATCCAAAGACAAGACTATTTGAGTATGAACTCAGTTTTAGTTTCCGGTTAATAAGGCAATGTGTTCGCCATGGATTTTTGGGATTTGTAATTTAGTTTTCCCTGGTTTTGAGCATGTATAATGCTGTGATTTCGGAGCTTGATTGTTGATGTTTCGCATATCATGCATCGTTACCTATGGTTGATATTATATGGTTACCTAGGTATGCATCCAGATGGTTTTGTTTGAATGACTTGATTTGATGAGCTAATCCTGTTGAGTATGGTATTGATGTGTTGTTGGTATGGTGTTCTTGCTGGTAAATGCTTAATTGAGCTTCTTGGTATGTTTGGTGGTGAGTTATAGGGAGCATGCCTCTAGATCAATCTTTTGGTGGCATAATCTTGTGTTGTGCTTAAACCTTGGTACAAGTGTTGTTAAATGTGATGTTGGATGCTTATATGTATGTATGTATGTATGTATGCAAGTTGCTAGGACCTAAATGCATCTAGTTTTGTGTGAAAAACTAGCTAAAAATGTCATTACAAGTCCAGGCGTATCGAAACAGGTGTTCCCATACAAGTACAGCTAGGCCATTTCAGGCATAGCATTTTGATACACGGGATGTGTTTCGATACGGGCCTACCTTTCCAGGCTTAACGTTTCGGTACTCGAGCAAGTATTTCGATACGGTCATAGGCATTTTTGCCAGGCGTTTTGATACGCGAACAATCGTTTCGGTACGAGTTTTAGCTACTGGATTCTGAGTTTTTGAAAACATAAGAGCGTATCGAAACACTAGTATGCGTACCAGTACGGGTACCGTTAAATTGGTTTGGAATCTTGACGGTTTTTGGTTTATTCATTTTGGTCCTTGAGTCTTGGGAATGCAATTGTATGAGTTGTGATGATTAAATTGACCTGGAATTTATCATGTTGGCATGTAAATGGACTAATTGAGGATTGGTAGCCTTAAATTCAATTTTGGTCTTGTATTATAAAGTATTTACGTTTTAGTCCTCAATTTTGAGTATGATGCAAAAAGATTGTCTTTTGTGACATGCTTCATTCGTGAACTTACCGCTGCGAGTATGATCATGTAGGAATAATAATTTGCATTTAGACAAGATAAAAGAAAAAAATGGACTGACTTTTTGTAACCTTTCTCTGGTTTGCTTCGGCAAACCTAATGTAGCACTCTCGGTTTGGTCGGGCGTCTAGGTCGGGTCGAGAGGGTTACACAACTTGAAAATAAAATTTTATTTTGGATGGCCACTTGCAGAGGTTAGTGCTACAGATTCTATTGTTGTTCACTACTATACTAGAAATGGGTCCCTTGTAGTTCCACCTGTTGATGCCCCTTCTAATATAAACTGTGAGATTGTATCTCTATGGGATGCGTTCTACCCTTGGATAGGATGTCCAGATACAGAGAATTTGTTTCATCCTGAATCTGCTTCCCAACGGCTATTCAAACTATATTTAGATAGTCCTGGCTCCGCAAGACCCTACGACAATATTAGGAGGGCTGTTGAGGGAGGCTGGGGTCTTATTCAATAACTTGGTTGCATTTAGTTAACATAGATAAAATCGTGGAGACTCTGGTGGAAGAAAATTTGAGGTTACACTTACAAGTAGAAAACTGCGATGGTCTTGTTGAAGAAAATGAACGATTGCGTTCACAGGTAGAAGGTTATGCTAGTTAGTTAAAAGAGCCACAGGAAAAAGAAGAGGTGGACATCGGAGGATGGCTGGAAGAGTTACATAGAAGGCATGTGGAGAAAATATCCAAAAAAGATATCGAGGTAGAACGCACTCTAAAGATTAAGAATAAACTGCTCGCGGCTACAGAACAAAGTTTTAAAAGTGAGATTCAGGATCTCAAAAAACTTAGAGGAGACCAAGAATACTGCGGATGAGAGCTTAGTAAACTTTTTGAGAAAATTAACGGAGCTGAAAGAATCGCATAAGAATGAAATTATGGTGTTAGAAGCTACTCGCGATGTCAATATAGCGGAGAAGGTTAAGGAAACTATAGATGCCACCTCAACTTTGATGATTGAAGGAATGGAGAAATTGCGAGATGCCGCCATTCTCAGTCTTCAGTTGGCTCATGGTCCTCTAGATGTTATGAGTGTAAATTTTGACACCCTTTGTAAATGAAGTGTAAATTTTGATGTGAAAAATCCTATTGGGCCCTCTTGGGAAAACTTTATTGCACAATATAAAGATAATGTGGTCTCACATACTATTAAGTCATTAGGTATTACTCCTTGGGATGATCGTTGTGGTGCTGTAGATAAATGTGATGATGATGTTATTCTAGATAAGGATATTAGTGATATATAATTGGTATTGTTAATTATTTTTATTCTTGTAGGTTATTTTAGATATGCTGCCATCTGCTACATATTTTGTAATGTACTTTGGTGTTATCATGATGTTAATTAGTTTTAATAATAGTGAAAATTTCCCTAGCATATGTCTAGGCGCAAATTTTAGTTGGGATGCCTTTGCTTAGGTGATGAGGAGAATGCCTTCGTGTACTATGATTGAGGGAATATTTTTCTTTTATTATGTTTTTGGGGAAATGTTCTGTGTACGTCCCCTTTATATAATAACTTTCAAGGTAAATTATAAAAGGATTTAGTTGTACAAAAATAAGAGTGTTATATGACTTAGTGTACGCAATTACTATCGCGTATCTAGGTGAGCTACCTTATACTGCGACTATTTCCGTGACATGTATATATATGTATACTTCCTGTTATTGGTTGTATTTGACACAGCGAAAGAGTGCGCTTTTCTTTAAGAAATATTGTATCCATCCGCGTATTCCCTTGTATAGAGGGACCAGTATTGGGAAAAGTTATGCCATACAAGATAGATAAATAATCAAAATACTATAGGTTGCCTCTTTGCTTATTCATTATTGTTTTAGCTTTTTGGTGCTTGGTGCTTAATGGATTGTCGTAGTGGGTTAGACAATTCAAAATAGATCATGATGACAAAGAGGGCCTTTGAGTGACGGTGATAGATGCATGCGCTTATCTGCGCAATTATTGATGGAAATCTTGAAAGTTACGTGGTTTTAGTTATTCACTCGAGATTTTAGGGCCTAAGAAATAAATGTTAACGTGTGTAGGTCTTGAGATAAGAATATAAAATGTCGTCACTTGACATTCCCCTTGGGTTCTATAAATGGGAGTTCGTGGAACTGCATTTTCATATTGTTGTTTATGAGTGATCTACTCATATTTCATGCCCATTAATCATATCTCGGCTTGCTTCCTTTTGAGAGAGGAAAAAGAAAACATGTTTATAGGCAAGGAGAATAGGCAAAAAGTGCGCTGCATAGATCCTAAAGAAGTGTTAGTTTTGACGTTCATGGGATCCGACAGACAATGGTACTCGAAAGACTATGAGTAACCATTTGTAGCAAGGAATTCCAACATATAATGTATTTAGAAGATCTTGGTTACGAGGTTTTTCGAGCACTATTGTCTGTTGGCATTTGCTGCTACATTAAGGGTAGGGGTATATTGCCAAGACGGTTAATTCACGTTGGAATTTGACTATTTTGCTCTTGGTGTATAGCAGAAGTTTTTGCAGTCGAAAACGGGAGAGGCATTTGCCATCTCCATGTATTTTGCATGCTACATTAAGAATCCCAGTTTTGCCTTAGGGGGTTTTGTGGTTATTTCCAGCGAGTTCGCTAAAGAGATATGTGCACCCCTTTGGAGTCGGCGTAGTATGCCCACGATGTCTAGCTTTAGGAAGTTATTGTATATATACATATGCTCAATGCTAGATATATGAAGAAGTGGGATGGACATGTGGGATATGCTGAGTGTGCCTTCTAGCGATAAAAAACTTGTAAAGAATTGTAAACTGATAAAATATATGGTCAGCGAACGCTTTCCCCCCTTTGCTAATTTGCATTGTAAATTTTAGTTTCCTGAATTTAAGGATGAAACGTTGGAAGAAAATGTGTACTTTAGTTTGTATATTTCTCATATTGCTGGTTTTGAGGTGAATAAAGGAGGTTACGCATATTTAATGTTAAAAGTGAATTCTTGCCCCCGAGTGATGATGAACTTTGTATGGATTAAATAAATCTTTGGAAATGGCTAGAAAACTTTATCTTTAGTAATTGATGACTTCAAATATGAATGGCTATAATCGCTTGTTATACTTAGTATAAAACTCTTAAATATTTCCATGTGGAAGTGTTGTATATAAAAATGACTTACAAACATCATAAACTTGTGAAGGAACTTATATGTTTCTGCGTGCTTATATGTTCTGTTATTATTTTGTAGACATGGAAAATCTTTCCCCTAAGTAAGGTAATTATTCGTTGAAATCGTTAACGTATATTCTTGCATGCTTGTTTAAAATTTCGAGCATTTTTATTATCTTAAAGAATTACTATCTTAATAGCAGAATTTGATTGCTTCGAGGGTTTATCGTTCGTAGATGCTCATAGCAGTGCAGGTCTTATGATTGCCACTTGAGATGTTTACTTAAGTAGCTAGTCTAAGTCGTAAGCGAATTTTATTTTACTAAATGTATGGAAAAGCCATATTAATATTGCGTTATGAGCTAATTTCACTATGCACACTTTTTAAAAGCAGCGGGCGCCCAAAACAATCCTTTGTGCTTTTTTACTCACTCCCTTAGGGGAGCAATGGTCGTTGAGATGATTTCTGTATGTACTTTTCTTAAAAGTGGTGGGCACCCAAAACAATTCTTTGTTCTGTTTTGCACTTCTTAAAAGCGTTGTATTTTTCCTCGCTTCTTAAAAGTGTTGTATTCTTTGTTGCGCTTCTTAAAAGCGTTGTATTCTTTTCTCGCTTCTTAAAAGGGTTGTATTCTTTGTTGTACTTCTTAAAAGTGTTATAATCTTAGCTAAACTTCTTAAAAACGTTGTATTATTTGTTGCGCTTCTTAAAAGCGTTGTATTCTTTTCTCGCTTCTTAAAAGTGTTGTAATCTTAGCTGCACTTCTTAAAAGCATTTTATTCTTTGATGTACTTCTTAAAAGCGTTGTAATCTTAGCTGTGCTTCTTAAAAGTGCTATAATCTTAGCTGCTCTTCTTAAAAGCATTGTAATCTTAGTTGCACTTCTTAAAAGCGTTGTATTCTTTGTTGCGCTTCTTAAAAGTGTTGTATTCTTTTCTAGTTTCTTAAAAGTGTTGCATTCTTTTCTCGCTTCTTAAAAGCGTTGTATTCTTTTTCTCGTAGGCAATAAACTTGTTGTGAACATACATTTCCTTTAATTTGCCATATATAGAGAATACGGGGACCATGGTTAAAAAGAGAAAATAACAAAAGTATGAGATGAAGAAATGAACCTCGAAATAAGTAGGAAATATCATGAGGTCTGAGGATCCTCCTATCCTTAAAGTTTATACCTACTCCATTGTCCCCCATCATCCTTGTTTGTGCGTCTTACTTGGATTGCTGAGTCCTCTCACCTAGGCTTAGACTGCCTAGATTCATCACGATTTTGCTTAGAACAAGAACTGTGGATGTTCCTTGTTGAGATGAGACCTTCCAACTTGCGTGATTGTGGTTCTTCTGCTTTTGGGCAAGCTGCAGGGAAAGCACGTAACACTACCTTGCTTTTTTTTGGTCGGTTTGCATAAAGCCATCTCTCGTGGGTGTAGGGAACTTAACATGTAAACAAAAAGGGGTTGCCACAATTCTGGCCTTTCTCATCAAAGGCCTCCCAAAATGGAATTGAATACGGAGGGTTTGTCAATGACCAAAAAATCAGTCATTTGTGTGACTTTATGCTCATTATCTCCTATAGTTACGAGAAGTCTAATAGAGCCTTTCACTTTGATAGGCTGATTGCTGAACCCATACACAGGACTAGCTGGCTTTAATTCTGACTTTGAAATTCCCATTTTGTTGAAAACATTCTAGCTCAACACTTATACGACACTATCTGTGTCTACCAAGATCGAAAACCAAAACACCCACCGTCCCAACAACACATAGCACTTAACATTTTAGAGGGCTAGATCGAAAACCAAAGAAGAGAAATAAAAACCTTATCCATTGTGGCCACTGTGATTTCTAGCGATCGGGCCCTTCGACGAAAGATCTGGATGGTAGAAAGTGTTGTCTCGACGATGAAGACAACATAGCTTGGTCTGATGACGATCCAACAGCGAACGAAGAAGATTTGGTGAAAAATCACTTTGTGAGTTAAGTCTCATTTCAAGAACTTAAAGGCTCATTTTCAAAATCTAAACTGAGAGAAAGGAAGAGGATGACGAAGGGAGTCTGTTGGTGGTGACAACAACCAATGAAACTCGCCAAAGCGACAACGAGTGGCAGTCGAAAGGCTGACATGGTTTCGTTGATAGCGTTTTCTTTCTTTATCTGAGGAAGAGAGATAAAAATAAAAAAGAACCCCTTTTTTCTCAGCCAAACCGCACAGGTCTTGGAAACCAAACCCATACCCAATTTAGACCCGATCAAGCAGCAATCTAATACTCTTTGGGCCTAAACCATGTCCAATTGCTTTAAAGTCCAACATGTGAGACTTTTGGGTACATTCTCTTACCAATTTTTGTACCAATTTTGATTTTTATTAATAGAATGAATTAGCTTTTTTTAATCAGTTTTATATTCATTTTTATCTGTCGCATATATATATATAAGTGTATAGTTTAATGTATAGTATAGTTAATGTTTGCTTCAGTTTTTGCTATTTAGCATATGTATGTTTTATTATTTAGTTAGTTTGTATAGTATGTTGTTAATTTAATGTCCATGTTTCTTTGTTCATTTATGCCTTTTATTTTACTCTTTATGATATTTTTTATTTTTGCTCTTTATTTATTGGTAGCACATTTAATTGTTCATGCATTTAATAGGTAGCATTTAGCTTTAGGCCTTATTATTATGGTATCCTAGTGGGAGTGTCCCCACGTATCTCCGGGTGTCATCTCCTTTTGTACCGTGAATACTGAGGCAATTTTGTTTATATTATCATGCATGTATACATTTTTATGGATTTGACTTTAAATTAAACTGAATTTTTAATTTCTCTTTGTAAGCACGATACGAACCCTTAGGTACCAATTTTTGGCCGTGGTGGGGGTGCGAACCCTTCCCCACTTGTAACCAACTCCTGAATCTAATTTTAATCTCTAGTTTTAGTTTTTCTGGTGTTCGTTCTACCTTATCCAAGTGACCAGTGGCGACTACTTTATTTATTTTTAAAATAAGAGCTTTTCTGAATTTCCCCATTAATTTTTTTCTAAAGTGAGGGGCCCTTTATGGTTTTAAAAATTAGTCGCTACATATGGTGATTAGAAAAACATTTAGACATTGCTATTTATTTAGCTTGAGTTTTGCAATAGGTAATTGCAATTGATGGTGTGTCTTAACGACCCAAAGTTGTTGTAGATGGCTAACATAGCATCGGTTGAGGGTAGTGCTGTAACGACCCAAATTTCTGAGTCAACAATTTGGGCGTTGACCTAGGTTATGGACCTTCGTGTTTGTTAGAGTATTTGGACCCATTGGGCCAAGTTTAGGCCTTTTTAAAATTGATGACCCTTTTTAAACATGATGGTTGATTTCCCTTGGGATTTTTGGTGAGCCGCGTGATATAAGAAGGGGGACAAGATGATATCATTTTCATCTTTCTTCTTCTTCTTTCCCACATACACTTCTATTTTCTCTCTACCCAAACACCCTTATGCATCATTTCTTATTCCCGAGGTCCAAGATTCAAGTATGTTAATCAACATCCAAGGGCTTCATGAAAGTAGTCTTCTCTTCTCAAAAAGGTGAGTTTGGCATTTATGGGTTTTGGTATTCAAAGCTTGTAAGAAGTTTTCCCTTGGTTTTTTAAGGTTGTATTTCCGTAGCTAAGCCTACCCCAGGCTGTTATCTAAACTATTGTCCCGTTTTCATGTTTGTATGACAAAAAGCAAGTGTTTGAGGGTTCTTCCAAGCTTAGGACAAGGAAAGGAAGTGAAGAAGCTAAGTGGGTGAGTTTGTTCAGGATTTTTGGCTTAAGGTTAGTATATCTCTTACTCTTACTCTTATCGAAGATCATAAAGTGATTGATTTGCTTGGTGTTATGGTTTAAGATTGATAGTTAGGTATTTTGGTAGCTTAAAACCCTTTTAATGGTGAAATCCTGATTAATCAATAATAAGGTGTAAAAATGGTAGCAAACCATCTCAATTAACTCCCATAAGATGTAAGATCGAGTTGAGGGGTTAGGGTTTTATTTTGAGGGTTTGGAAAGTGATTTCCCAAGCCTTGGTAGCCATTTCTAGGCTTTGGTATCGGTACTCGGGAAGCCAGTATTGGTACCCATGTTCCATTAAATTCCAGGAGCGAAAAATGGTATCGATATCGCATGGGTATCGATACCCACTAGGAAATATGCCCGTAAAAGTTGAGAATGATTTTGAGGGGTTGATAATTCGAGGGCTATGGCCCAATGGGCTTCTAGGGCGATAAAATAAATAGTAAAATTGAGAAATCAGAATTTAACCCTTATGAATGAGCATAATGTGTATTAACCCGATAATTGTAAAGGGAAGAATTATTATGATAGCAATCCTAGAGATGCTTGGTATCATGCCTTGGTGGCATTTGCTTGATAGCTTGGCTTGGAGCCATTTACCTCTTGGTGAGGTGTATGAATGCTCAGGGAGCATGTATTATCTTTTGATTGTGGTAAAGGAATCAGATGTCCTAGAGTTAGTTCTATGGTACTTATATAAGGGGATACGTACTTCGGGCTGTATGAACAAGTACATCTGACGTACCTACAGGCCTGAGTGATTTGGGTGGGGTTAGAAACCTATTCGTGGCTATGGTGGTCCAGATAAGGTAATTAGCTCGATAGAATGAGTGAGCTCAAGTAACCTGATAGGCTGAGTGACCTCTGGTAATGACAACTTGTGGCTAATATAATCTAATTATATCTACGACGTATTCATGGCCATGGAGATCTGGATATGGTCTATTTAACCTGACGGCTATGTGAATATAGGTAACCCAAAAAGTTGTGTGAGCACGGGTAAAGTAGGGCTTCGTTGGCCATTATGTGGATGATGTATGGGTGTATTTATGTATGTTGTGTGGATGCTATAGATGATAACTCATTTACCCGATTGCTGAGTGATCAAGGTACGATATGTATTAACTCAATGGGCTGAGTAAGCTCAAGTAACTCGATAGGCTATGTGACCTCGACTATGACAAAGCTTTGTGGAAACATGTAAGACTTGTTGTAGACTTAATGGTGCCTTGAGATAGGTGATCTAAGAACTCTAGCTAGTGTAGGCTAGATGATAAATCATAGATAGTAAAACCTTATCTATGTTATCTAAATTGTATTTATCTTGCATGCTTATTTTATGATAATCACGAATTATGGTATAGTAGAAATGTATTGTTGAGCTTTGTAAGCTCAGCGTTCGGAATTGTTGTTTCTATTCACATGTTAGTAGGTGGATCATGGCCGAGGAGCATATCAAGAAGAGATTTTTCAGGACCGTTTTGCTTCAGAGTACAGTGCTTAGTATTTAGTTTTGGGCTTATGTATTCATAGGACCTTACAAGTTATTGAGTCTTTAAACTCTATTGAAATGTTAATTTTGTTATACGGTGTTTTAAAACTTGGAGATCATGTTTTGTAAACTTATTTTAAATATTTATCTAATCACATGGATTTATGGATGATTTGATATTTAAAAATGGTTAAACTTGTCTCTTTAAATGGAAATTTTGATGGGTCAGTTTTTGGGTGACCCGAATATAGTATTTCGGATCTAGATCTAGATCAGGGTATTACAAGTGTTTCACCCTCTTTGACAGATTCTGAAAATTCAATTGGCGAAGCTTCAAGTCAAATGGACAAAGGGAAAAGCTACAACTAAATGAAAAGCCATCCCTCTAAGGTCAGAAGTGTAGACTCATTTCACTAAGTTTGTTAATGACGAGGGTGAAAGTAAGGGTAAATGCAACTATTGTGATAAAGTATTCTGTTTTGATGGGGAAAATGGAATTGGGTCAATAATATATCACATGAAACAATGTAAGAAAAACCCTAATAATTTTGTTGATGCAAATCAAGGTCAACTAGTTTTACCTAGTAAGGGTCTGAAGGGGAAGTGCGAAATCTTACAACTTAGGAATTTAATCAATAAGCAATTAGAAAAGTGTTAGCTCAAATGATTGTGATTGATGAATTGTCTTTCAAATTTGTTGAGAGTAAAGGTTTTAGGAAATTTATGTCTGTGATATGCCCTAAGTTTCGTATTTCTTCAAGAATTACTATGGCTAGGGATGTTTATCAGTTGTACTTAGATGAAAGGGTTAAGCTAAAACAATTTTTAAAAAGTTTATGTTCGAGAGTTTGTTTAACTACTGATACATAGACTTCTTTGCAAAGAGTCAACTATTTATGTCTCACTACCCACTTTATTGATAATGACTGGAAATTGAATAAGAAGATTATAAATTTCTGTCCAATTACTAGTCATAAAGGGGAGGCTATTGGAATGATGATTGATAAATACTTGTTGAATTGGGGGATTGATAAGTTACTCACTGTAACTGTTGATAATAGGGGTGTTTAAAAAAACCCGACCCAGTTGACCTGGTCCATCAACCCGACGACTCGAACCTTAAAAAATATGGTAATTCTTTTAAAAAAATTACCTGACCGGTCTGGGTACCTAAACCGAGATTTTTTTGGGTAGCTGGGCAGGGTCTAGGCCGAAATTTTTTTGTAATCGGGTACCTAACCTAGTACTGCTAATATATTTATTTTTTTAGTTTTAAATTATATTTTTATTGTATGTTCCTTAATATTTTTACCTAAAACTAAATTTATATCTCTAAATTCTTTCTATGTTTGTATCATGTACTTTAAAGTTTTAAAATTTTCAAAAATATTTGTATTAATTTGTTAATACAAGATTCGAAAGAAAAAAAATGAGATTAATATTTTTAATGTCTTTTTGGTGATAAACTTTAATATATATATCCAAATATTTCTATCTTAAAACTAACTTCAAATCACTAATTTTTGTGTTTGGATTATGTATTTCTATCTTAAAACTAACTTTTAAATTTTATGCATTTACTATGTGATTTTTAAAAACTTTTAAATTTAAAAATAAATAAATAAATGTGAACCGGGTACTCATTACCTGATTTTTCGGGTACAGGTTACCTAATTTTTTGGGTACCCGACTGAAGCAGGCCGGCATATGTAATACCCGAAAAAACTGGATACCCGGTTTTTTGAGTATCCGACAATGAGCACTCCTAGTTGATAATGCAAGTTCCAATGTTGTTGCTAGTACTTATTTAAGAAAGAAATTTAATCCTCGTGGGGGTTGCATTGCAAATGGTAAGAACGGAACATGAGGCAGCAAGGGAAAATGCCAAAAGTGTTCGATGATATTTTTTTAAAAGATAAAGTATGACATTAGGATTCGTTTGTTAGGAAATTTAAAGTATACATTTGTTTGCCAAATGGGGATTACTTGAGTGTGTGTAGATAGCAATTTTGTTTTGAGTTTTGTTTGAGACAGATGGTTTGTTTTGGAGGTTCTTTGGATAATAAAGTTTCATTTATTTAAAAAAAAAAGAGATGTATGATATAGATTATAAATTTAATTGTTGTTGAAGGTTTGAAGGAAATAAATAAATATGTTTCAAGTGTTAGAGGAGCTGTGAAATATGTGAGACAATCTCCACTTAGATTGAAAAAGTTCATGAAGTGTGTTGAATTGAAAAAGATAGAAAACAAAAAGATGTTGTGTCTTGATGTTTGTACTAGGCGAAAATCTACTTACTTAATGCTAGACACTGCTTAAAATTTTGAAAGAACTTTTGAAAGATTTGAGGAGCAAGATGCGAACTTTAGGGCTAAACTTGAGTTAGGAGATGGTTGGCCAACTATAGATGACTAGATTAGTGTTAGAAACTTGAGTGATTTCTTAGAACATTTCTATGAAGTCACTTTGCGAGTTTCGGGCACTTCGTATGTCGCTTTCAATAATTTTTTGATGAGCTTACTGAAATTAATATCTTTTTACGAAATGCTCAATTAAATGTTGATATTGAATTTAGTGTTATGGATATGAGGATGAAAGATAAATATAAAAGTATTGGGGTGAAGTTGAGAAGATAAATATGCTTGTTTTTGCTGCTTGTGTTATGGATTCTAGACAGAAATTGAATTACATTGAGTTTATATTTGGTCAAATGTATAATTTTAAAATAATATTTAGAAATAATGCAAAAGGTGAATCACTACAAAAGTGAAAAGACGCATGAAAAATTTGTATAAAAATCGTGTCATTGAAATTGATGGTGATGACCAAACATACGAATTGGATAAATATCTAGGGGAGGCTAGTGAGAATGATGATGATCAAAGATAGACCTAGAGGGGGCTGAAGGGGGCGATCGGCCCTATAAAAATTTGAAATTCCTATATGATTTAGAAAGTTTTTAGTAATTTTTTATGTATTTCCTATTGAAAATCTATTTTTGCCTCTAAAATTTTATAAGTTCGCCCCTCCTAGAATTTTATAAATCCGCTCCCCTAACATAAAGTTCTGCATCTGTCCCTGATGATGATGATGATTTTGATATCTTATTGTGGTGGGAAGTCAATAACCCTAAATTTCCAACACTTTCAAAAGTGGCTAAAGATGTGTTAGCTATACTGATGCCTATTGTTGCTTCAAAGTCTGCATTTAGTACTGAGGTCGTGTACTTGATCAATTTAGGAGGTCTTTAACTCTTAAAATTGTACAAGCCCTAGTGTGTACTCAAGATTATATTCGAAAATCATCAACAGAAGAAGAGATCAAAAAGATTAAGGAACAAATTCAAGAGCTTGACAAGATTGATAATGATAATTTTATTTATTAATTTTGATGTAATAATTATAATTGTTTTAGGCACTACAACTCGTCATTAATTTGTTTAAGCATTTGAATTTTTAGATTTGTCATAGAACGCATTAGAGCCTACCCTCAATTCATGAGCTCATAAGCATCTGATTTGTGATTGTGGGTTAAAGGGTATGCAAACTTTTTTTAGTGTACTTTCAATTTGCTCTTTATTTTATATTACATATGAATTTTTCTAATGTATTTATTTATACTATTTTTAAAATAATATTTTTTTGTAGGGACTAATGCAAATGGAAATATTTTGGGGAGATTCAAAGCATCATGGAGATGAGGAAATTTAAGAGTTGCTATATTTTGTTTATGGTAATTTTTTTAATATTATATTCATCTTTTGAGGATATTTCAATTCGAGTTATTGTCATACTGTATTTTTCATTTTGTCCATACTGTATTTTTTATTTTGCATGCATGTTGGACCATGCCATTTATTGGCAGTGTTTGGAAGAGCTAATCTCGTGAGTGACAATTTTAATTCTTTTGATGTATGTGCTTTGAATATATTTTTAGAAAAAAATAAATCTTCATAATAAACACATGAACATTTGAACTCTAAAAATCTTTTTTCATGTACAGATGAACATTTTGCATGCATGTCGATTAGGGTCTTGAGTTTATTGCTGGACAGATTGTTATTCTTGCAACCATTATTTATAGAATTATAGTGGCTTGTTTTTCTAATTATAATAATGTCTAATTTGATCTCTAATTTGTTTGTTTGTACAAGTTATATGTTCACGATTGATTCTCTTGATAGCAGTTCAAGTATTCCATTTATTTTGTCAAAGTTCGAGTTAATTGGCTACTTGACTTGATGTTTTTCTATTAGTAGATCTTGCATTTCTATTGTTACTTGTTTTAATGTGACGTTTAATCTAAATTCTAAAGAATTTTATCTTTGTAAACTATACTTTAATGTTTTAGGCTAAGTGTTGAAGAATTTGTTTGCTTTCTAGACAACTTGAATTTTTTTTTTGATAAATTTCGATTAATTTGAAAATAGACCGAATTAATTAAATTTTATTTGGTTCGGTTAATATTTTTATAAAAAAATTTGATTCGATTAACGGTTGAAGAAAAAAATAATTTGGTTAGTTTATTTTGTATAATTCAGTTCGATCGGTGACCAAATTAACTGTTTGAACACAACTACTGCGTCTCTGAAATTTCCAAATCTCAATTACCAATTCCCTTTGGCCAAAAAAAAATACCAATTCCCAAATCCCACGAAGGTTTACTTTTTTTATTAGTCATTTGTGCATATTGGATTAATAGAATTTCCTTGTTTATTATTTACTTTTATTTTATAGCATACTATCAAGTTTCCATCAGTAGACAACAAAACCAAAGTAGCAAAACTTAAAACGGCAATTTTAAATGAATATATCATTTTTAATAATTAATTAAAAAAATAACTTTCGAATTTGATTATTTAGAAAAATGACCCTCTTTCAATCCACATGATTTAAAAAACATATTCATTTAACTTAAAACAGCCTCAGCATCCACACCCTTTTCCTCTTTCCCTCTCTTTCTATATCTTCTCCTCTTATAAATGAATATTTTCCTCTTTCCCTCTCTTTCTATATCTTCTCCTCTGGTAAAAAAACAACAGTAATTACACTGAGCTCACTCTTTATCATTCCAATGACACCTATTCTTAGGGATGTTGTTAGAATATATTAGCGTAGGATTATTGTGTCTTTAGGTGTAGAAAAAAAATTGGGAAGCAATAGCATCCATATATATAATACAATAAAAATATAGGGGATGCTACATAATGTCACAAAATATAAATATAAATTTAAATCGTAATTTGTTTTTGTGAAATTAAATCATTTTTGGATACGAATATCCGGTTATGCGATTCGAAAATTTGAATATTTAAAAATTAAATATTAAATTTTTTTAATCGGATACAAATTATTATTTTATAGGTAAAAAATTAAATCAACTATTATTCATATCTAAAAATACACACCCTTAATCTGCGCTCCGCCCGTTTGCCATTTTTAGGTGATTTTTTTTACTGTCTTTAGGTGCATGCTTATATATATATATATATATATATTAGACACGTGTAAATTTAAGGATTTGGTATGAGAAAACGAAAGGGGAGTCAGCTAAGTAAAATTTCCACAGATGGCACAGACAGAAAGCATTTAGCAGTCCAAGATGGACAGATGCAGTGAAGTAAGCAGTAATGTTCTCCGTTCAAGTGAGAGCACATGGCCGGCCCCACGTGGAGCCCATCCATAACTTCGCACGTGACACCACATGCTCCCCTCCATTTCCCGAGAAAGAATTTTTTAAGTAGTTTAAAAGCGATCAAATTTTAAAAAAATTTATGTTTTTCAAGAAAAAATTCCAAAAAATTAAAAAAAAAAAACCAAATGTATCATCACCAACCTTCAAAACCACCCTACTGAAATAATATTTACACAGCATAAGTTAATGGTTTTCTAAAAATAAAATATAAATCATGCTTTGTCTAAAAGGCATGTAAAGATATCCTCAAACTTAGTAGAGGGTTTAGAATTTTTTTCTAAGTGAAAACAAATCAAAATATTTTTTAGGGTAGCCACAAGTCATAAAAATTTTAAAATTTTAAAGTGGGTACAAATCATAAAATTTAAAGTTTAATTCATAAAAATAAAAAATAAAGTCAAATGTGTAAACTTTGAAAAATTTAGAGTAGGCCTATATCCACCCAATAATATATGTGGCTACGCCACTGCTCAAACTTAGATTTAATGTAACATATCCATACATTTTTTTGGAAAAAACTTTGAAACATATGACGTGTAAAGTTTACACGTGCCTTTTAATTTTAAGGGTTAGGGTTTTAGTTTAAGGTTTAAAGTTTAGTTATTTAAGGTTAGTGTTTAGAATTTAGTGTATAGAGTTTAAGGTTTAGGGTTTAATTTTTAGGGCTAAGTTAGGAATTTAGGGTTTGAGTTTTTATAGTTTAAATATACATGTTTGTATAAAATTAATTTTACACAGTCAATGTATTAAAGTTTTACCTTTCTTTTTTTATATAATTATTCATACATTTCTCTTTTTTATAATTATTCATACATTTCTTAAATAATAAGAAAAACTTTTAAAAATAAATAAATAAAAAAACTCTTAACTTCATTATTTAATTCCTTTATATGCGAAACACTATTTTGGATCAAGTGGGACCTTCTCTCGTTGTCTTTCGGGCACAGCACACAGCATGGGAACGCACATAAAACCAAATCCATTTGCCTGCCCATACCTCACAATCCTTCCGTTCTTTGGAATTTTTCGGGAACATTGTTTTCCTTTTTTATTCATTATTATACAAACTACTTAAATGGCCTTTTTTTTATCTTTGCGGTAATATGGGTTTATTTTAATTATTGACTTCTTTTAGTCTGAATACGTGAACTAAATATTATTACAACCATGTTTGATATTTTTAATAATATTTATATACCTTCACATAAGTAAAATTTCAAAGAAAATTACGAAAAACAACAAATTTAATCAAATTTAATGGATTTGGCTACAACTTTATATCATAATTTGACATTGACCTTTTCTCGGTGCAACGCATTATTTTTTTTAAAGATTTTTTATGCAATGCAAAATTATTTGTAACATTTTAAATACACGATTCAAAAATGATCACACGGGTAATATTATATTATCGATCAAACTAAATTTTATTAATGAAACAATGAAATTCCTAAAGTATATTTTCTATACGTTTATTTTCAATATCAGGATATCCGTACGATTGCGTGCGGGTCCCAACCCGAACTTTATGTCAGACGTGTCAGCACTGCCCATTTCACGTGATCCCAGGATAACATCAAAATGTAAAAAAGTGTTTAGGTCTTCAGCAGAGCCGAAGCCACGCTCATGCCTACGCTCACGCTCCTACTTACACTTGTCACCATCTCATTCTCTTCAAGTCAACAACTGTCACCCCATCCAACGGCTCCCACCAATCTATATTAACGCAAACCTCCCCTTCCCAAATGCCTAAAACTTTTAACTCACACGACCAAACGCTCTTTCACGTCCGGTTCCAGTTATGAAAGCTGCTATCTTGAGAGCGGGTTCCGTTCCGGTCCCCTCATCGGCTCTTTCCGGTACACCCAGAGCCTCTCTTTGTCGTCAAGGCTCGTTCGGTGTAGTTTTCTCCAGTGAGAGAGCCGGCTTATCTCTTAGCTCTCCCATAGTATCGTTGCATTTCCCTATGGACAAAAGGAAGCCCAAGGAAACTCGCACGCATTTAAGACGAGCTTTGTCTGATACAGATATCATCAGATCGGAGACTCGAGTTCCCGGTGGATCTCGGTGTTTTACGGCGGGGATACCGGAGGAGGAGTACGTGTCCGATTGTGAAGTGGACTTCGGGATCTCATTGGAAGAAATCGAATTTTCCGGTGACGGATTCGGAAAGGGTGGGAAATGCGGCGGTGATCACGGTGATGATTCGTACGGCGATAAGAGCAAGATTGGAGATTATTATCGTGAAATGTTGAAACTGAATCCCGGTGATTCGCTTCTATTGAGAAACTACGGCAAGTTCTTACACGAGGTAAAACTTTGACGTTAGTAATAATATACGAAAAAAGTAAAAAGAAAGTTTGTATTAATGTGATGGATGTTCTGTTTTGGTTATGAAGGTGGAGAAGGACATGGATGGAGCGGAGGAGTACTACGGAAGAGCCATCTTAGCGAGTCCCGGAGATGGAGAAGTTTTGTCTCTGTACGGGAAGTTGATATGGGAACAACACAGAGACGAAAGCCGAGCTAGGTCTTACTTCCACCGAGCCGTTACTGCTTCTCCTGATGACTGGTAAACACTTTTCCAGTTTACCTAATTTTCTTCTTCGTTTTATCAAGGCTCTGTAGTCTACAGTTAGTAGTTACTAGCTTTTGCAGAAAAGTTAGAACTGATTTGTGGGTATAATTTGCAGCATGGTGCTGGGATCTTACGCACACTTTCTGTGGGACGCAGAGGAAGATGACCATGAAGAGGGAATTAGTGATGAAGAAGTAGGAGTTTCGAGGGTTATGGCTGCAGCTTTTTAATGCTCCATCCATCATTTACTTTCATTCATGTTTGATAACAAGGATAATCGACCAAAAGAACAAGTTGGGAAGGTTTTGATTAACAAGAGAATAAATCAATGTTTTTGTGTAATATTAAACGAGCAAGACAATAAGTTTTACTACTAATGAAGCTAAGTTATTAAAGCAGGCAGGTGGAGGCGTACTCTGTACATTAAATTAAATTAAGTTAATGTTTTTCATTTTTTCCTTCCTCTTTTTTTTTTCTTACATAATTTGCATCATCTGAGTTTTAAATTATATTTTGATTAGTCTTAGTTGTAATAAATAGTTTTGATTCTTTGAAGTTCTCTAAAACCTTCGATTTACGCACCACCCTAATAAGAAATGATCATTGACTTGTATAAACAATTCCAAATTGTGAATAACTCTCAGAACAAGATGATGAAGCTATTTTGGATTAGCTTCATCTTGAAATCTTTTCCTTAGATCTCACAGCAACTCTAATGTCAATATTCTCAGCAGCTGTGCACGGATTTTGCAGGCTTTAGGTCTGAGGTGTCTCGGGTAGCATGGGGGAGGTATGATCCCCGTGACATTGTAATCTCAAAGTTTGAATTCAAACCTAACAATTTAATTAATAAACGACTAGAACTTACAGTCAAATATCCGAGTTTTACCGCTTTTTCATCATTGATGTCCGTTTTGTTGGGTTATTAATTGAATAGAATTTTATGTAAATCCAATATAAAGGCAACTTTCACATTTCATTTTTTTTTAATTCACAACTTTAGATATTCAAGTTTTACTGTTTAAGTTCAATTATGGATCACTCACTCGTGGTTTAAACGAACAGATCGTGACCAATTGACCATCTGTTTCCTATCAAATTATATATATAAAAAAGCTCAAATATATATTTAGTACCTGAACTAGACATCTTTTTTCAAGTTGATACCTGTCGCAAAAGGTTTTTTTTTAAAAAATAAGAAATGAAATCGATAAAAATATATTTTATGTGTACAGGATCAAAGGAGATGACATCCGGAGACTGGGATGACACTCTCAACAAAGCGCCGTAAAGATTTTTGAAGACAGAGATGGATGGTGGAGTTGTCACCAACCACTTTGGTAGGCCGAACACCGTAAAAAACTAACCAGAAATTCAAAGCGTTTGGGTTCGGGAGTCGATTACGCGTGGGAAAGGATTGGCACCCCCACGGTGCCCAAAATTGGTACCGCGTTAATTTATTGTTGTCGTTGCAAGAAAACAAAAATTCAAAATTTAATTTAAAATTTTAATCCCGAAAAAAATGGTCGAAGGAGAACATTTCCTTATTTACGAAAAACCGAGGAAGATGACACCTGAATGAGTCAAGACATCACTCCCTAGCCAATTTCCGAAATAAAGTGAAAAATATTCACTTAAATTGACCGAGTTTAGGAAAAATATGTATCCGAAATAAGATAAACAAAAATATATATAAGTATAATAATATAATTTACATATATAATATTCATATATTATGTAGTGAAAATAATAGTAATGATAGTAATAATAATGTACATAACCACTTCATCAACAGAAGGGCAAGATCGGATAACTATAACTTGGACCTTGTTAAGCCATCAACGGAGGAACAAGATCGGATAAGAGCAACTTCAACCTTACTACACCATCAACAGCGGAGCAAGATTGGATATTATCAGTTTAGACCCAATCACACCATCAACGGAGGGGGAAGATTGGGTAACAACAACTTGGATTCTACCACACCATCAACGGAGAAGTAGAATCTGATAGCAACAACTCAAACCTTACTACACCATCAACGGAGGAGTAGGAATGAACATCAACTTGAACCCAACCATACCATCAATGGAGGGACAAGATCGTATATCAGCAACTTGGATTCAATCGCACCATCAACAGAAAAACAAAATAGGATAAAAATAACTTGAATCTTACCACACCATTAACGGTAGAGCAAGATTGGATAACAGCAACTTGAACCCAGCCACACCATCAACGAAGAGACATGATCGGATATCAGTAACTTAGATTCTACCGCACCATCAATGGAGAAGCAAAATCAAATAACAATAACTCGAATCTTACTACACCATCAATGGCAGAGCAAGATTGGATAAAGCAACTTGAACCCAGCTATACCATCAACAGAAGGACGGGATCGAATATCAGCAACTTAGATTCTACTGCACTATCAACGGAGAAGTAGAATCAGATAGCAAGAACTCAAACCTTACTACACAATCAACGGAGGAGAAAAAATGAACAACAACTTGAACCCAGCCACACCATCAATGGAGGGACATGATCAGATATCAATAACTTAATTCTATCACACTATCAACGGAGAAGCAGAATTAGATACCAGCAACTCAAACCTTATTACACCATTAACGGAGGAGCATGAATGAACAATAACTTGAACCCAGCTACACCATCAATGGAGGGACAAGATCAAACAACAGGAACTTAGATTTTACTGCACCATCAACAGAGAAGCATAATTAGATAACAACAACTCAAACTTTACTACACCATCAACGAATAAGCAGAAATGAATAACAACTTGAACCCAGTCACACCATCAATGGAGGGATAGGATCGAACAATAAACAACTTGGATTTTACAGCACCATTAATGGAGAAGCAAAATCGGATAACAACAACTCAAGCCTTACTACACCATCAACGGAGGAACCAGATCGGATGATAATAACTTGGACCTAACCACTCCATCAATGAATGGGCGGGATCAGATGATGAGGCTTTGATTTTTTATTTTTCCTAATTTTTTTTTATTTTTTCTTTTGATTTTTTTATTTTTTGAGCTATAATTGTAAAAAAGAGATAATATTAGAGGAAGAAATTTGGTCTAGCTGTGACACCGATGAAGAGGCAAGACCTGGATAGGGTTAGATCTGTTATACCACTTGTGGATAAATAAGATCTGAAAAATATTGGATCCACTACACTATTGACGAAGAGATGAGATCCGAACTAGGTTGGACTACCAGCACTGACGGTGGCATAATTCACAAAATGAAAGATCTAGAAAAATATGAGATCCCTGCATCATTGGCAAAGAGACGAGATCAGAGGAAAATTTTGATCTACTGTACCATCAACGGAAATGCGAGATCTACAAAACGATGGACCCGCTACATCATACCAACAGAGAGGCTAAATCTGGATTAAATTGGTCTACCACCACATTGTTATCTGGATGTTTGAGCTTTTCTGCGTATTCGACCTTCTTCGGGGCTAGAGGTTGATCATCATGTTGTTGTCCCCGTGATTAAGGTTTTTCGGTCTCATTCTTGGACCTGTTTATATGTTCAAGCAAAAAATGAATGCACGATAGATGAATGCAACTTTATGTCTAAATATATATGTTTAATCTAAATGTATGACAAATTTTAGATGTATGATGCGTGCACTTGATGTTAAATGAATGTGTGAATGATCTTTTTTCCCCTCAAATGGATGCCCCTGACTTTTTTGGTCATGCTGGGTCTATAGTTTCCTGTATGCGATGATGCCCCCAATCTTCCTTGGCTTTGATCATCTTCATGTGGAGTCATTTTTCCGTGTGTATGCCTCAAAATTATTTTTTCATTGAACTTCGTCTGGACTGGAGCAAATTCGAAGCTTGGGGTATATTTTCACTTTTCCTTGTAGGACTTTCATTATTATCATGAACGTGTTGTGTGCCCCCGAGTCAGGTCTATAAATTTATCGTGTTGGTTTATGTCAGTTTATTACTTTCGGCTCTGGCAAAATGTTATAAACGACAATTAATGTAGTCGTCTAGGGTATAAAAGTCTAACTCGACATCAAAGGCTCGTTTTTAGCTTTTATAACTCATCTAAAAATGCCCCTAGACGTGGGGCCCTGTAGAGGCACGATATACATGATGGCCATTCTTAAAAATGCCCATAGACCGGGCTTTTGCATAGGTTTGGTAAAGTCCTAGATCGATCAACTTCCGCTTTATCTGGTATTATCGGCACGGGGCATCCCGGGGACCAGTTTCAAAATTGTGAACGTATGCATGTAAATGTTGTAGCGAACTAATTTTTGAAATTCAAAATTTTAAAGTTTCGAATATATGGGATCGCTAAAAAGGAGTAGTAGGTTTCCTTTGGTTTTTGAGAAAATATTTAGAAAATGGGGAATACTTTAAAAATTCGTATTTTGAAATCAATCAAACTTGGAGTCGCCACCGGTCACTGGGGTAGGCCGGACACCATAAAAACCAGAGATTCATTTGAAAGCAGGATCGGGAGTCGGTTGTAGATGGGGAAGGTTTTGGCACCTCACACCGCCCAAAAATTGGTACCAAAAGAAAAAAAATAATTACCGCTTTGTTAATATTAAACTTTCCAAATTAAAGTGACGATTAAGTTAAGATCCGGTTATATATGAAAGTAAATTTTAAGGGCCCCGTTATTCAAAAGTAAACAACAAAACCACTATCACTACGTTTGATACTGGCCGCGTTTACCCTGAATAACAAGGCACAACATTAACAAATTATGTAAGTCCAAAATGAAGAAAATATATATATGCGAAATAAGAGCATAAATAAAGGCAGAAATAAAATGTCCAGAAAAGAACAAATCAAACAAAAGATAAAATAAAGAGCGGAAATTTAAATATCCAAAAAGGACCAAATCTAACATAAAAATAAATGCGTAAAATAAATACGAAAACTAAAATGCGAGAAAAATAAAAACTGGAATTAAAAAAGAATCTGGAGAGGGACCGGATCGAAAAAAGTAATATGGAAAAAAGGACCGGATCAAAAGTACAAAAATTAAACGCGGAAAATAAATGTTAGTTGCGGAAATTAAATAGCGGAAAATAAATGTTAGGTGTAATAATATATATGTTATAAGATAGATAATACTATAATCTATTGTAATAATAATATATAATATAAATATAATGCTTATAATATATAATACGACATGTAAACATATATACAAGCAAATAATAAATTAAACCATCTCCAACAAGTAAAATAACCTACATATCACGAACAAAATGTTAAACAAAATAAAATACACAAGGAAAAACTAAAATAAATAAAGAGGATATCAACAAATTTTATCAATATTTCATTAAACCATAAGAATGTGTTACATAATAAATAAATAAGAGAAGAAAATACTAATACCCAAATATGCTCGATCAATCAATCCACGGATCGTTGTTGATGGGGTTGAAAAGCTTGATTTAAGGGTTGATGCTTCGAATGGGAAAATTTTTTGTTCGAATGGAGGGTGAATAAGGTAAGGACGATAGTGAAGTGGACTGAAAAAAGAAAAAAAAAGAAATAACAAATGTTGTGGTTGTCGAGAAATGAAAACGGCAGTGGGTGCAGCTATGGTGAATTATGACTTTTTGTGTGGGAGTGTTGGGGGTTAGGAAAAATATAGGCAGTGGTGTGAAAGAGAAAAAAATGAATTCGGGAAATGGATCATGGCCGTGTAGTGTCGGGTGATTTGGGGGAGGGGTGAAAATTTTTGGGGGCTGCGGCAGATTGGAATCAAATGTGTGTGTGGTCTCCTCTTTTTTTTTTTTTGGGTGTATTATATATATAAGAAGGGTATTTTATGGGAATAAAAATGTGACTTAAATTTTAATATATTATAAGGTGATAAAGGGTATTTTTAGGTTATCCCTTTTAAAAAAAATGAGAACCAATAAAAATAAAGATTTTGTGCTCAAAATATTTTCCAACCAATGAGAGTAAAGCCTTAATGAGAAAAGAGTTGAGATTTTTATTTTTTTTGTATTTTTTTACTATATAAAATTATATGTAATGACCATGTAATTTTGGGCTTAGGGTATAAGGTTTTGGGTATTAAAAGGGTGATGTGGATTGATTTTATTTCGAGCACTTTAATTTAAACTCGGACAAAATTTAGTGTCTACAAATGCAAGGTGCATGTCCTAGATGTGGAGGTATTGATTCAAAAATGGTTCTTGCGGCTCAACTTTCGAACTCACAGGATTTATTCGCAACTTCGAATATTGTATTGATATCTAGAGTACTAGATTTTCTCCCGATACTGAATCTTCTTCCAAATTGAGAAACAGTCGTGAATCAGTACTTCATGTTGGTGAAACGAAAAAAAATAAAAAAAGGATGGTGTCATGCAATTAATGCAAAATAAGTGAATTTAATATGATGTGATCAAAACAAGGAACTGAGCTCAGTCTGAATAGAAATAATCAAATGAATAAATTAATAAAGTAAAAATTAGAACAGATAAAAAATGTACATAAAAAATAAATAAAGGCAACAAAGCCTAAAAAGGGTGACTACTAAACGGGCAGAGTTTCGCATGACTTAAAAGCTTGGCTCCTACGGCTCACTATATGGGGGTTGTATCTAAAGTAAAGGGTACCCGAACTGTCGCGAAGACATCGATTTGGGGGAATACGACCCTTATACCATACGAGGGTGAAAACCCTACGAAATGTAAGGACCAGTACTCTAGGAGCACATTACAACACTATACGAGGGTGATAATTTCTCACAATTAAGGGTTGAGGAGCTCGGGTAAAAAGCTAATGCATGAATGTCGAGGGATTAAAAATTAAATCAAATCAAAAATTTGAATTTCTTGCAAGACAACACAAAACCAACATTGGCCTGACTCTCTAAAAAATGTCCCCAGTGAAGTCGCTATATGTCGCAAAAGGTTTTTTTTCTTTTTCGAAAAAAGAAGAAATGAGATCGATAAAAATATATTTTATGTGTACGAGATCAAAGGAGATGACACCCGGAGGCCGAGATGACACTCCCAATAGAGCGCCGTAAAGATTTTTAAAAACGGAGATGAATGGTGGAGTCGCCACCGGCCACTTTGGTAGTCCAGACGCCGTAAAAATCTAACAAGAGATTTAAAGCGTTTGGGATCGGGAGTCAATTATGCGTGAGGAAGGATTAGCACCCCTACAACGCCCCAAATTGGTACCGCGTTGATTTAGTGTTGTTGTTGCAAGAAAACAAAAATTTGAAATTTAATTTAAAATTTTAATCCCGAAAGAAAACGGTCTAAGGAGACCATTTCCTTATTTACGAAAAATCGAGGAAGATGAAACCTAAATGAGTCAGGACATCACTCCCTAGCCAGTTTCCGAAATAAAGTGGAAAATATTATCTTAAATCGAGACTGCGTTTAGAAAAAACATGTATCCAAAATAATATAAACAAAAATATATATAAGTATAATAATATAATATACATATATAATATAATATTCATATATTATGTAGTGGAAATAATTGTAATAATAATAATAATGTACATATATTCATGATATAGTAAGTATAAAATAATATATATAATATAGTAAATATAATAATATAATATATATTAATAAAATAATTATAAAAATAATAATAACCATATTAATATATACAAAATAATATATACATAATAATAATATACTATATATACTATATACATATACTATACGTTAATATATAATACTATATAATATACATATATATAATATTAAGATAATAATAATAATATACATATATATATAAATACAAAATACATAATATGTAATAGGAAAATAAAATATATACAATAATAATGATAATAATAATATGTAAATATAATAATAATATATGTAAATACTATACTATATAAAATATACACACACTAAATATGCAGTAAATACAATAATAGATACACATAAGGACTAAAATGAAAGAAAGACAGAATTTAAACGCCGAATTAAAATGAAATAAAAATGAGAAAGGACGAAATTAAAAAATATCTAAAACCTATAGGGACTGAGAAAGTAATTACTAGAAGCGGAAGGACCAAAATTAAATTTACCCATTGTGTTAAAAAACACGCAGATCCCTTCTGACGAGTTGGGTTGATACGCGGGTCAAGGTCAAAACGACGTCGTTTTGGGCCTTAAGGGTCGGCACCAAAATGACACCATTTTATGAACCCCTTAAATACCCTGTTTTGCCAAAAAAATTCATTTTAATATGATACCCTAAAAAAACTCCCAATCCTCTCCAAATATGCTCTTCCCCCACAACCGATCTTAAATGTCGGCCGCCGCGTGTCGCCACTCACCGGCGATAGCCACCGCCGTCTATGATCATCAGATAACTATCAAAAGTCATGAGTTGGTTCGACTTCTTCCCTCTAAACTGAATCTGTCTTTGGATTCTTTCGAAAACCCTTCCAAACGCCGAGATCTAAGAAAGAAGGTATTTATTTATTTTTAACCTTTTTGATTTCTTTTTTTTATATTTAATTTTCACGTTTTTTTATTTCGAATGTACGGAAGAAACAAAGAAACATGCAAAGTTTTTCTTTTGAACGTTTTTTTTAATTTTCGAATCAGTTCTCCCTTTTTTGTATTACATTGTTTGCATGGGTAGTTATAACCGATTTAACACATAAAAAACACAAAAATAATCCCAATTTTTTGCTTTTAGATCTAAAATGATGTTTACTTTTGCTTTTACAGGTCTGAAATATGGCGGTGGAGCAGGCAAGTGGCCGAGGGTTCGCGTGGTGGCGGCGGCAGCGGCGCACGTGCACTGCACGACCAAAGATGGTCAACGCGTGCAACGCACGCGCAGAAGATAGAAGGTCAATGGGCGGCGGCGGCAGAGAGATATTAGGGTATTAAGGTTTTGGTTAATTTAGGGTTAGGGGTAGTATAATAATTTAGGTATTAGGTTTGGGGGTTAGGTTTGTATTTGTATATGGGTATTTGGGTTTGGTAAGGATAATTGGGTTATTGGGTTGTGGGTCTTTAATTTGGGTCTGGTTTGTATTTAATTTGGGCTCAAATGCCTGAACAAAGATGGGTTACAACAATACCTAAAGAATTTTTGTTCCTAAGTTGGTACATGAACTAGACACCTTCTCCCAAGTTGGTATATAAAGAATTTTTGCTCTCAAGTTGGTACTCGAACTTTAATTTTCAACTATTTTGATACTTTTATTAATAGTTATAGTCCCCAAAACTTATACATTCTATCAATTTGATCATAATTACAACAATTTAATAAATCTAACTTTTCATATTTAAAATTTACATCAATTTAGTCATTTTTTACGATACTGTCAAACCAATTGAATCGATCGGATCAAAGTAACAATTGGATAAGTACATTTTACGATAAAAAACAACAATTTACTGTTAAACTTTTATTATATCAGGAAAGTAATATAACATTTTTGGGAGAGGAAAAAACAATTTATAACAAAAAATTGATATAAGTTTTAAATATAGAGGGTTAAATTTATTGATTTGTTTCAAATTAGGACCAAATTGAAAGAATGTACAAGTTTTAGTACCAATTTGAGAGGTGTCTAGTTCAAGTACCAAATTGGGAGTAAAAATTCTTTGAGTACCGACTTGAGAGAAAGTTCTTAATTAAGGTATCAATTTGGAAGAACAAATTTTTTAGATACCAACTTGAGACGTGTCTAGTTTAGGTACTAAATGTATATTTAAGAAGAAAAAAAACTAAAATCGGATATAATAGTTTCATGTCTCGAGGACATTGTTTGTGGAACTTTCTGAATAAAAATCAGAGTAGGAGTTTATTTTAGGGGAAAAAAAGACAAACTCTCGAATAAATTGTACTGGGTTATGGGCATTTTTAACCGCAATTACAATAACTAAGATATTCTCTCGACACATAAGAAAGCAACAACTATTTGTGACATACAAGATATCGTTCTCAAGTTTATGGGGTGTTCGTCTCACCAGCTGCACTGCATCCAAATATTTAACCATTTGCTTGTCACTTTAATAAATTTCATGTCTCTAAGAAAAAGGAAGTCTGCCATCGGTACATACCTCAGTTTTATAGCCATTACCATCAGGCCGTTCCTGGCTAGGACAATAGAGGCGCTCGCCCAGAGTCTCCTACCATGTCCAAGGCGCACTCCTAAGAAAATTAAAATTATAATTCTTAACTCTTATAGGTGGATAAAAAAAGAATTTAGTGATAAACATATATATATATAGCTGGATAAGTTTCGAGGGACCCAATAACAAGTATTAAAAAAATTAAATCGTAAGAGTACTTATATTAATAAATATTGGAGGAAAATAAGCCCATAATAATAAGTATTAAAAATAATTTAATTTTTAAGAGTATACTCGTAATAACAAATATTAAAATTAAAATTTTTAATACTTGATATTAGGGACTTATTTTTTCCCACTATTTATTATCATGAGCATACTCTTAATTTTTTTTTTCAACATTTGTTATCATAGACGTACTCTTAAAATTTTTTTCTCGATACTTGATATTATAGACATGTATTTAAATAGGGGTATGTAACCGCAACAAAGATCGTTATATAATGGTAGAGACACCATCCAAAATCACAATACCTGCAATCGTTATGTCCACGATAGCATATATTATTAAAAATTTTCACAACTACAATACCCACAATGATAGAAATAACATTCGTTATGTCTACAACCGTGATAAACGCAACATAACCAAATGTACGATCGCAACCGTAATTTAAATTTCTAATTTAGGGCTCAATTTTTATGTTCGCCCTAGTACCACTAAAATCTCAAAAACGGCCTGATTACCATAAATCCTAAGATTCTGTTACTTATTTTCCTTTACCAGAAATGAGTTCTAAAACTTAACAATGAGATGACAGCATAACACACTGAGAGAAAGGTACTATGTTTTAATACAAAATAAACTCATGTAAATGAATGGATACACAGATTCTTAAGGCTATTCTTGCACTGAAACAAATAACAGCCTTCCCCCATCTTTTCCCATGTTCCTCCACTGATACAGACTCGACCTGAGAATTGTTTAAAGCAGTTATCAATGCATGACAAAGGGGTTGATGATTTAACACCTTCCCGAATTCATCATCATCTTCAATATCAGGACTTGTCTGAATTACATTAACCATAAAAACAGAAGCAGTGCTTTTACATTTATTTGATACTAGTCTGTACAGAAGGTTGTGGCAACCCAAATGGCTCAAAGGAGATCGAAGCCCCACTATGGTTTGGCTTTGCACATAAGCGTAGGTGTGATGGAGGCTGCCCCTATAAGGAAAAGAGTGGCGATTGAGTTGAAGTCATAAAGATCCCCCACCGATCGCAACTCTCCCAGAGCTATTCCGGCCTGCAGAGAAACAGATAGCCATGCATTATTAAAGCATCAAGTGTGGCATTTACATGGTTTTCGTTTCGGCGTCAAGCATAAGAGAGAATAGACTAGGTTATGAGTTACATACCCTGACAGTTATGTAAGCAGCAGGAATGAGTCCAATAAAAGTTGCCAAGAAGAAAATATGATAGGGCACATCGACAATAGGTGAAGCAACATTAATGAATGTATTCGGCAAAGTTGGAGTAAGCCTTAGGAAAAGCATATAATTCAACAGTCGCTCCCTCCTTTGAGCTATCTGCACACACAAAGTTAAAACTCATTCAACTTTCTAGCTCAACATAAGCCAAGATGGCTTCGGTAAGGAATTGAAAATCACCTGGGCTTGGAAGAAGCTCAACTTGTCAGGCCAAAGGGATAAGACGAGGGGCCGCCCAATCAATTTTGACAGGAAGTAGCAAGAAGAAGCACCAGCAGTGGCATTGAACACAACAAGAGTCACACCTTTCAAAACTCCAAACAGTGCTCCGGCAAGCAATGACATGAAAACAGTTCCTGGGATCATGAAAGTTTGCATGAAAATATAGACTACACAATACCCCACCAAGACTTGAAAGGTGTAGTCACTTGTGTAGGTTTCAAGGTTATCTCTGCACGATACATCATACAGAAAACAATCAATATACCGAAAAAAAGACCACAAAAGACACCTCGAAGTAGAAACAACACAGAGAATATCTTGTCAAGGAATCATAAGAAAACTTATTTGATTGTGAGCCCAGAAAACAGAAAGGATCATTGCATGTTAGTTCATTGTACTTCTCCTTCAAGCAAATGTTCTTTCTGTCAACACAAAATAGTACATGCAAATAGTAACATATAAAACCCGTTTTTAAGAACTAAGCAGAAGGAGAAAATAAGTGTACAAGTATTCCTCACATAATTTGCATCCAATTTAATCAGAATCACCAAATACAGCTCCATAAGGTATACAGGCAACTCAAGGGCAATCAAAACAACATCAATTCTGAATCTTTTAGACCGGAACAAATGCTCCCCTTCTAGGGCATTCCTAGTTACTAAGGACTTGACCATAAATGTTCTGTTTTGAACAATTCTTGCCAATGTAACAAAGCACAATCCTTTTTTCAATGTCTCATGCATTCCCTTCTATATAATCCAGAACAATTCATTACAGTCGGACTTATCCACTTACCTTCTTTATATCTCATGTCTCATCTTATTGAGAGGAGAAAAAAAGGGGACATTTTATCCTGATACATTGCATGTAGTCGAGAATAGCAAAATCTTTCATCTCCACAAAAAAATCCATTCCTTTCTGCTAAAATTTAATTATAACAAGAGCAAAAACAAGCTTCATCGCCTTTAAACAGACCGATCCCATAACTTGTTAAATTACAGGGAAAACAGAAATCAAAATTGACTCGATAGATTTCATGCAATCTCAAATAACGCATTAGCCACAGAATCCAAAAGAATTCCCTTCAATAGAAATCAAAATTGACTCGGTAGATTGCATGCAATCTCCAAATAACTCAGTGAATCCAAAAGAAATCCTTTTAATAGAAATCAAAATTGGGTGGGTAGATTGCATGCAATCTCAAATAACACATTAGCCACAGAATCAACGAAAAAGGACGGACAAACCTGAGGATTTGCAGATCTTCAAGGTTTCTGGGTAATTTGAGGAAGCTGTAATCAGAATCAGGGATTGTTAAATAAACGCCTAAAAGCCCCAAAACGAATCCCACCACCACCGTTAAAGCCACTGCCACCTCCCAAAAGGTCAAAGGAAAACTGGGCTTGGACCCCTTCATCTCTTCTCTCCCTTCCATTCCTCCCTTCTGGTTTCAAATTCCCTTCCCCTCTCTTCTCTCCGCTCTCTTTTCTGCCGCTAAAATAAATAGAGAGAAAAGAAAACAACCAAAGGGAGAAAAAAAGAAGCCTTTTGGGACACTTCTTCCCCTTCCTTCCCCTCTCTCCTCTCCTGTCCCTTTCTTCTATATTTCAAAGAGTTTGAGGAGGAGAGAGAATATTCTCCGGGAAGGGCATTTAATCCCAAACGTTATACACACAAAAACCAACTAAAATACAAAAACTAAATGACTATTTTTTTCGGAGTCTAAAAACCAGCGTCCTCTGTCGTGACCCCTCCTCCTTTTCCGTTTATTTTTAGTATATTTCATATTTTTGTCGTTTGTATTTCTTTTGTACTGTTTTTAGGCACGTGTCAAAACTGTTCTAAAAATACAGGGTAAATTACGTCTATGATCATTTAGCTACAGATTTAATAACAAATGGGTCATTTTTTCTCTAAAAGTTATAAACAAATCATTCAATTAAAAAACTGTTACAAATATATCCTTCAATTAAAAATTATTACAAACAAATCACTTGATTAATATATTGTTACAAACAGGTTACCCCACTTACAAGTGTGTCACTTTTCATTGGTACAATAACATTTTAGCCTCAAAACTTAAATATTTTATTAGTTTTATTCTAATTTTAAACAATTTAATAAATTTAATAAATGCTATATTTTAATATTTCTTCAATAAAAATAAACATATTACACTTATTTAATACGTTTATGATACCAGCTCAATTAAAAATTCTATAAAAATAAACATATTAAGCTTATTTATATGTTTATAATACCAACTCAATTAAAAGTTCTATAAAAATAAACATATTAGACTTATTTAATATGTTTATGATATAACTCAATTAAAAGTTCTATAAAAATAAACATATTAAACTTATTTAAAATGTTTATGATACCCACTCAATTAAAAGTTTTATAAAAATAAACATATTAAACTTATTTGAACTTTTATTTACAAGTTTTAATAAACAATAAAATTAGATCGAATGTAGTAATTAATAGTTTAGTTACCTGTCGAAATTTTATTTACATAATAAATTTGAGAAGCAACTTCGTTAAAAATCTCATACTTAAAAGAAGGAAAATTAAAGGGTTGCGATGAATCACGCTTTGCAATTATTTGCTGGCTGCTATGGAACAGGCGCAACAAACAGATTTTTTAGGCTGATTTTAATGGCCATGGATCACTTATTCAGGAGTGCATCAGTATGGAGAAGGATTTGGATAGGTCCCTGATTGCTGCCAAGGTTGATAAGCGAGCGCAACGTTGGATAAAGCCTCGAGTTGGTTGGGTTAAAGCTAACGTCGATGGTGCGGTTGATTTAAGGGACGGTATGACTACTTGTAATGGTGCAATACGCGATGCTAATGGAATATGGTGTACTGAATTTTCTCGGAGTCTTGATTGATGCTCGGTCCTTATGGCTGAAATATGGGGCATCCACGATATGTTGAAGTATGCCATGTCTATGAGTTTTCACAAAGTGGATTTAGAAACGGATAGTACCGAAGCTTACAGAATCGTATCATGGGAGTCTGATGATCTTCGGGGCGACCCTATAGTTGATGCTATAAAGTCTTTATTAGAGCGTGACTGGGAGGTGCGGTTTCGCCTTATAAGTAAGAATTAAAACGGTGATGCTAATACACTCGCTAGAAATGAGTCGTGGTAGACCTGCCGGTGAGACCATTTTCGACTTAACTCCGCCTTTAGTAAGGGAGTTATTACTGCTCAACTGCTAGTTTGAGCCTTACGTATGTATTACCAAAAAAAAAAAAGTTGTGATGAATAATTTTTAATTGAGTAGATAATCCATCAAATCCTTGGGTTGATTTTGATTCAATTTCAAGTGCCCCCTTACTTGACAATCGGCATTCTTTAATAAAACAGTAATTCGCACCTAAATTAATTTAATAATCTCATTCACAACGCGTTTTCTTATTTGGATGATTAAGACGTCAATTATACTAATTAAATTTATTTATTTCTATTGCTTTGATCTATTACACATTTACTACCATTTTTTAATAGATTTACTACCATTTATTTAGTAGTTTTACTTTCGTTTTAAAAGTTATAATTTTATTATTAGTCTATATATTGCGTATAAGTTGTGGATTTAATTTGTATATTTTAATTTAGATAATATAATTAAATTATATAGACTTGTAATCAGTGGCGGATCTAGAATTTTAATAATGAGAATCCAAAATATATTTTTTTAAAATGAGTATGTAAATATCTTTTACCTTTAAACATTAAACTAAATTTTTAAAAGAAGAAATTCACACTAGTTTAAACTTGTTTTTCGGAAAAATGGGATGTAGCTGCTCCCCTATAGAGCTGCATGCATCCGTCACTGTTCGTAAGGATGAAATTGGAAAATATAAGTTAAATATTTAACTTAAACATAATTGACAAAAATATTTTAGATCTAGATTGAAATTTTAAAATATAAAATATAAAAATCAAATTATAGTACAGTAACTAAATATACAAAATTATATTAATATTTAGGTAAGAAGAAAGATTAATAAAAGGCTAAATGGGTATTTTTGCCCTCGAGTTCAACCCAAATTAGCAATTTAATTCCTTGCGCGAAAACACAGTTAATTAGGTCCTCTAGTTCATGAATTGCAGCAAATTAGCTTATTGACCAACGTTGACCGTTACAGTGCTGACGTGAAAGTTAACGACGTTGACGTGACAGTCCATGAAATGACCCAATTCTCGGGTCAATAAAATGGGCTTCGGATCCAAGTTTGGATCCTTTAAGTTGGTGAATTAAATTATGGTGGTTTAAAATGAAGCTCGATTTAAGGAAATTATGGACTTAAATGAATTAGGGTTATAATTGGGGGCCCAAAGTGGGGTCAAGAAGAAAGATAAATGCATATTTAATTGTTTTATCCATTGTTGGAAGGGGAGGTGTTAATTGAATTAAAGTGGTTGTGTGTGGGAAGGGAGGAGGATAAGTTTTGGATAAGGTATTTTGAAGAGAGAGAAATGAGAGAAAAATAGATGGGGTGTTTAAAACCTTGATCTATTACTGTTCGGACTGTCGTGCACAACACTGTTGGCATCATCACCTTCAGCTCGACGAGACGAGTCGACCGATGGTCTTTCTGCCGTCATCAGAGTCGCCGTTCACCGAAGTGAAGAGGAGAAAGTTTTAAAGAAGCTAAATCGTCAGGTTTTAGCTGTCACCGTTGAGAGCCATTGCCGCCGTCAAAACCACCTGTTCTAGGACAATCGACCAGTGAATTATGGTCACCGTCAGTCATCGGAGGCTACTGTACGCGCATTCACACACCGTTGCCAAAAGTGAGCATGCGCAACAACATACAGTTACACTCTATTGCGATGCACTGCGCCAAATAGGTACCCGTTCTTCCTGGTGCACGAACACCTGCCTACACCAGATAACGGTTCGCGGTGTATCATTCTACCCTGCACCGTACTGTATAGGATCGGCTAGATAGTTGACCAGCTGTTGACCGAGCTGAGGGAGCTGTTAACCAAGCCGAGGTAACTTGTAACACCCTTTCCCGTATCCGTATACCGAACACGACTCAAAGATGTCACAATAACTTATAGATCACTATATTTAAAAATAAGGGCTATCAAAAATTTTCAATTAACTTATAAATATTAATCTCATCATATTAAAAAGTTAAATATAAAACATATTAATTATACATACCATATCTCATATAGTATATATATATATAAAACAAAACCATTACAAGGCAGACCTGTTTAATAATTTTACAAAATAGATAGATTATCTCGTACATACCACTATTTACATACAAAACTAGGATGTCATAGGTACTGAAAATAACATGTCAATATCGTATTTCCTTTCAAAGGATCTGATGCAAAAGCTCGGCCCAACTACTTCGGATTACCTATGCGTATTCAGAAATACACGCTGGGAATATACTTAGTGAGGCATAAGGTAAGTAACATAAATAAACATATACAATTACATGATACTTTTAAAACATGATCATCTTTGAAATCACATACTTTAATATGCATGAATGTTTATGCAAGAAAGTATTTCATATCGTTCTTTAACATAAAGCATACTTATCATGTGAAATTATATAACCCAAGGTATCTGTCGAGTGACTAATATTCGAGTCGAGTACTAAAAAGTACTATCTTTTACAAGCGCCATGATTAAATGACGAAATCAAGCGCCACAATGAAGTGACAAAAACAAGCGACACAATAAAGTATCGAATACAAGCGACACAAAGTGTCGAATACGAGCGACATGTCGAATAACAAATATGACTCATAATGGTATACCACAATATTGTCTAACTCATAATTCTATTACCAAGGGCAACATTAAAACATTTCTTGCAATAATGGCCAGCAGTCCAAATATATTCCATAACCATATCATATAAAACACATTCATACTGGAGCAGTTCATACTCCAATATGTACTTTAACATTCATAATATGCTGCCATTTAAAAATTAAAATCAAGTATCATGCTAAAACATATTATGTTTTCAAAAATAATTACCTTTTTAGGTTGACTTATCATAAGTCTTCCTATAATATGTATGTTACTAACATACATTATAAAAACATGTATGCACTCACCTTTGCCTTGCAATGCCTCTTTTACTATTCGATTAGTCTCAAACTTTTTCTTTACCGGGTATCCTACTACGATCTTGATTTTTATCCGAATCTACATCAAATAACATATACCATTTCAAAGTATATGTTAGAACATACTCAACCCACAAACAATAATGGAAAGTATATAAATAACTATCCATTAATCATAAACTCGATCTAATACATCTTTCCATATTCGAATCAATATTTCTCATAATATTCTTTAAATTTCCAACTTCTCCCAAAATTTACATTTTAGTCCCTAAGGACACTTTTAAGCTTCCAACCACCATTTTCAAGCCAAATCCTTACATTTCTTATCATTTACACTTTAGGACCCAAACTTTAAAAATTTACATAATGATCCATGAATTTTCAAAAATTCCAAAAATGGTCCCAAAGTTAGAATAAACTTCAAAATCAACATTCAAATCACTTAACTTGATTTTTCAACCCAATACACTTCAAAAATAAATTCAACAACCAAGTCCCTAAACTTTCCAAAAATTACAACTTAGTCCCTAATATTAAAAAAATATAGGAATTTTCATTCCAAACACCTTATATCATCATTTTGAACCATTCTTCCTTCAATCACACCTTAAAATTCCATACTTAGCATAAACCCTAATTTTCCATAGTTCAAGAACATATGTATTTCTTTATTCTAACAATAAAATCACACTTATATAACATCATTCTCATCATTTCCATTATCAAACAAATTTTTGCAAGAATTTCCCCTCATCTAAACAAAGTAGCCGAAGGGTCACTACTAGACTTTCCATGGAATTTTCATCATTTGAACCATAAGAACAACACCACAAGCATGTTTCCAACATGAAAAACCATTAAAACTCAAAATTCCATCATGCTCTTCATCCAACCAAATCTCCAAACTCAACTTAGAGACATGAACTTTGTATAAAAATTATAACAAAAGATAGAGAATTTGATGGAGATAAAATTCCTATTTCACGTCTCAAGCTTAAATCTAACCATGGAAGCTTAAAAATCAAGTTGAAAATCTTACCCCTAACCGTTGGAAGCTTTCGGCAGCTATGGAGAAAGATGAAGATGATTTTTGCCAAATTGTTTTTGTCTTTAATTATGCCAAATGGCATAATATTTAACCATATTAAAATAATAAAAATCCTTAATAGTCAAAAGACCACTTTAGCCTTGAATTATGACTAATCATCTTCCAACACATATATTATTTTATCCAAAAATAATCAATTACCTTAATAAAATATAGGTGAAAAGTCTCTTTTGTCCTCTAACTAAATTAATAGTTACTAATTTGCCATACTTGTAAAAATCCAACCAAACTAGTTGGAATCCAACCAACTAGAATAGAATATTCCCAAAAATATTCCATGACTTTTCTATAGCATTTTGAATCAACCTCTGAAATTTTGATTCAATCCGATATACCGATATTCATAAAATACTTCTACTTACCCTTTTTTGAACTATCGAATTTAATCCATACGAATCTTCTCTACTCTTTATGAGTCCAAAATATCGATAAAAATCACTTTTATGGAACCTTCCCAGAAGTCACCCATCATAAAATTTATCTGACATGAGCACGCTTAATAATTATATTCGATCCAATATCAGTACCTTTTTTCCATCTTAATTCTAAAAACCGACATTAAGGTACTTAATTCGATCCGATCTACACTTATACTGAATAAAATTACTTAATGGGAAATTGCCATCTTGGTCCCTGAACTTTCCTAACTTTTCATTTTAGACACCAAACTTTGAATTTTTTTACGTTTTAGTCATTGAACTAAAACCACCAACTTTTAATTCTTTGCATTTTAGTCACTGCAAATCTTGGGGTATTACATAGCTGTTGACCGAGCCACCAATTGTCGCGCCGTTAGCCATCGTTAACAGTCGTCGCCATTGACATTTTTTGAGGGACCCTACCCAGGGGTTTCTCGACGTTTTGAGCTCGTTGGAGTAGTTCGTTTCTCCAAATCTAAACTTGATAAGCTATTTTTATGCATTTTATCCCCTAAAGTAGTTTGATAGTATGCAATGGCTTATGTAGTCGTATTTGTTTTATTCGAGATTTTGTGGACTCGAATATTAGAATTAAAGTGATGATTGGAGGAGCTTGGATGAGGATTTATCTCTTTGGCTTAAGGTTAGTACACCTCAAACTCCCATTTCTTCATGAGCATCATAAATTTGATTGCTTTGCGTGTTAGTATCTACAAAATAGGTAGGCGATGAATATGCATGTTTGAAGACCGATAGTATAAGACTTGATATTTATGAGATGCATTATGGTGTTGCAAATATGTTGAGACTCATAGAGGCTTTAAAGATCGTTTAGGGTCGTTTGAGATGCCCGTATGATTATTTGATGATTGATTGATTGGTTGATAAATTGCGATGCTTTGTATGCTTGTTCGAATAAATTGACATGATTTGATGAAAGTTATGCTTAGGGGATAAATACTCGATTAAATGATTATGAAGTCGGTAATGAATATTAATTGATTGAATGTGTTAGTAAACAAACCCTAATGGCTTTCATAAGCTTTAGGGATCAGATAAAGTGTTGTAAAACTGTAATTCAAGGAAAATAGTGCAAACCCGTGTGTAGGGTATCGGTACAAGCTTTGACCATATCAGTATGTGATTGGGGGTCATATCAGTACGGGTCGACCAGTACCGGTACTTGTGGGAATCTAGGATTTCTAGTAAGCAATATCTGTATCGATACACTTGTGAGTATCGATACCCAGAGGTACCGTATCGATACTCATGTTTGTGTAGTGGTACCCACTAAACGGAATAATTTATTATGCTAATAAAAAGATGGAAATTGACATAAAATATTAATAAGTTAATATTAATTAATAAATATAATTAACGAGGATGATTAATGTACACTTCTATAATAATTAATAACTTGGTAAACATTGGATGACTCGATGGTAATAGCAACTGTAGGGATCCTTGGTGGATTGTCTGATACTGTGTGCTGTGTGGTAGACGTGTCTTTGCTATGTGCTGATACTGACACCTAGATGTTTGAGTAACCATTGATTGATGGGATCCGGATCCCCAGTGAAAGAAAAAGTGTGTTGCAACACCATGGTTAAAGATTCCAAAATATAGTATCCCGATGCTTGATGAGAGATTCCGATCTTAGAGTGTATGATCCTAATGCTTAGTGGTCTTGGGCCTCACTCAGAGTGTATGTTCCTAATGTTTAGTGGGTGCGGGCCTCACTCCAAGTTTGTAGCATGACTTTGTGTGATTTTGCTCGGATGATCTGGTGAGATCCCGAGTATGGTTGTGTAACACCCTTGACCCATATGTCACATTTGGGCCTCAAGCCCAAACCAAAAACCATAAAATTTCTCAAACTTTAGCCCAACAAGGTAATTCTCAAAAACATTTAAAGCCAACAGTTTAAAATATAGATAAATAATCAAAACAGTACAAAAGAGCTCTAATTTAAATTTAAAACGTTTGAACATACGATTTGATTAATACAATTTCAAAATAAGAATTTACAGACTCCACCATATAAGTTCCTATGAATACATAGCCCACTAAACACAAGTACCATACTCTAGAGATCACCCCATGATAGAATCCTGTACCGATAATGCTCTTCGATCCTAGGATCAACATACGCACGAAAATAATGATTCCGAATGCTGAGCTTACAAAGCTCAATGGTACACATCTACTCTACTATATTTCATGCTAATCATAAACATAAGCATGCAAGCTAGTACGAGCAATAAGGAGAGATAATAAACACATGGTGCTACTACTAGTCGCCTAAACACATGCTCACAACATGTAAGACATGAAACATGGCACACAAGTCCCGACCATACTTGGGATCCCATCGGATCGTTCAGGCAAAAACACACAAGGTTTCTAACCACAATAATGGTAGTCAACCTATAAACCCGAGATCACCTAGACATCAGGTTTTATCCCCTTACTACATACTTGAAAACACCTAGCCATCATGTATTAGCAAGGGTCATCTACTCAGAAATACCTAGCGATCGAGTAGGGAACAACTCATACTCGAAAACATATAGCCATCGAGTAGAGGTTATCGCACACTCAGAAACACACAACCATCAAGCAGCGGGTGTCACATACTCAAAAATACTCAGACGCCGAGTAGCAAGTGTAACACCCCTTTTTCGTACTGAATACGAGTCAGAGATGTCACATTACTAATGCCTTATCTTGCTTTGTCCATATACGTTTCATCATCAAAACTGATTAATTCTCTATCATTTTGTAATATCCCAATTTTTGGACTAGTGAACAAATAAATTTTTTTAAAAGTTTAAGGGGTAAAAGTGTGAACTTGGGAAAGTTCAGGGGACCAATGTGTAATTTCCAAAAGTTATGTAAGTTAACCCTGTAAATGAATAGTTTACCCCCCAATAGTGGCATTTTCGTGTTACTCGGATTTTTCGTACGAGGCTTGTATTATTAGCAGTTTTGGATCGAATGAAAATTGTTAAGCGTGCTCAAACCAGAGTAGTACAAGGATGGGTGACCATGTGGGAAGGTCCCATATTTAATATTTTGATTGATAAAAAGAATTTATTTTAAGTTAATAATGTTCGAGATGGATTGTGGAGATAAGATTTCTAAGAGGAAATGCATCTGGTAAAATTTCCTGATAATTATCGGTATATTGGATCGAACTGAAATTTTAAAGATAGTTCCAAGAAATTATGGAAAACTCATAAAATATTATTTTATGAGGATTTTATTACATTTGGTTGGATTCTAACTATATTTAGTTAGATGGTAATGGAATGGCAATTTTCAAGACTTGTTGTAAATAAAGTCTAGTTGGAGGGCAAATTGAACATTTGCCATGGATGGCATTTTTGAAATATTTTGAAGCTTTGAGGGCAATTTTGGAGGAAGATTTACACATGGATTAAATCTTGGCCATTATAATAAAAAGGGCAAGATGATAATTTCACTATTTAAATGAATTTTAAATTCATTTAATATTACACTTGGATTAAATATGTTAAAAGATGATAAAAAATCATCTAGACAACTCCAAGGCTGTTAGAATTCAGCAAGAAGAAAGAAAAAAAATAAAGTTTCAAACTTCCAAGCTCAAATTTGAAGAAATCAAGGCTAGTTTCAAGCAAATTTGTTTAAGGTAAATTGTTCTACACTTGATTCTCTTCAATTTGATAGTATTTTTGCATGATAAGAATCAAGTATGAGTTATGTTTGGATGAATATTTATTATTGAAATTGAAGTTGATGATGGAATTAGACTTGTAGTTAGTTAATTTGATGATTTAAACGTGGAATTAAGGTTAGAATTGGATAAATTCCATGTTAGAGATTATAAACCCCAACCCTAAAATTTGGGGGGTTTTTGGTTAGGAAGTTAAATTGAGGATGGAATTGATTGAATTATGATGTTAGGAGACTTATTTTGATGATGTGTTGAATAATTTCCCAAGTTGTGATTTTAGGGACCATTTTGAAATTTTGGAAAAATTAGGGGAAATTATTGTAAAAATTATTTTAGCATTGAAATCATTCAATTATGATGAGAGTGGCTTGAATTGGTAATTAGGGACCAAAATGAAAATTTTTGGGAATATAAGGATCAATTCGAAAATTTAGTAAAAGTTAAGGATTAGTCTTGAATTTATGGAAAATTGATAAAATTAAAGATTTAAGCATGTTATGAAAGTTGAAGGATTGAAATGTCAAGAAAGTAGTTAAGAGGGACCAAATTTGAAATAAAGAATTGGTGAAGGACTAAAGTGAATAAAGTTTGGAAGTTGAAGGAAAATGTGTAAGAATGTTAGAATTATGTGAAAGGTTAAATTTGTACATTAATTTAATGTACAAAGGCAATATGGTGACCAAAATGTCACTTTTATAAAGTTTAAGGACTAAAAGGATAATAGTCCAAAATAAGTAAATAGTAATGAAATCGTTCAATTTGAGTTTGAACAATTGATTGAAGTTCAAAATGGTCACTAAAGACCTAGGGACCAAATCGGCAATCATATGAAAATTTGGGATAATTTCATAAATATTTTATATTCAAATAATTATGTCTTGAAATTAAGTTAGTAATGTCAGATTTAAGTCTAACAAAGAATATTGATAAATTATGTTCGATTGGTCTTCTACAGCTCAAAAGGAGATTGAGGAAGACCCGAGAAACAAAAAGAAGGAAAAGATTATCGACTAAGCTTAGTGAGGCTATCTGGCATAAACAAGTGAGTGCATTTTATTATGTTTGCATAATGATGAAAAAGCGAAGACTTGTGATAAGTCAACCCTAAATTGAAAAATGATATTGCATTACTATTTAAATTTGATTTGTTGCATATTTCAGCAAATGCAAGTTTCATAGAATACGAGGTAAAAATTTTATTACGCATAATGGCAATGCATATCTATACAAGGAATATGGACAATAACAAGATTAAAATGAAACAAGATACACCCTAGGGATCCAAGCCCATCGTGCTATTGGCACTAACAAGGTGTTTTTAATATAAGGAGCTAATGGCATGTACAAATTGATAAAGTATATGTTGGTATGTATGTTAAAGGAGTAAACGGGTTTGTAAACCTAAGTATATTACGTATTTATGTATATTATGGATGTATGGATTTGATAAAAAGGTTTGACACAAATAGGTAAAAAGTTTGAATACAATTAGGTATCGTTAAACCCTGATCGTGTAGAAACTTTTAAATTAAAAAAGGGTATAGGTAGCATATATGGTTTTCACCATGATTAATATTTTTATTTTAAGAACATGTGTATAAATTTTATAAAACAATTAAGGGTCAAAACTAGCTACTGCAGTCTAACATAGGATTTAAATGAAAACCGAGAAAGGATGAAACTACAAGGGAAGTTTTTTTTTTTTAAAAAGTTAAATCAAGTTTTCTATAAGCAACATTGTAACATCTTTAATGTATATTTAATTTACGAGTATACGTTAAGGGTGTTATATTTTTATTGGTATCAGAGCTACGCCTAAACCGAGTAGAATGTGATTTGTTTTTAAGTACATGCCCTAGGATGTCATATTACTAATGTACTATCTGTATAACTTGATTTTTGCTCCTCGTGTATATGCATGAATATGTTATTGCAGTATTGAGTAATGTCAAATACCGTTGAGTCACGACAAGCGGTGGATCGCGGGGAACATGAGGAGGTGCATAGTGGAAGTAACAATGTACCGCAGGCTCCACCTCCCGCTCCTACCCCAGCTGACCCACCGGTGCAACAAAGAGCTCCGACACAAGAATATGGGGCATTAGTGCAAGCTCTTGAAGCTATGGTAAATAGACTTCAGCCCCCAGCACTGGTACAGGCTCCGACACCTATGCCAGATAAGGCATCAACAGCTAAGGAACTTAAAAAGCTTGGAGCCCCAAAATTTCATGGAGAAGGTGGGCCGATGGATGTCGATCTGTGGTTGAATGATATTAAGATTTTTATGGAAGGGCTTGGGTGCACCAACGTAGAGAAGTTGGAAGGAGATGTTTCCTTATTGAGAGGACATGCTCGTATTTGGTGGTCTAATGCCACGGTGTTAGTACCTGCTGCTGAAGTAAATTGGACATTTTTTTGGAGGCATTCGGGGCTAAGTATTTTGAGGAACAATTTAAAAGAGAAATACTGCAATGGTTCCTGGATCTTAAAATAGATACTCGTACCGTCTATGAGTACAAGCTAGATTTCAAAAATTTAAGTCGATATGCAGCTGAGTTAATGCCGATTGAAAAGTCTCGATGTCAGTGGTTCATAGAGAAACTTCATCCAAGGCCCAAAGAGATTCTATTGGGCATGCATTTATCAAACTTCCAAGAAGCTGTGAATAGAGCGAAGGCTATGGAAAGAGCCTATATGGAACGAGTCAAAGCTCAGCCTTCTCGAGCTTCTAAGAGGTCTGGTGAGACTTTTACCTCGACACAGTCTAAACGAGGTAGAAGTAATCAATATCAGGGCAGAAATGAGTCAGGATTCACTCAAAAGAATCCTTCATCAAAGAAATGGCAAGGTGATCAGACGTCAACTGCCGGATCGAGCAGGCCCACGATTTTAGAGTGTGAAACTTGTGGAAAGCAGCACTTGGGAGTTTGTTGAGCTATCATAGGAGTCTGTTATAGATGTGGCAGTACTGAGCATTATATCAAAAATTGTCCGAAGGGGCAATCAAAGAAGCCTGTCCAGACTGAAAAATCTGTAGTTGTATCTTCTTGAGGTCGAGGTCGTGGTGGTGGACAACCCAGGACATCGACACAAGGAGTCTCTGAGGCTGCATCCAACAGGGAATTTCAGACTCCAGCTCGAGTATACAATATCCACGCTGATGAAGAAAAATATCACCCGGACATTATTGCAGGTATGTTCCGACTTTTGGGTGAACCAATATTTACTTTAATTGATCCGGGTTTGACTAACTCGTACATTAGCACTAAAATAGTAGAACAAAGAAAGATTCCTACAGAGAAAATATCTAGTAATGTGATTGCTAGTAACCCTCTTGGACATAGTGCACGAGTGACTAGAATATGTAAGAGCTGTCATTTAGAAATTCAAGGGATTAAGTTCTTGGCAAACTTGATGGAACTTCCATTCCATCTTGGAATTGATTGCCTGTCTGCATATGATGCAGATGTAAAATGCAAGAAGAAAAGATTGGTACTTCAAGGACCAAATGGTTCTGAAGTAATCGTTGTGGGAGAAAGAACGACTGTTTAGAGTCAATAATCTCTACAATGGCAGCTCAGAGATTGTTAAACAATGGATGCAAAGCGTGTTTAATTTATGTGGTGGATACACAGAAGTCACCTAAAAAGATTGAAGATATCTCAAATATGATGGAATTTTCTGATGTATTTTCGGACAACCTACCAGGGTTGCCTCCGGATAAGGAAATACAGTTTGGGATTGATGTTTATCCTGGAACTGAGCCGGTATCAGTGGCACCATATAGAATAGCGCCTATGAAATTAAGTGAACTGAAAGCTTAATTACATGAGTTGTTATACCGGGGTTACATTCGACCGAGTATGTCACCATGGGGTGCTCTAGTATTATTTGTGAAGAAGAAGGATGGTTCCCTATGATTATGTATAGATTACCGGCAGTTAAATAAAGTAACCATTAAGAATAAGTATCCACTACCAAGGATTGAGGATCTATTTGACCAGCTTAGAGGTGTAGCGGTGTTTTCGAAGATAGATATTCAATCGGGGTATTATCAGCTCAAAGTTAAAGAAGAAGATGTGCCAAAGACAACATTCAGAACTCGTTATGGATACTACGAGTTTCTGGTAATACCGTTTGGTCTTCCAAATGCCCCTGCAACATTCATGGATATGATGAATAAGGTATTCCAACCCTATCTGGATCAGTTTGTCGTGGTTTTCATAGATGATATCTTGGTATACTCAAAGACAGAAGTTGAGCATGATTATCATCTTCGATTTGTACTGCAAACCTTAAGAGATAAGCAACTTTATGCTAAGTTTTCCAAATGCGAGTTCTGGTTGTTAGAAGCAACTTTTCTTGGACATGTAGTATCATCAGAAGGAATAAGAGTGGATCCCAAGAAAATACAAGCTATTCTTGAATGGGAGGCGCCGAAAATGTCTCAGAAGTTCAGAGTTTCTTGGGATTATCTGGATATTACAGACACTTTATGCAGAATTTTTCTATCATTGCTATGCCTCTTACCCAGCTGCTACGAATGGGTATTCCATTTGTATGGATAAAGAAGTACCTAGAAAGTTTTGAAAGATTAAAGAAGGTTCTGACTGAAGCATCCGTTTTAATCCAACCAGAACCAGGAAAAGAATATACTCTATACAGTGATGCATCTCATTGTGGATTGGGTTGCGTGCTGATGCAAGAAGGTCATGTGGTAGCCTCCGCATCAAGGTAGCTTAAAACTCATGAAAAGAACTATCCAACCATGATTTGGAAATGGCAGCTGTGATTTTTGCTTTGAAAATCTGGCAACATTATCTGTATGGTGAGAAGTGTCACATTTACACGAATCATAAGAGTTTAAAGTACCTGATGACGCTAAACGAGCTGAATCTGCAGCAACGAAGATGGTTTGAATTTTTAAAGGATTATGATGTGGTTATCGATTACCACCTAGGAAAGGCTAATGTAGATGTAGATGCTTTTAGTTGAAAAACATTTTCTTCTCTGTGTATGATGAATGCACAGTTATCAGTAGGACAAGATGGTTCTTTAATAACAGAGTTTCAAATTTGAAGAAATCAAGGCTAGTTTCAAGCAAATTTGTTTAAGGTAAATTGTTCTACACTTGATTCTCTTCGATTTGATAGTATTTTTGCATGATAAGAATCAAGTATGAGTTATGTTTGGATGAAGATTTATTATGGAAATTGAAGTTGATGATGGAATTAGACTTGTAGTTAGTTAATCTGATGATTTAAACTTGGAATTAAGGTTAGAATTGGATAAATTCCATGTTAGAGATTATAAACCGTAACCCTAAAATTTGGGGGTTTTTGGTTAGAAAGTTAAATTGAGGATGGAATTGATTGAATTATGATGTTAGGAGACTTATTATGATGATGTGTTGAATAATTTCCCAAGTTGTGATTTTAGGGACCATTTTGAAATTTTGGAAAAATTAGGGGAAATTATTCTAAAAATTATTTTAGCATTAAAATCATTGAATTATGACGAGAGTGGCTTGAATTGGTAATTAGGGACCAAAATGAAAATTTTTGGGAATTTAAGGACCAATTTGACAATTTAGTAAAAGTTAAGGACTGGTCGTGAATTTAAGAAAAATTGATAGAATTACAGATTTAAGCATGTTATGAAAGTTGAAGGAATGAACTGTCAAGAAAGTAGTCAAGAGAGACCAAATTCGAAATAAAGAATTGGTGAAGGGCTAAAGTGAATAAAGTTCGGAAGTTGAAGGAAAATGTATATGAATGTTAAAATTATGTGAAAGGTTAAATTTGTACATTAATTTAATGAACAAAGGTAATATGGTGACCAAAATGTCACTTTTATAAAGTTTAAGGACTAAAAGGATAATAGTCCAAAATAAGTAAATAGTAATGAAATTGTCCAATTTGAGTTTGAACAATTGATTGAAGTTCAGAATGGTCACTAAAGACCTAGGGACCAAATCGACAATCATATGAAAATTTGGGAAAATTTCAGAAATATTTTATATTCGAATAATTATGTCTTGAAATTAAGTTAGTAATGTCAGATTTAAGTCTAATAAAGAATAGTGATAAATTATGTTCGATTGGTCTTCTACAGCTGAAAAGGAGATTGAGGAAGACCCGAGTAACAAAAAAAAGGAAAAGATTATCGACTAAGCTTAGTGAGGTTATCTGGCATAAATAGGTGAGTGCATTTTATTATGATTGCATAGTGATGAAAAAGGGAAGACTTATGATAAAACCCTAAATTGAAAAATGATATTGCATTACTATATAAATTTGATTTGTTGCATATTTCAGTAAATGCAAGTTTCAGTAGAGTACGAGGTAAAAATTTTATTACGCATAATGGCAATGCATATCTATACAAGGAATATGGACAATAACAAGATTAAAACGAAACAAGATACACCATGGGGATCCAAGCCCATAGTACAATTGGCACTAACGAGGTGTTTTTAATATAAGGAGCAAAGAGCGTCCTCCCGAGTACGTACTCTATATAGCACTACGGAGTAGATAGGCTACGGGGTTTCCATGGGCCTTTAGCCAGACACAAGGATAATAAAAACAAGATGATTACATGAAAGATCATGGATATATATATATACATGTTATACATGATAGAAATGATACATGTTATGCAAATGATTGCATATTGAAAGCATGACTGTGAAAGAGTACATGGTGTGTTTATGATTACACGATGAAATCATGTCCATGTTCAAGATATTACATAATAGAGATGATTCATGTTATACATGATAATGATGTTTCGCATGATAGTAATTGTACATGGAAAGTTGACATGGTGACACGATTTCTAGATATGGGAAATGAATATGCACTCTATATATGACATACTGAATTGCATTACTTTATGTTTTTCCTAAACTGTTTTGAATGCCTCACTAAGTTAGTACTTAGCATGTGATGTTGCTTCACACGCAGGTTCTCTAAGATAGACGTAAGGAGCAGTTGTCATTTTGGAAGATCAAGTTATTTAAGTGACCACGGTATGTACATCTTTTAAGTAGTTGATATCTAGTGGCATGCACAAATTGATAAAGTATATGTTGGTATGTATGTTAAAGGAGTAAATGGGTTTGTAAACCTAAGTATATTACGTATTTATGTATATTATGGACGTATGGATTTGATAAAATGGTTTGATACAAATAGGTAAAAAGTTTGAATACGATTAGGTATCGTTAAACCCTGATCGTATAGAAATTTTTAAATTAAAAAGGGTCTAGGTAGCATATATGGTTTTCACCCTGATTAATATTTTTATTTCAAAATATGTGTATAAATTTTATAAAACAATTCAGGGTCAAAACTAGCTACTGCAGTCTGACATAGGATTTAAATGAAAACCAAGAAAGGATGAAACTACAAGGGATGTTTTTAAAAAAAAATTAAATCAAGTTTTCTATAAGCAATATTGTAACATCTTTAATGTATATTTAATTTACGAAGTATACGTTAAGGGTGTTACATTTTTATTGGTATCAGAGCTACAAGTTTAGCCGATTTTGGAGGCTAAACCGAGTCAAATGTGATTTGTTTTTAAGTACATGCCCTAGGATGTCATATTACTGATGTACTATCTGTATAACTTGATTTTTGCTCCTCGTATATATGCATGAATAGGTTATTACAGTATTGAGTAATGTCGAATACTACTGAGTCACGACAAGCGGTGGATCGCGGGGAACATGAGGAAGTGCATAGTGGAAGTAACAATGTACCGCAGGCTCCACCTCCCGCTCCTACCCCAGCTGACCTACCGGTTCAACAAAGAGCTCCGACACAAGAATATGGGGCATTAGTGCAAGCTCTTGAAGCTATGGTAAACAGACTTCGACCCCCAGCACTAGTAAAGGCTCTGGCACCTGTGCCAGATAAGGCATCAACAACTAAGGAACTTAAAAAGCTTGGAGCCCCAGAATTTCATGGAGAAGGTGGGCCGATGGATTCCGATCTGTGGTTGAATGATGTTAAGATTTTTATGGACGGGCTTGGGTGCACCAACGCAGAGAAGTTAGAAGGAGCTGTTTCCTTATTGAGAGGATATGATCGTATTTGGTGGTCTAATGCCACGGTGTTAGTACCTGTTGCTGAAGTAAATTGGACATTTTTCCAGGAGGCATTCGAGGCTAAGTATATTGGGGGACAGTTTAAAAGAGAAATACTGCAATGGTTCCTGGATCTTAAAGAAGATACTCGTACTGTCTATAAGTACGAGCTTGATTTCAATAGTTTAAGTCGGTATGCAGCTGAGTTAATGCCGACTGAAAAGTCTCGATGTCAGTGGTTCATAGAGAAACTTCATCCAAGGCCCAAAGAGATTCTATTGGGCATGAATTTATCAAACTTCCAAGAACCTGTGAATAGAGCGAAGGCTATGGAAAGAGCCTATATGGAACGAGTCAAATCTCAGCCTTCTCGAGCTTCTAAGAGGTCTGGTGAGACTTTTACCTCGACACAGTCTAAATGACGTAGAAGTAATAGATATCAGGGCAGAAATGAGTCAGGATTCACTCGAAAGAATCCTTCATCAAAGAAATGGCAAGGTGCTCAGACGCCAACTGCAGGATCGAGCAGGCCCATGATTTCAGAGTGTGAAACTTGTGGAAAACAACCCTTGGGAGTCTGTCGAGCTATCACAAGAGCCTATTATAGATGTGGCAGTACTGAGCATTATATCAAAAATTGTCTGGAGGTGCAATCAAAGAAGCCTGTCCAGACTGAAAAATCTTTAGCTGTATCTTCTCAAGGTCGAGGTCGTGGTGGTGGACAACCCAGGACATCGACGCAAGGAGTCTCTGAGGCTGTATCCAATAGGGAATTTCAGACTCCAGCTCAAGTATAGAATATCCGCACTGATGAAGAAAAATATCACCCGAACATTATTGCAGGTATGTTTCGACTTTTGGGCGAACTAGTATTTACTTTAATTGATCTGATTTCGACTCTCTCGTACATCAGCACTAAAATAGTAGAACAAAGAAAGATTCCTATGGAGAAAATATCTAGTAATGTGATTGCTAGTAACCCTCTTGGACATAGTGCATGAGTGACTAGAATATGTAAGAGTTGTCCTTTAGATATTCAAGGGATTAAGTTCCCGGCAAACTTGATGGAACTTCCATTCCATGGATTTGAAGCCATTCTTGGAATGGATTGGCTGTCTGCATATGATGCAGATGTAAAATGCAAGAAGAAAAGATTGGTACTTCAAGGACCAAATGGTTCTGAAGTAATCATTGTGGGAGAAAGAATTGACTATTTAGAGTCAGTAATCTCTGCAACGACAGCTCGGAGATTGTTAAACAATGGATGGGAAGCATGTTTAATTTATGTGGTGGATACACAGAAGTCACCTAAAAAGATTGAAGATATCCCAACTGTGAGGAAATTTTCTGATGTATTTTTGGACGAACTACTAGTGTTGCCTCCGGATAAGGAAATAGAGTTTGGGATTGATGTTTATCCTGGAACTGAGCTGGTATCAATGGCACCATATAGAATGGCGCCTACAGAATTAAGGGAGCTGAAAGCTCAATTACAAGAGTTGTTAGACCGGGGTTACATTCGACCGAGTGTATCACCATGGGGTGCTCCGGTATTATTTGTGATGAAGAATGATGGTTCCCTACGATTATGTATAAATTACCGACAGTTAAATAAAGTAACCATTAAGAATAAGTATCAACTACCAAATATTGAGGATCAATTTGACCAGCTTAGAGGTACAACAGTGTTTTCGAAGATAGATCTTCGATCGGGGTATTATCAGCTCAAAATTAAAGAAGAAGATGTGTGAAAGACAACATTCAAAACTCGTTATGGAAACTACGAGTTTCTGGTAATGCCATTTGGTCTTACAAATGCCCCTGCAGCATTCATGGGTCTGATGAATAGGGTATTCCAACCCTATCTGGATCAGTTTGTCATGGTTTTCATAGATGATTTCTTGTTATACTCGAAGACAGAAGTTGAGCATGATTATCATCTTCGAGTCGTACTGCAAACCTTATGAGATAAGCAACTTTATGCTAAGTTTTCCAAATGCGAGTTCTGGTTGTCAGAAGTAACTTTTCTTGGACATGTAGTATCATCAGAAGGAATAAGAGTGGATCCCAAAAAAATACATGCTATTCTTGAATGTGAGGCATCAAAAAATGTCTCGAAAGTTCAGATACTCTTGGGATTAGCTGGATAGTACAAGCGCTTTGTGCAGAGTTTTTTCATCATTGCCATTCCTTTTACCCAGTTGCTACGAAAGGGTATTCCATTTGTATGGATAGAGAAGTGCCAGGAAAGTTTTGAAAGATTAAAGAAGGCTCTGACTGAAGCACCAATTTTAATCCAACCAGAACCAGGAAAAGAATATACTCTGTACAGTGATGCATCTCATTGTGGATTGGGTTGCGTGCTGATGCAAGAAGTTCGTGTGGTAGCCTACGTATCAAGGCAGCTCAAAACTCATGAAAAGAACTATCCAACGCATGATTTGGAAATGACAGCTGTGATTTTTGCTTTGAAAATCTGGCAACATTATCTGTATGGTGAGAAGTGTCACATTTACACGGATCATAAGAGTTTAAAGTGACTGATGACACAAAAGGAGTTGAATCTGCGACAATGAAGAAGAGTTAAATTTTTAAAGGATTATGATGTGGTTATCGATTACCACCCAGGAAAGACTAATGTAGTCGCTGGTGCTCTAGGTCGAAAGACATTTTCTGCTCTGCGCATGATGAATGCACAGTTATCGGTAGGACAAGATGGTTTTTAAATAGCAGAATTTCAAATAAAGTCAACTTGATTAGATTGAATTAAAGATTTACAGTCTTCAGACGAAGAATGTCTTGAAAAGAGAAGATAAGCTGAAGCAGGAGAAGTGCAAGATTTTGAGATCAGGCCTAATGGTTGTCTATATTACAGAGGTAAAGTATATATTCTTGACAATGACAACTTGAAGAAAGAGATATTAACAGAGGCCCATTATAGTCCATTGACTATGCACCCAGGAAGTAATAAGATGTATCAAGATGTGACGACTCGATACTGGTGGCCAAGAATGAAAAGAGCAATCTCGAAATTTACGGTAAAATGCTTAACATGTCAACAAGTAAAAGCTGAGCATCAAGTACCTTTTGGATTGCTCCAGCCTATCTCTATTCCTCAATGGAAATGGGAGCGAGTAACGATGGATTTTATATCTGGATTACCTCTTACTCCAAGTAAAAAGGATTCAATTTGGGTCATTGTTGATCGTTTAACAAAGTCTGCTCATTTTATTCCAGTTCGAATAGATTATTCACTGGATAAATATGCAGAACTTTATGTTTGAGAGATAGTAAGATTACATGGTGTTCCAGTATCAATAGTATCATACAGATACCCAAGGTTTACTTCAAGATTTTGGGGTGCATTACATGAAGCGTTGGGTACTAAATTAAATTTTAGTACAACCTTTCATCCGTAGACAGATGGACAGTCTAAAAGGGTTTACAGATTTTAGAAGATATTCTACGAGCTTGTGTGATTGAGTTTGCAGGATCATGGGAAAAATACTTGCCTTTGGCTGAATTCGCTTATAATAATAGTTATCAAGCGAGTATAAAGATGACACCTTTTGAAGCATTGTATGGAAGGAAGTGCCGAACTCCTCTTAATTGGTTCGAATTGCAAGATCGAAATGTACAAAATGACTCAAACATTGTAGGAGTAGACTTAACACAAGACATGAAAAATAAGGTAAAGATTATTCAGCATAATCTCAAAGCCGCAATGGATCGACAAAAAGCTTATGCGGATAAGAAAAGAAAAGAAATTGAATACGAAGTGGGAGAAAAAGTATTCCTAAAGGTTTCTCCTTGGAAGAAAATACTAAGATTTGGGTAGAAAGGAAAGCTTAGTCCCAGATTCATTGGGCCATACAATATTTTGAAAAGAGTGGGACCAGTGGCTTATCAATTGGCATTGCCTCCAGATATGAGTAAGATACATGATGTGTTTCATGTGTCCATGCTACGGAGGTATCGATCGGATCCTTCACATGTGATTTCTCCTGAGAAGATCGAGCTACAACCGAATCTAACTTATGAAGAAGAACCAGTGAAAATCCTAGCACATGGAGTTAATGAATTAAGAAATAAGAAAATTCCAGTGGTTAAAGTTCTTTAGAGGAACCATAAAGTTGAGGAAGCTACTTGGGAAACCAAAGAGAGAATGAGAAAGCAACATCCAAACTTGTTTAAAAAGAGTATACGTTGAAAATTTGAGGATGAATTTTCTTAAGGGGGAGGAACTGTAATATCTCAATTTTTGGACTAGTGACCAAATTGAAAATTTTGAAAGTTTAGGTGGTAAAAGTGTGAACTTGGGAAAGTTCAGAGACCAATGTGTAATTTCCAAAAGTTATAAAAGTTAACCCCGTAAATGAATAGTTTACCCCCAAGAGTGGCATTTTTGTTTTACTCAGATTTTTCGTATGAGGCTTGTATTATTAGCATTTTTGGATCGGATGAAAATTGTTAAGCGTGCTCAAACCAGAGTAGTACAAGGATGGGTGACCATGTGGGAAGGTCCCATATTTAATATTTTGATTGATAAAAAGGATTTATTTTAAGTTAATAATGTTCGAGATGGATTGTGGAGATAAGATTTCTAAGAGGAAATGCATCCGGTAAAATTTCCCGGTAATTATCAGTATATCAGATCGAACTGTAATTTTAAAGACAGTTCTAAGAAATTATGGAAAACTCATAAAATATTATTTTATGAGAATTTTATTACATTTGGTTGGATTCTAACTATATTTAGTTAGATGGTAATGGAATGACAATTTTCAAGACTTGTTGTAAATAAAGTCTAGTTGGAGGGCAAATTGGACATTTGCCATGGATGGCATTTTTGAAATATTTTGGAACTTTGAGGGAAATTTTGGAAGAAGATTTAACATGGATTAAATCTTGGCCATTGATTTTGATGAGATTAAATCTTGGCCATTATAATAAACGGCCAAGATAGAAATTTCACTATTTAAATGAATTTTAAAATCATTTAATATTACACTTGGATTAAATATGTTAAAAGATGATAAAAAAATCATCTAGACACCTCCAAGGCTGTTCGAATTCAGCAAGAAGAAAGAAAAAAAGAAAGTTTCAAACTTTCAAGCTCAAATTTGAAGAAATCAAGGCTAGTTTCAAGCTCGAATTAAGTATGAGTTGTGTTTGGATGAAGATTTATTATGGAAATTGAAGTTGATGATGGAATTAGACTTGTAGTTAGTTAATTTGATGATTTAAACATGGAATTAAGGTTAGAATTGGAGAAATTCCATGTTAGAGAATATAAACCCTAAAATTTAGGGGTTTTTGGTTAGGGAGTTAAATTGAGGATGGAGTTGATTGATTTATGATGTTAGGAGACTTATTTTGATGATGTGTTGAATAATTTCCCAAGTTGTGATTTTAGGGACCATTTCAAAATTTTGGAAAAATTAGGGGAAATTATTGTAAAAATTATTTTAGCATTGAAATCATTGAATTATGATGAGAGTGGCTTGAATTGGTAATTAGGGACCAAAATGAAATTTTTTGGGAATTTAAGGACCAATTCGATAATTTAGTAAAAGTTAAGGATTGGTCTTGAATTTATGGAAAATTGATAGAATTAAATATTTAAGCATGTTATGAAAGTTGAAGGATTGAAATGTCAAGAAAGTAGTCAAGAGGGACCAAATTTGAAATAAAGAATTGGTGAAGGACTAAAGTGAATAAAGTTCAGAAGTTGAAGGAAAAATGTATAAGAATGTTAGAATTATGTGAAAGGTTAAATTTGTACATTAATTTAATGTACAAAGGCAATATGGTGACCAAAATGTCACTTTTATAAAGTTTAAGGACTAAAAGGATAATAGTCCAAAATAAGTAAATAGTAATGAAATTGTTCAATTTGAGTTTGAACAATTGATTGAATTTCAAAATGGTCACTAAAGACCTAGGGACCAAATCGGCAATCATATGAAAATTTGGGAAAATTTCAGAAATATTTTATATTCGAATAATTATGTCTTGAAATTAAGTTAGTAATGTCAGATTTAAGTCTAACAAAGAATAGTGATAAATTATGTTCGATTGGTCTTCTACAGCTCAAAAGGAGATTGAGGAAGACCCGAGTAACGAAAAGAAGGACAAGATTATCGACTAAGCTTAGTGAGGCTATCTGGCATAAATAGGTGAGTGCATTTTATTATGTTTGCATAATGATGAAAAATGGAAGACTTGTGATAAGTCAACCCTAAATTGAAAAATGATATTGCATTACTATATAAATTTGATTTGTTGCATATTTCAGTAAATACAAGTTTCAGTAGAATACGAGGAAAAATTTTTATTACGCATAATGGCAATGCATATCTATACAAGGAATATGGACAATAACGAGATTAAAATGAAACAAGATACAACCTGGGGATCCAAGCCCATAGTGCAATTGGCACTAGCCAAGTGTTTTTAATATAATGAGCAAATGGTGTCCTTATATGAGGAGCAAAGAGCGTCCTCCCGAGTATGTACTCTACATAGCACTACGGTGTAGATAGGCTACGGGGTTTCCATGGGCCTTTAGCCAGACACGAGGATAATAAAAACAAGATGATTACATGAAAGATCATGGATATGTATATGATACATGTTATACATGATAGAAATGATATATGTTATGCAAATGATTGCATATTGAAAGCGTGACTGTGAAAGAGTACATGATGTGTTTATGATTACACGATGAAAGCATGTCTATGTTCAAGATATTACATAATAGAGATGATTCATGTTATACATGATAATGAAGTTTCGCATGATAGTAATGATACATGGAAAGTTGACATGGTGACACGATTTCTATATATGGGACATGAATATGCACTATATACATGACATACTGAATTGCATTACTTTATGTTTTTCCTAAACTGGTTTGAATACCTCACTAAGTTAGTACTTAGCCTTTCATGTTGCTTCACACGTAGGTTCTCCAAGATAGACATAAGGAGCAGCTGTCATTTTGGAAGATCAAGTTATTTAAGTGACCACGGTATGTACATCTTTTAAGTAGTTGATATCTAGTGGCATGCACAAATTGATAAAGTATATGAAGGAGTAAATGGGTTTGTAAGCCTAAGTATATTATGGATGTATGGATTTAATACAATGGTTTGATACAAATAGGTAAAAAGTTTGAATACGATTAGGTATCGTTAAACCCTGATTGTGTAGAAATTTTTAAATTAAAAACGGTCTAGGTAGCATATCTAGTTTTCACCACGATTAATATTTTTATTTCAAAAACATGTGTATAAATTTTATAAAGCAATTCAGGGTCAAAACTAGCTACTGCAATTTGACATAGATTTTAAATGAAAACCGAGAAAGGATGAAACTACATGGCAAGTTTTTTTAAAAAAAATTAAATCAAGTTTTCTTAAGCAACATTGTAACATCTTTAATGTATATTTAATTTACGAGTATACGTTAAGGGTGTTACACGTTTAGTTTAATTTCATGCATCATACTCTACTAGAAGATAAATAATTACATGCCCACTAGAAATTATCATAAGCTAGAATATATTACTGATGTTTTGCAGATTGAAGCTTGATAAGCAAGCTCGACACCTCTTCAAATACTCCACCTTAACCTATGTGTGAATCAAACACACGCTAAGTATGAAACTTAGTGAGGCATAAGATGAGAACATATAATACACGGTCTAATGCATGATAATTTATAAAACATGATAGTCATTAAATTACATATTCGGTAATACAAAAATTTCTGTACTGTAAGTCATGTAACTATACTGTAATAATTTTGTACTATAAAAGTACTATTCTTCATTATGAGCATCGTAACTGCCAACTCAAAAGGTTGGATCTCGACACCATAAGGTATCGTCATAACTGCCAACTCAAAAGGTTGGATTTCGATACTATAAAGAATCGTAACTGCCAACTCATAGGTTGGATTTCGACACCATAAGGTATCGTCATAACTGCCAACTCAAAAGGTTGGATTTCGACACTATAAAGCATTGTAACTGCCAACTCATAGGTTGGATTTCGACACCATAAGGTATCGTCATAACTGCCAACTCAAAAGGTTGGATTTCGACACTATAAAGCATCGTAACTGCCAACTCATAGGTTGGATTTCGACACCATAATTTATCTTCATAACTGCCAACTCAAAAGGTTGGATTTCGACACTATAAAGCATCGTAACTGTTATTCTCAATATTATACTTACAAGGCAACTTTAAAACAATTCTTGCAATATGACAAGTAACAAATACCACATATGCATTTCACATGGTGGAGCAGTTCATACTCCAATATGTACATAAACTTTTCATGGTATAAACAATTTGTAAACATAAAATTATACCATAATCTAAAAAAATTAGTAAAATAATATATCATGCAAAAACATGTATGCACTCACCTATGCCATTTATTAGCTTGCCTCACTAAATTCTACTCGATTCCTTTATTTTATAGAACCTCAGACCTTCCTTGATTCGGACTTGACTTCATTAATCACATGAATTAGATAAGATACTTGTTAGATTCAAATCTCACAATACTTTAACCATGCTGTCTAATATAATAATTCGAATATAAAATCTCCAAATATTTTTCCTTTCTTCCTTGTATTGTTCAAAAACTCATTATGGTCCCTACTGACCAATTTAAACTTCCAATAATTCTTCCGTGCTTACTAAGTTACATTTAAACACAAAATGTTTCAAATTCCATTTTCGGACTGCTTGCGCTACCTTCAAAGATTCACTTATATCGGGCAAAATACATATCGGATCTTAATTTCCTCTATACGGGAAAAACTAGATTCGATAATGGTTCTAAAGGTATAAGCCACATAAATTAATAAAATCTACAAAATTTTATGAAAATTCCCCAAACTCCTGTCACAGACTGTCCAAGCAGAAAACTGCTCTGTAAATTTTCTGACCTTCATTCGATTAAAAATTCATATCTGTTAACTCGGAACTCGAAATCAGTTTCCGTTTGTTGGAAATGAAACTAGACGAACACATCTTTACAACGATATGAATTTCATCATCTAACCATTTTTTTTAGAATTTATGGTGATTTTTTGAAGTCACTGCCAGAATTCAATCTTCTACATAGCCTTCCATAATAACTTCTAATTTATACTAACTTAACTTCTCTTCTTTTCCTCTTTTTCTTTATCAATCCAAAACAGTCCATCACATTCCAAATATGTTCATTTTGGTACTAGAATACCAAAATAATCAAATTTGATCATAATCTCATCAATTCTAATGCTAGAATAAATTTCACAATAATTCCCTTATATTTTCAATTCTAACCGAATTGATCACTTGGAATAACAAAGAGAATTTAATCATTCTAACATTAAAAAAGACTTATAACTTCACCATTCATTCATTTTCATCCTTAATTCAATTCCCTAACCAAATTCCCAAAACTTAGGGTTAGGGTTTATGTTCTTGAACATAAAATAAATTCCAAGTCAAGCTTGTTTTCATGTCTACAACATCAAATTTACACATATCCATCCTTAACCCTAACATGTTTCATGAAATTTCAACCTCTCTCTCTTCAAGAAAATGAGTTATTCTTCAAGTTACCATGCAATATTACTACCAAATGTAAAGAATCGAGCATAGAACAATTTATTCTAAAAGAACATACCCTGATTATAACTTAATCCTTCCAAATCAAGCTTGAAAAATTGAGTTTTCTTCTTTCTCTCCTTTTTCTCTAACTCATGGAAATGTTGGATAAAATGAACAAATTTTTGTTCAATTTTTATCTTAATAATATCTTAATTTTATCTAATTTGACCACTTGTCCATAATAAAATGAATAGTAAATTCATTTTAATCAAATGTACTAGTTTGCCCTCCAACCAAGCTTATATTTACAAGTCTTCTTTAAAATTGCCACTCCATTAAATTTGAACCAATTTGGTTCCTTCACAACCAGCCACTTCCAAAAGAAAATCATAAAATTTGTATTCGATCCAATTATCCGATGATCACCTAATACGATCTTCCATTGATTGAACTATCGAATCTAATTCAAAATTCTCATATTTTCTCAATTCCATAAATATCATTTTATGATTTTCCATTGCTTGAAATTTCGATTCAATCTAATTTCCCGATATTCATTAAATACTCATACTGCGATTTTACCTTTACCAAGCTATCAGATTTATTCCAAAAATTCCATATTTCTATATTCGGGAAATAAACACTATTATCCCATAAAAACTTCATTTCCGAAGGACTTAGACTGAATTTTTCTAACTCGGTCTATTATTCTGATAATTATTGAAAACCTTCATAAAATAAAATTTCTCCTTGAAATCATTTCTTGTAAATCCATTCGAATATTCTTTTTAGTCTTACTGAGTCCAAAATATCGATCAGACACATTTTTATGAAACCTTCCCGAATGTCACCCATCTTTGTAATTCTCTAGCTTGAGCACGCTTAACAATTTCATTCGATCCAAATTTGGTACCTTCTACTGCATCTTAATTCTTAAAATCGATATCAAGGTACTTATTTCGATCCGATTCACTATTATACTGAATAAAATTATTTATTTGGGAAAATTTACACTTTTGTCCCCAAACTTTTCCAAACTTTATACTTTAACCCCAAAACTTCCTAAATTTACATTTTGGTCACTAGCCAAAATTTAGGATATTACAATTCTCCCCCCTTTAAGAAAATTTATCCTCTAATTTTCAACACGTACCAGTTTCAAACATTTGCAGATATTACTCCCTCAATTTCTTTCAATTTCCTAAGTGACTTTTTTAATCTTGTGATTCTTCCTTAGAGTTTCAAATATAATCTCTTAACAGATCAATTCTTTCTTAGCTTCTTTTCTAACCATCTCAGTAGTATCACTACTTGACTTTCCAATTCTCCCCTTATATGTACTGACAGTACAAACATCTTATAATGAGATAATACTGAGTTATTTTCATCATAACTTCAATCCTTAGTAGGAGCTAACTTCTAAAGCATGATAATTTATAAAATATGATAGTTATTAAATTACATATTCGGTAATACAGAAATTTCTGTACTGTAAGTCATGTAACTATAATATAATAATTCTGTACTATAAAAGTACTATTCTTCATTATGAGCATCGTAACTGCCAACTCAAAAGGTTGGATCTTGACACCATAAGATATCGTCATAACTGCCAACTCAAAAGGTTGGATTTGGACACTATAAAGCATCGTAACTGCCAACTCATAGGTTGGATTTTGACACCATAAGGTATCGTCATAATTGGCAACTCAAAAGGTTGGATTTCGACACTATAAAGCATTGTAAATCGCTGCTCAACTCATAGGTTGGATAATCGCCAACTCAAAACACTATAAGGTATCATCATAATTGCCAACTCAAAGGTTGGATTTCGACACTATAATTTATCTTCATAATCGTTATTCTCAATATTATACTTTCAAGGCAACTAAAAAAAATTCTTACAATATGACAAGTAACAAATACCACATATGCATTTGACATCAAATAAAATATCTTCATAGTGGAGCAGTTCATACTCCAATATGTACATCAACTTTTCATGGTATAAACAATTTGTAAACATAAAATTATACCATAATCTCAAAAAAATTAGTAAAATAATATATCATGCAAAAACATGTATGCACTCACCTGGGCCATTTATTAGTTTGCCTCACTAAATTCTACTTGATTCCTTTATTTTATAGAACCTCGAACCTTCCTAGATTCGGAGTTGACTTCATTAATCACATGAATAAGATAAGATACTTGTTAGATTCAAATCTAACAATACTTTAACCATGTTTTCTAATATAATCATTCGAATATAAAATCTCCAAATATTTTTCCTTTCTTCCTTGTATTGTTCAAAAACTCATTATGGTCCCTACTGACCAATTTAAACTTCCAATAATTCTTCCGTGCTTACTAAGTTAACATTTAAACACAAAATGTTTCAAATTCCATTTTCGGACTGCTTGCGCTACCTTCAAAGATTCACTTATATCGGGCAAAATACATATCGGATCTTAATTTCCTCTATACGGGTAAAACTAGATTCGATAATGGTTCTAAAGGTATAAGCCACATAAATTAATAAAATCTACAAAATTTTATGAAAATTCCCAAACTCCTGTCACACAGATTGTCCAATGTAAAAAACTGCTCTCTGTAAATTTTCTGACCTTCATTCGATTAAAAATTCATATCTGTTAACTCGGAACTCGAAATCAGTTTCCATTTGTTGGAAATGAAACTAGACGAACACATCTTTATAACGATATGAATTTCATCATCTAACCATTTTTTTAGAATTTATGGTGATTTTTTGAAGTCACTGCCAGAATTCAATCTTCTACATAGCCTTCCATAATAACTTCTAATTTATACTAACTTAACTTCTCTTCTTTTTCCTCTTTTTCTTTATCAATCCAAAACAGTCCATCACATTCCAAATATGTTCATTTTGGTACTAAAATACCAAAATAATCAAATTTGATCATAATCTCATCAATTCTAATGCTAGAATAAATTTCACAATAATTCCCTTATATTTTCAATTCTAACCGAATTGATCACTTGGAATAACAAAGAGAATTTAATCATTCTAACATTAAAAAAGACTTATAACTTCACCATTCATTCATTTTCATCCTTAATTCAATTCCCTAACCAAATTCCCAAAACTTAGGGTTAGGGTTTATGTTCTTGAACATAAAATAAATTCCAAGTCAAGCTTGTTTTCATGTCTACAACATCAAATTTACACATATCCATCCTTAACCCTAACATGTTTCATGAAATTTCAACCTCTCTCTCTTCAAGAAAATGAGTTATTCTTCAAGTTACCATGCAATATTACTACCAAATGTAAAGAATCGAGCATAGAACAATTTATTCTAAAAGAACATACCCTGATTATAACTTAATCCTTCCAAATCAAGCTTGAAAAATTGAGTTTTCTTCTTTCTCTCCTTTTTCTCTAACTCATGGAAATGTTGGATAAAATGAACAAATTTTTGTTCAATTTTTATCTTAATAATATCTTAATTTTATCTAATTTGACCACTTGTCCATAATAAAATGAATAGTAAATTCATTTTAATCAAATGTACTAGTTTGCCCTCCAACCAAGCTTATATTTACAAGTCTTCTTTAAAATTGCCACTCCATTAAATTTGAACCAATTTGGTTCCTTCACAACCAGCCACTTCCAAAAGAAAATCATAAAATTTGTATTCGATCCAATTATCCGATGATCACCTAATACGATCTTCCATTGATTGAACTATCGAATCTAATTCAAAATTCTCATATTTTCTCAATTCCATAAATATCATTTTATGATTTTCCATTGCTTGAAATTTCGATTCAATCTAATTTCCCGATATTCATTAAATACTCATACTGCGATTTTACCTTTACCAAGCTATCAGATTTATTCCAAAAATTCCATATTTCTATATTCGGGAAATAAACACTATTATCCCATAAAAACTTCATTTCGAAGGACTTAGACTGAATTTTTCTAACTCGGTCTATTATTTCGATAATTATTGAAAACCTTCATAAAATAAAATTTCTCCTTGAAATCATTTCTTGTAAATCCATTCGAATATTCTTTTTAGTCTTACTGAGTCCAAAATATCGATCAGACACATTTTATGAAAAACTTCCCGAATGTCACCCATCTTTGTAATTCTCTAGCTTGAGCACGCTTAACAATTTCATTCGATCCAAATTTGGTACCTTCTACTGCATCTTAATTCTTAAAATCGATATCAAGGTACTTATTTCGATCCGATTCACTATTATACTGAATAAAATTATTTATTTGGGAAAATTTACACTTTTGTCCCCAAACTTTTCCAAACTTTATACTTTAACCCCAAAACTTCCTAAATTTACATTTTGGTCACTAGCCAAAATTTAGGATATTACAATTCTCCCCTTTAAGAAAATTTATCCTCTAATTTTCAACACGTACCCGATTTCAAACATTTTTGAGATATTACTCCCTCAATTTCTTTCAATTTCCTAAGTGACTTTTTAATCTTGTGATTCTTCCTTAGAGTTTCAAATATAATCTCTTAACAGATCAATTCTTTCTTAGCTTCTTTTCTAACCATCTCAGTAGTATCACTACTTGACTTTCCAATTCTCCCCTTATATGTACTGACAGTACAAACATCTTATAATGAGATAATACTGAGTTATTTTCATCATAACTTCAATCCTTAGTAGGAGCTAACTTCTAAAGCATGATAATTTATAAAATATGATAGTTATTAAATTACATATTCGGTAATACAGAAATTTCTGTACTGTAAGTCATGTAACTATAATATAATAATTCTGTACTATAAAAGTACTATTCTTCATTATGAGCATCGTAACTGCCAACTCAAAAGGTTGGATCTTGACACCATAAGATATCGTCATAACTGCCAACTCAAAAGGTTGGATTTGGACACTATAAAGCATCGTAACTGCCAACTCATAGGTTGGATTTTGACACCATAAGGTATCGTCATAATTGGCAACTCAAAAGGTTGGATTTCGACACTATAAAGCATCGTAACTGCCAACTCATAGGTTGGATTTCGACACTATAAGGTATCGTCATAATTGCCAACTCAAAAGGTTGGATTTCGACACTATAAAGCATCGTAACTGTTATTCTCAATATTATACTTTCAAGGCAACTTTAAAAAAATTCTTACAATATGACAAGTAACAAATACCACATATGCATTTCACATCATGTAAAATATCTTCATAGTGGAGCAGTTCATACTCCAATATGTACATCAACTTTTCATGGTATAAACAATTTGTAAACATAAAATTATACCATAATCTCAAAAAAATCAGTAAAATAATATGTCATGCAAAAACATGTATGCACTCACCTGGGCCATTTATTAGTTTGCCTCACTAAATTCTACTTGATTCCTTTCCTTTATAGAACCTCGAACCTTCCTAGATTCGGAGTTGACTTCATTAATCACATGAATAAGATAAGATACTTGTTAGATTCAAATCTAACAATACTTTAACCATGTTTTCTAATATAATCATTCGAATATAAAATCTCCAAATATTTTTCCTTTCTTCCTTGTATTGTTCAAAAACTCATTATGGTCCCTACTGACCAATTTAAACTTCCAATAATTCTTCCGTGCTTACTAAGTAACATTTAAACACAAAATGTTTCAAATTCCATTTTCGGACTGCTTGCGCTACCTTCAAAGATTCACTTATATCGGGCAGAATACATATCGGATCTTAATTTCCTCTATACGGGTAAAACTAGATTCGATAATGGTTCTAAAGGTATAAGCCACATAAATTAATAAAATCTACAAAAACTTATGAAAATTCCCCAAACTCCTGTCACAGACTGTCCAAGCAGAAAACTGCTCTGTAAATTTTCTGACCTTCATTCGATTAAAAATTCATATCTGTTAACTCGAAACTCGAAATCAGTTTCCATTTGTTGGAAATGAAACTAGACGAACACATCTTTATAACGGTATGAATTTCATCATCTAACCATTTTTGTAGAATTTATGGTGATTTTTCGAAGTCACTGCCAGAATTCAATCTTCTACATAGCCTTCCATAATAACTTCTAATTTATACTAACTTAACTTCTCTTCTTTTCCTCTTTTTCTTTATCAATCCAAAACAGTCCCTCACATTCCAAATATGTTCATATTGGTACTAAAATACCAAAATTATCAAATTTGATCATAATCTCATCAATTCTAATGCTAGAATAAATTTCACAATAATTCCCTTATATTTTCAATTCTAACCGAATTGATCACTTGGAATAACAAAGAGAATTTAATCATTCTAACATTAAAACAAGACTTATAACTTCACCATTCATTCATTTTCATCCTTAATTCAATTCCCTAACCAAATTCCCAAAACTTAGGGTTAGGGTTTATGTTCTTGAACATAAAATAAATTCCAAGTCAAGCTTGTTTTCATGTCTACAACATCAAATTTACACATATCCATCCTTAACCCTAACATGTTTCATGAAATTCCAACTTCTCTCTCTTCAAGAAAATGAGTTATTCTTCATGTTACCATGCAATATTACTACCAAAATGTAAAGAATCAAGCATAGAACAATTTATTCTAAAAGAACATACCTTGATTCTAACTTAATCCTTCCAAATCAAGCTTGAAAAATTGAGTTTTCTTCTTTCTCTCCTTTTTCTCTAACTCACGACAATGTTGGATAAAATGAACAAATTTTTGTTCAATTTTTATCTTAATAATATCTTAATTTTATCTAATTTGACCACTTGTCCATAATAAAATGAATAGTAAATTTATTTTAATCAAATGTAATAGTTTGCCCTCCAACCAAGCTCATATTTACAAGTCTTCTTTAAAATTGCCACTCCATTAAATTTGAACCAATTTGGTTCCTTCACAACCGGCCACTTCCAAAGAAAATCATAAAATTCGTATTCGATCCAATTATCCAATGATCACCTAATACGATCTTCCATTGATCGAACTATCGAATCTAATTCAAAAATCTCATATTTTCTCAATTCCATAAATATCATTTTATAATTTTCCATGGCTTATGGAACAGTCTTTGAAATTGAAATTTTGATTCAATCTGATTTCCCGATATTCATTAAATACGCCTAATGCATTTCATTTCCATGCATTTTAGGTTAAAGGATATAAGCTTCAAGGATTGAGAAAGAATCAAGTTTTTCAAGTCACACCACAAGGCTATGTAATATTCCTTTTAACTATGAACTCCTTGAATGTGGCATAGGGTCTAAACATGCTTAAATGGTCAATTTTGATATGTATAAGTGATAGTTATATGTGTGCTTAAGTTTAAGGTAAAATGGACCTATGAGTATATTGAAATTTGGTAAAACATGTTTATTTGGCTCAAAAAGGTGAAAACATAGTAAACGGATTCAATTACCCTTGAGATTTTACATGTTAATAGATTGGAACTTAACAAGGTTGCTGGTAAAGTTTCATGAAATTTGGACATGATTTGATAGGCCAAAATGTATAAAAACTAGGCATAATTTGTCATTACAGACCATGTCGTACCGATACGAATGAAGAAGTAGGGTATCGATACGGACATGTGGGTACCGATACTCAATTTACCTAAATTTAGGAATTAGGGCACCAGTATCGGTATGGCTAAGCTAGTACCGATACCCATTTTAGGTTCGAAAGAAACATTATTGATAATATTAAGGGCGTATCGATACTGGTCTATGTGTATCGGTACGCATATTGGTCACTGGAATTGGTGATATTTGAGTCAGGCAAGGCGTATCGGTATGACCTCTCGAGTATCGATATCCAATACAGGTAAGTTATTTAAAAGCTATGAAATAAGTTCTAAAATATCACATTATGGTCACTGAATGTTACATGGCTTAAATTAACTAAGTTAATGACCTCTGATTGGTATGCAAATTGACAGAAGAGCTACATACACATTGAATTACATGCTGATAGGATTAATTTTAGATAAGGACTGAGAATTATAGAATTTACCGATTAGTCCCTAAACTTGTAAATCTTATAGAAGTGTCCTCTAAACCAATTATGGTTGTATATATTTGTTCATTGACATCATCGTATTAATTACATATCATTAAATCTTTATATTGAGACATCGAACATTGCTAAATCATCGAAATTACTGTATTGACTATTGTTATCATTATCCGATAGTATTTCTGACATGGTTTCCTACCGGATCGAGAAAGGGGCATTACATAGCCGACTGGTGAATTTTGGTCGTCGTCTGCCGTTAGAGGCCACCACACGTGCCACTGTTGAGCATGGGCACGCGGAGTAACAGGCGGATGTACGCTATTACGGTGCACCGCGCCAAATAGGAACACGTTATTCCTGGTGCACGAACACCTGCTCGCACCATATAACGACTCGCATCGTGCACCACATCGCACATGATCAGTTGGATAGATGACCAGCCATTGACCGAACTGAGAAAGCTATTGACTAAGCTGAGAGAGTTATTGACCGATTCGAGGGAGCTGTTGACCGAGTTGATCTGGCTGCTAGACGTTGTTGATCGGCGTTGACCATTGACCGATGTTGACTTTTTCAAGAGACCCTACCCGAGGGTTTCTCGACGTTCTGAGTTCGTTGGCATAGTTTTTTTCGCCAAATTCGAACTTGGTAAGCTATTTTTACACATTTTATCCCCTAAAGTAGTCCGATAGTGTGGAATGGCTTATGTAGTTGTATTTGTTTTATCTGAGGTTTTGGTGGAATCAAATATTGGAATTAAAGTGATGATTGGAGGAGGTTGGATGTGGATTTATTGCTTTAGCTTAAGGTTGGTAGACCTCGAACTCCTATTGCTTCATGACCATCATAAATGTGATTGCTTTGCGTGTTAGTATCTGCAAAATAGGTAGACGATGGATATGCATGTTTGGAGATGGATAGTATTAGACTTGATATTTATGAGATGCATGATGGTGTTGTGAATATGATAAAACTCATGGAGGATTTAGAAACTGTTTAGGGTCATTTCAGATGCCCATATGATTATTTGATGATTGATTGGTTGATAAATTGTGTGCTTTGTATGCTTGTTCGAATAGATTGATATGATTCGATGAAAGTTATGCTTAGGAGATAAATACTCAATTAACTGATTATGAAGTAGGTAATTAATATTAATTGATTGAATGCGTTAGTAAATAAAACCTAATGGCACTCATAAGCTTTGGGGATCGAATAAAGTGTTGTAAAACTGTAATTCAAGAAAAAATGGTACGAACTCGTGTGTAGGGTATCGACACGCGATTGAGGGTTGTATCGGTATGGTTCGACCCGTACCAATACTTGTGGAAATTTAGGATTTCCACTAAGAAATATCTGTATCGGTACGCGTGTGAGTATCAGTACCCAAGGGTACCGTATCGATACTCATGTTCTAATATCAGTACCCACTGAACGGAATAATCTATTATGCTAAGAAAAAGATGGAAATTGGCATGGAATATTAATATGGTAATATGGATTAATAGATATAATTTATGAGTATGATTAATGTACACTTCCATAATAATTAATAACTTGGTAAACGTTGGATGACTCGATGGTAATAGCAACCGTAGGGATCCTTGGTGGATTGTGTGATTCTGTGTGCTATGTGGTAGACGTATTCTTTGTAACTCCCTAAAATTGGGCCTAGATGTTAGGTGGATCGATTAGAAGGTCCGGGAGAACCAGATTAGGCAATTCGAGTTAGTTTCGGGAATTAAATCTTAATAAATTGTTTTTGGAAAAAATAAAATATGAAATAATGCTAGAAAATTTTTAATTAATATTCTAGACATTTTTTAAACTTAATTTGAAGGAATTAAATTGGATTTTGGGACATTTTGGTCCGGTGACTAAAATGTAAAGTTTTCAAAATGATTTTTGATGTCTAAATCGTAAAAGGGTCAAAACTTAGAATTAAGGAGATAATTAACCAAAATTTTCCATCAGTTTGTTCCCTTAATTTAGTATATTTTTAAAAGGTTTTTAAGAGGTTTTAATATTAAAATAAAATAGAATTGATAAAAGGATTTTTAATTAACCAATTTATTTTCTCACATAACTACTTTTGCTCTCAACTTTCTCACCAGCCAAACTATGATTTTCACTCCAAAATTTTCAGGAATTAATCTCTTTTGATTTCCTTTTATTTCCTATTTGATTTCTTTGATTCCTACAACAAAATCTACTTGGTTTCTTGAAGCTTTCATCCAGGCTTTGCCAATTAAGGGAGGAATCAACAATTAGAGGTGCTTTTTGTTTCTCTCCTCTAATTAAAGGTTCTTTAATGAAATTCCCAAGTTCTTGATCCTTTACAACTGATTTTTGTAATGTGTTTATGATTTAATCAAGGTTTTATGGATTAAATTGAGTTTTGATGAGAAAATTGGATGAACATGGTTATGGATCTGTTTTGTATTGAATCTAATTGATTTAGAGCTTTTATAAGATATGTTTTAATGTTGTAAGAAGAGATTAATTAAAGAAATCCGAAACTATGTGAATTGCTAATTTTCTAGGTTGTTAATAGTTAGATTTTGAAGTGATCTTGGTGTTGTTAGGTTGCTAGAGGTATAAGGACGTTATAAAGATGTTTTTGGATGTTAATTGATGTTTTTAAGGTGATGAAATTAGTAGGTTTTGGCTGGGCTTTGTTTATATGAAGTTTGGTGATTATTTCAGTTGTTTTAGAGAGGCGTTTGATGGTTTTAGTGAGGCAAAGTTTTGTTTGATGGTTGCAAGAAATTACAGATGCATGGAAGTGCATTAATCCTCCATTTTTAATTGGGTAAAGCAGGGGAGTTGGATCCTTTAGCTTTTGGAGAGGTTACGGAAGCTTTGAAAGCTTGATTCTCGCAACGGCAAGAGAGCTTTGGGTTGTTTGTGAGTGGAAACACGTTTTACTGCTTTTAAAAGGTTTGAAGATGGTTGTTGGGAGTTTAGAATAAGTTTGAAACACTTATCTAAACTCGGAAGTAAGTATTGGTTGAGCTATCTCTCATTTTCAATTTTGCAAAATACAATCTCATGCACATGATTATGATTTTGATTACCTAATGTTATATGCATGTTTTAGAAATGAAAGATGCTGCAAATGAATCATATATGATGATTATTGAGAATGAAAAATGATTTATGAAAGAATTTTGAGAATGCTAGAATGCATGGTTTAATGTATTGGAAAATGGTTTGATTTGATGCATATGTAAAATTGTGAGGTAATGTGGTTTTATTGAGTATATTGGCAAGTGGCTGAGATAAAATGTTATCGGATATAGTTGGCTAGCCATAGGGTTTAAAGTGCACTATAATAAGTCACCTCATGTGTGTCGAGGGGTTAATTGTGCCGGTTTCTCCCATTGGTGGATTTATACATTATAACTATTAAGGGATGCTCCGATTCGAGGACGTATGTGAAGTGGTCGAAGGAACCACTTGGGAAATCTGTGTATCCGATGTGTTTTGGTAAAATGAAATGGAACTTGGTTTTGGGTCACTTGAATGCCAATATATGAGATAATGTATCATGAGAAATGGATTATGTTTTGTATAATGTGGTTTATACATGAGATGCTCTTTAAGCTTGCTATTTAGAGATTTTTGCATATGAAGCTTAAATTAAGGTTGTGATAGAAATACATGATACATGTGTTGCAAATGATTTAAATGTGCATATATAAAGAGATTATGAAAGTATGAGATGATTTTAGCATGAGAAATATACTCTCGGTTTGGTATAAAATTGTTTTAAACGCATTGATGAGTGTTTTTGAGATTCCCTCACTAAGATTATAACTTACGCTCTCATTTCTCATCAATGCAGAGAAATAGACTCTTTGGGACAACAAACAAGCAAAGGAAATCCAAGGGCGAAGTGATTTTACAAGTATGGTTTTATAAATACTAAGTAGTAATAAGAGGCAATGTGATCAAGTTGTAATTGGGAGGGTTAATTGGTTACTCCCTAGTTTTTAAAAGTTGTATTTGGTTTTTTGGACTTGTATTGTGCTTTACATCTTGATTTGAGGGGGTTGGGATTCAATTTGCTTGCTTGGGTAGAGATCATGCCTATAAGAGTTTGTTTGAATATGATAAGTTGTGTATGATCCTTTACCAAGCTCTTATGATTGTGAAAATATTGTTTGGGATGTCTTATGATGATTAGATATTGATTGGAGTATGTTAGATTGAGCCAAAGTGTCATATGTTCGACCAAGAGGTCATTAGAGGTCTGTCTGTACCGGTACATGTCCTCAAGGATCGATATGCGGGGACCTGTCTCGACTCAATTTGGGCAAAAATGCCTTGCCTTACCGATATGCTTGGTGACCTTATCGGTATGCATTTTTGGATTTTGGGCTTGGTGTTGGTACACAGGCAACCGTACCGGTACGCCTTTTGGCTACTGGAATTCTCGCTTTCGAATATTGCATACATGTATCGATACGCTTGACGACCGTATCGATATGCCTTTGTAATTCATACCCGTATCAATACGGAGTGTTAGTGTACCAATACCCAGTTCGTTAATTATGTTAAAAATGCTTTCTGAAGTTTGATTCTTTACAGTTTAGTCCATGTTTCTTGATCATGCAATTAATTGAGTTTGGATAGTTATTTTAAGTTGAAATTTAACATGTGTGCACGAAACCTGACTAATTAAGGATTGGTAACTTTAATTTTGAGGAAGTTCTCTTAATTAGAAAAAATGCAATTTGGTCCCTGAAATGTTATTCCGTGCAATTGGATGTCAATTCAACGCCCGATTGAGTTACAAGTTTCACCGTTGTCAGTATGATCACCTTAGGATTTAATTATGCATTTAGACAAGTTAAAATGAAAAATGGACCGTTTTCTTATTAATTCCTCTAGGTTTATCTCGTCAAACCCAATATAGCTTGCTCAGTTTAGTCTTGTGACTAGACCGAGTCAAGGAGGTTACATTCTTGCTATGTGCTGATATGGACACCTAGATGGTTGATTCACTATTGATTGATGGGATTCGGATACCCAGTGAGAGGAAGAGTGTGTTGCAACACCATGGTTAAAGATTCTCGAATGTAGGATCCTGATGTTTAGTGGACGCGGGCCTCATTCGATGATGCTTGATGAGATATTCTGAGCATAGAGTGTATGATCTTGATGCTTAGTGGTCGCAAGCCTCACACATAGTGTATGATCTTGATGCTTAGTGGAAGTGAACCTCACTTCAGGTTTGTGGCATGACTTTGTGTGCTTTCGCTTGGATGATCTGGTGAGATACTGAGTATGGTTGGACCTTGTGTGCTATGTATGATGATCGCTATGATGAGAGCATGTGTTTAGGTTAATAGTGGTAGCACCACGTGTTTATTTATCTCTCCTTATTGTTTGTACTAGCTTGCATCCTTATGTTTATGATTAGCATGAAGTATAGTAGATGTGTACCACTGAGCTTTGTAAGCTCAACGCTCAGGATTGTTGTTTCTGTTTGTAGGTTGATCATTGGAGCTTGGGATCGAGGAGCACTATCGGTATGGGATTCTAGCAAGTGGTGATATATAGAGTACGATACTTGTGTTTAGTGAGCTATGTGTTCATAGTACCTTACGTGATGGAGTCCGTAATCCTTGTTTTTGAAATTGTATTAATCAAATCAAATATTCAAATGTTTTAAATTTAAATTGGAGCTCCTTTGTACTATTTTGATTATTTAACTATATTTTTAAATATTGGTTTTAAATGTGTATCCCCCTTCGCTATGTCTAGCCAAAACCGAGATAAAAGAGCTACATTAGGTTTGCCGAAGCAAACCCAAACTAATAACCTAAATTGGGTCCTTTTTTCTTTTTATCTTATTTAGATGCTTCAATTTAGATCCTAGGGTGAACATGCTTTAGCGGACACGTTGCAAAGCTATCAGATTTCAAAATAGGGTTCAAATGCTCAACCATGCATTTCGGGGACCAAAACATAATTTTTCACAAACTATAATGACTTAATTAAAATCCAAGTTACCAATCCTTCATTAATCCAATTTCATGCTCTCATGTCAAAATCCAGCTCAAAACAATCAACCAAGCATATATAACATTCAGGGATTAAAATGCACAATTTCAAAACTTCACCAGGCAGAAACCTAAGGATATACACTACATACCTATACGGACATAACCATATCGAAATGGTTCAACTAAAATAACGACTTTGTGTACTAATATAGTAGACCCCGTATCGATACGGTGTGTTGAGTAAACCTGTACCGATACGGTTCCACTCCCGTACCGATCCCTTAAAGATTATTTTCGAAAACCAAATTCCAGTAGCTAAAGAGCGTACTAGTACATAAACTCATGTACTGAAACCAATGTAATTTTTCCTCTAGGCGTACCAATACCCTTTGTAAATTTTCGATGAGCTGAGACTTCCCAGACCCCGCATACCGAAAACAGGGGACCCGCACCAGTACGTGAAGGCCTGGAATGACCTCGAGGTCTAACATATGACGCTTTGGCTCAATCTAAACATTACCAAACCTTGCCTAAACATCATTAAACATCAAAGGCATACTTTACGCAATCATGTCAGCATTTTAAGCAAATCAAACAAGCATAATTCAAATATCCACAATGTCTATAGGCATGCTCCCTACTCAACATCCAAAACATAAATCCAAAGCAATATCAAGCATATAGAGCCTCATACAAGTCCAAAACAATATTTAAAACTTGCACAAATAGGGAGTTTAACAAAACCACCCTCCCAAATGACAATTAACCACATTACCTTTATTATTACGAGTCTAAATCGAAATCGTACTTTCAAAGATCAAGTCCTTGGATTCTTTATTGCTTTCTCACTGCCTCCAACCCTTTAGTTCTCTACATTGTTTGAAAAAGAAAGCGTAAGCATGCTAGGCTTAGTGAGGAGTGCTCTAAAACAAACCACAATCAATGCATTTAAAACCGGTTACTCAAACCATTTTGAAAACCACTTAAAATATCTTTGAAAACATCATCATGATCATCATGCCTTACATATCATGCACTTAACATTTTCAAAACATGCATATTAAACCATATGCAACATGTATCATAGATTAACAACAAACCCCATTTGCTACCCCCAATTTAAGCTTTCCCATGCATAACTAACAAATGCAAGGCTTAAAGAGTAAGACATGTATAAACTAACATTATACAACACAATCCATCGCATGATACATCAATAATTATATTGTCTTACAAGTGATCATCAACCAAGTTCTACTTTACCAAATTTTACATCAGATACACGGATTCAACAAGTGTTCTCTCAACACTTCATGCAATCTCAAACTAAATTCAAGGTACCATCACAACCAGGTACAATCACAACCCAATCATCGGTTAGATGCATAATCCACTAATTGGAGTTTTCAGTGCCATATAACCTCTTAACTGTTAGGGTACTTGGATGGAGTTTTTGGTACACATAAAACCCTTAACATCCGAGGTGACTTTTTATAGTGCACTAACAATCCTATTGCCGGCCAACTATATCTGATAACATTTTAAACCACATCACTTGCCAATATAATTCATTTCATTATCATTAAATCACTGTTTTCATATACATAAATCAAAACCATTTATCTAATGCATCCAACCATGCATTAACCAATGTTGGAAAACATTATCAAAGCATGCTTTACTTCCAAATGCATCATCATCATTATATAACCATTTTCCAGCATTAAATCATGCATATAATAGTGAGAAATCAAATCGTCAAAACAAGTGCATTAAAATCAATTGCCAAATCGAGAACGAGAGAGAAATCATCCTTTACTTACTTCTGAGATTAGACCAGCATTTCAAGCTTAATCTAAACTCCCAACACAACTTTCAAACCTTTGAAAAGCTATAAATCATGTTCTCACTCACTAACAAGCAAAGCCTCGCTTGCCGATACGGTAATTACGCCTTCAAAGCTTCTGGAACTTCCGTTCAAGCTTGAGGTTCAACCTCCCCTACTTTTTCCATAACAAAATAGAGGATCCAATGCATTAAAATGCATTCATAACCCATCAACAATATTCTAAATCAAACCTCATCAATTTCCATTCAATTACCTAACCAAAACAATCAAAACCAACCCCAAATCAACTACAAACATAGACCAGCCAAAAACCACGAATCTTAACCTTCAATTAACATCAAACAACATCCAAAAACATAATTACCACATCCTTATGCTTCTAGCATACATTAAGCATCCACAACTCCTCAAAACCCATAACTAACAACCAAGGAAATTAGAGATTCACCTAGTTTCGGGATTCTAGAGTTAAAACCAACTTATTAACATTATAAACCATCAAAATTATGATTAAAACCAATCAAGAACTCAGCAAAACAGATCTAATTCAAAATCATATCAATTTCCACAATAAACCTTAATTAAGGCATTCAATCATGTTATAATCATAAAAACCCATTAGAAAACACATATAAAGGATCAAATACTTGGGAATTTCAATAAAGAACCTTGTATTAGAGTAGAAGAATGAAGCTCACCTCTAACTTTGGCTTTCCCCTTAATTGGATTGATTTTTATGAGAAAACAAGAATAAAACAATGAGGTTTTGTTAGGAAATCATCAAAAATTCTTTTGAAATCAAAAGATTGTTGAAATCAAGATTTTACCTGAGAGAATTGAAGTATAAAAGAGTGTTTGGCTGGAGAGAATTCGAGAGAAAATCTTTTAGAGAAAAGTTAGTTACGTAAAGTTTATTTTGAAAGCTAATTATCAAATTAATTCTCCAAGCCCATTTATACCTTTTTAAAACCTCTTTAAAATATCCAATTAAGGAGAAAAGTCCGATATTAGACTTTAGGAAAATAGCTCCTTAAAGATTCTAAGTTTTGTCCCTTTTCCATAAAAGTCACTAAAAATAGTTTTTCAATCTTTACATTTTGGTCACTAGCCAAAATGTCCAATTTCGAAATCCCATTTTCCAAAATTGATTTTACCAAAATCATTTACATATTAAATAATGAATTTAGGATGTTTCCCCATATTTTTATCTCTTGTAAAAATACTTATTTCAAATTAATCCTAAAACTGACTCAAATCCTCTAATTTGATCCATCGGACTGTCTAATCAACCTAGAAAATACCTAGGCCCAAAATCGAGGCGTTACAGCTCTCCCCCACTTAAGAAATTTCGTCCCTGAAATGTACCTAAAGGAAATAGATGCAGAAACCATTCTTTCATGTATGACCTACACTCCCACGTAGCCTCCTCAACACCGCAATGTCGCCACAACATCTTAACAAGATCAATCATCTTGCCACAAAGAACTTTATTACTAACATCAAGGATCTCCACCGGTTCCTCATCATTGGATAAATCTGATTGCAACTCAACATCCTCTACTATCATCACATGCGACGAATCCGAACTATACCTCCGCAACATGGATACATGAGACACATCATGAATCTTATCCAACTCAAGAGGTAAACTCAACCGGTAAGCCACAAGGCCTACGTGTTCCAACACTTTATACAGTCAAATAAACCTCGAACTTAACTTTTCTTTACGCCTAAAGCGCATCACCTTCGTCCAAGGCAAAAATTTCAAGAAAACCTTTTCCCCAACCGCGTACTCAACTTCCCTACGCATCAAATCCGCATAAGATTTTTGCCTATCTGAGGTCGCCTTCAAACGATCACATCTAAGCCTCACCTTCTCATCCATATCCTTCAACATATCAGGCATGGAAACATACTTTTCCCCAGCCTCAACCTAACACAAAGGAGTACGACACTTCCTACCATATAAGGCCTCATACGGTGCCATTTTTATACTTGACTGATAACTATTATTGTATGCAAACTCCACCAAAGGCAATTGTCTTTCCCAAGTTCCCTGGAACTTAATGATACAACACCTCAACATATCCTCCAAGATCTAAACTACACGCTCAGATTGACCATTCGTCTGAGGATGATATGAGGTACTGAAATTCAAACGAGTACCTAAAGCTCAATGCAAACACTCCCAAAACCTCAATGTAAACCGCGGATCCCTTCATAGGTACCCTCCAAGATCATGAAATATCCTCTAAGATCTAAACTACACACTCAGATTGACCATCCGTCTCAGATTGACTTGGACACCCCATGTAACCTCACAATCTTAGCGATATAGAGATCCGCCAACCTATCCAAGGTATGCGTAATATGCACTGGCAAGAAATATGCACACTTCATAGACCGATCTACAATCATCCAAATGGAATCCTTTTTAGTCAGTGTCAACTGTAACCCCGACAAAAATTCTATGGTGATCCTCTTCCATTTCCACTCTGGTATCCTCAACAGTTGCAACAACCCAGAAGGAAACTGATGCTTAGCCTTCACACGCTGACACACCATACACCTAGCAACAAACTCAGCCACATCCTTTTTCAAACCCACCCAATAGTACTCCTCCTTTAGATCTCGATACATCTTGGTACTACCGGGATGCATAGCAAAAGGACTAGCATAAGCCTCGGTCAAAATAGTTTGCCTCAGCTTATCATCACTACGCACCACTATCTGATCTTTGAAACATAACACTCCATCACCATTAAAGTGAAAATCCATAGGATTTCCATCCATGATATCTTTAACATGCGGTACCATCGCCTTATCAAAATGCTGCTTTTCTTTAATCAACTGAGACAAAGATGGCCTCACTTGTAACTCGGCCAACAAACCCTCATCACGCTTCACACTCAACCTCGCAAACATGACCCTCAACTCAACAACCGCTTTTCTACTCAAAGCATCGACCACAAAATTCGCTTTGCCCAGATGATACTCGATTGTCAAATCATAATCCTTGAGCAACTCCAACCATCTACGTTGCCTAAGGTTCAAGTCCTTTTGTGACGTCAAATACTTCAAACTCCTATGATCCATGTACACAATACATTTCTTCCCGCAAAGATAATGCCTCTAAATCGTCAACACAAACACCATCGCGGCAAGCTCTAAATCATGCGTAGGATAATTGAGCTCGTGCACTTTAAACTTCCTAGATGCATAAGCTACAACTTTCTCATCTTGCATCAACACACACCAACGTAGGATGCGTCGCTATAAACCACAAACGCTTTTCTGGAATCAGGTTGAATCAAGATTGGAGCTTGCATTAAAGCTTCCTTTAACTTCTCAAAAGCTTGATGTCTAGACTCCATCCATTCAAAATGTACATCCTTTTATAACAGCTTGGTCAATAGAGCAACAACCCTTGAGAATCCATCCACAAAGTGACAATAATAATCTGCCAACCCCAAGAAATTATGAACCTCTGTCACTGACTTAGGTTGCTTCCAACTCACCACTACTTCAACCTTTTGTAGATCCACTCGTATACCTTCTACCAAAACAAAAAGACCAAGAAAAACCACCACTTTAATCCAAAACTCACACTTGCCCAACTTGGCATAAAGCTGATTATCCAACAAGGTTTCCAACACAACCTTCAAGTGTCGATTATAATCTTCCTCGTTACGAGAGTACACGATAATATAATCAATAAAAACTACTACGAATTGATCCAAGAATTTATGGAATACCTTATTCATCATATCCATGAAAGCTACATGCGTATTCGTCAACCCAAACAGCTTCAACAGAAACTCATAATACTCATTCCTCGTAGGAAAAGTAATATTTGACATATCTTTTTCTTTAACCTTCAACTGATAGTATCCAGATCTCAAATTGATCTTAAAACACTGTAGCACGCCGAAATTAATTGAACAAGTCGTCAATCCATGGTAAAGGATACTTATTCTTAACGTCAACTTATTTAGCTACCGATAATCAATACACATCCTCATTATGCCATCCTTCTTCTTCACAAACAACACCAGTGCACCCCACGGTGACACATTAGGTCGAATGAAACCATGGTCCAACAACTCTTAAAGTTGCCTCTTCAACTCCTTCAACTCTTTTGGTGCCATATGATACGGTGTAATCGACACTGAAGCCGTATCTGCATACATCTCAATACCAAAATCTACCTCCCTATCTGGCGGCAACCCATGCAACTCCTCTAGAAACAATTCTAAAAATCACAAATGATACGAATATATTTAGTTCGTACTTCCATCATATTCGGGTTCATAACATAAGCCAAATATGCTTGACACCCACACTCTAACAACTTCTTTTTACTTCCAAAGCCGAAACCACATTGGATAAGAACTTAACATTCTCACCCACAACCACCACTTTATAATCATCGGCAAGTTTCAACGAAACTCACTTGGTTACAAATTCAACCACAATCCCATGCTCAGTCAACCAATCCATACCTAAGATCACGTCAAAGCCATGAAATGGCAGTTCCATCAAATTGGCCGCAAACACGTGACCTTGAACCATCAAAGGACATCTCCTGAACAACCTCATCGTAACAACTGTCTCTCCAAAAGAACTTGTTACTTGCATACCCACAGTTAACATTTGTACCGGTATATCAAGCAAATGCGCATGCTCATGCAAAATATATGAATGAGCAAAACCAGAATCTATCAGAGAAAGTAATAGCATAGACTGTAAGGTAAAAGTACCTGCTATCACATCAATTTTATTCCTCATCTCGCGATGCACATAGATCCTTACGGGTCCACCATCCTCAGGTTAAACCACCACTGTGTGAGCAACAGTCCTCTGTCCTTCCTCATTTCGCTGGAAATTACCTCGACCGCTCCCATGGCCTCTCTGTGGTGTAATAATATGTACATGTATTTGTCTACCTCTAGCCAACAACGGATAATCACGTCTCAAATGATCCCCAAAACCATAACTCTAACAAGAATTAGCAACAACAATCGAAGGAGCGTATCCCTCCCTGGCCAAACATAGACAGTCTCGCCTCATGTGATCTCGCGATCCACATGCCCAATAAGTATTATGCAATGCTCTAACCTGGGTACTTTAACCCTGCGACCCTCGCCCAACATTACTTCTACCTCATCTCTGTTCAGGGCGATACCTCTCTTATCACAGTGTCTCTTAGACTGACCACCACCAGAACCGAAATCTGCAACTCTATTTCTAGAGCCAGAACCTTCCGAACGAAAAGATAAACCTAGGCTCTGCTCGATTTCCTTTGCCTGTGTAACCAATACGTCGAAATTTGTATAGTCAGTAGCCAACATGTATGTCTTAACATCCTGTACCAATCCGTAGCAGAATTGGTCATAACGATACCTCTCATCCGGTACCAACTCAGGCGAATACTGACTTAACCTCACAAACTATACCTCGTACCCAGATATTGACATACTGCCCTGAACCAAGGCTATGAACTCAAGTTTCTTCTCATCCAAGTATCTAACTCTCAGATACTTTTTTCTGAAGGCATCTTGAAAGAATTCTCATGCCACATCACTAGGTTCCATGCCCGTGATCATAATAGTCCACTAGCTATATGCATTACCTTGCAATAGTGACACAACACATCCCAGCTTACGAGCATCATCACACCCTATTTGATCCAAAATCTGATCTGTACTGGCAAACCACTCCTAGGATGCCTCAGGTGTCAACCCTCTAAACTCAACTCCTCACAAACTACGCAAACGCTCTAACGGCAATCCCATATTAGCAGCAACAACCGGTGTCGGTATAGGTACATGCACTCCAGCCACCGTAGCCTAAAATACTCCAATAATCGTCTGTATCAAAGGCATCATATCACCATACACTGAACCTGCTGTGTAACATCCCCTTCTCGGTTTGATCAAAATTTGGGTTAGAAAGAGTTATCGATAAATAATACGGTTACCGAGTCAATAATTTTGAAGCTAAGTGTAATAATTCATGTATCAATTCTTCATAGTGTAAAATAAAGACATTTCTAATTTATAAGGTTTGATCAATTTCTAATTTGGATCAATTGGTAACTTATTAAAGCTTAGGGACCAAAATATAAATTCTATAAAATATAATGACTTGCCTAAAATTAGGTTACCCATAAGAAGCTTAATACTTGATTATCCTACATATAAATTTCTGTCATGATCAGAGTTCATTGGTGACCTTAATTACATCACATAAGATTCAGTGAGCAATTTACAACTTTTTAAAACCTTTTAAAACAACTTTTAACCAATTTACCTACCTCCGTACCAATATTCGAAGAGGCCGTATCGGTACGCCTATGTCAAGGCCGTTAAATTAGTTATATTTATTAAGAATCGTACCAGTATAGGTTCATCTGTATCGGTACGCTATGCAGGAATCAAATTCCAGAATCGACCAGCCGTACCGAAACGCCTAGGTCCGTATCAGTACGCTTGGTCAACGCTTGCAAGGTCAACTATCGGTATCGATACAGTATCAATACGATGCTACAGTAATTTTTATTGACTAAAACCCGTATCGATACACCAAAAATCCATATCGGTATGCTCTGTTACTTGTGTCCCAAAATGTACACCCATACCGATACGCCATCACCTATACCGGTAAGGACAGACATGTAATGACGGATTTTATCTGGTTTTTCAACAAATTAAGGGCCTTAACCTTGTCCAAATGTTATCAAATTTTACTAGCAAGCTTATACACCATAAATCTACATGAAGGTCAAATTTTACGCCAAAACGAATCCATTTACCGTGTTTTTCCTTATTGGTGCATTTTAGGCCATTAATCTCTATTTATCAAAACATCAACATACCGTATAACAAGTCTTGACTCATTTAACATAGTAGACCATATGTACATACAAATTGGGTCTAAACTAACATGTCTAGACCCTATGCCACCTTTCTAGGAGTTTAAGGACAAAGGTTATATAACATGTAACTTCGTGACTTGCTACAAAACCTCCTCGCTTCGATCCTTGATTCGACAAACTTTTAACCTGAAAATGCATGGAAATGAAATGCATTAGGCTTACTTAGCCTAGTGAGGTAGTCAACAATAACAACATGTATTTCAATAATATCATGAACATGGATAACAATGTAGGTGTATCTCAAATCATGTTTAACAATATTTGTATTACTCGTTTATTTTCCTTGGATCGACATGTAATATGGATACGCGAATTCCCAACCAACATTACCAACAATAAATGATTAATATCCTCCAGCATCGCTAATAAGGCCAACACTAACATATCCCGCCAACATCACCAAATAGAGCCTTAGCTCAAGGACCGTAGTCCACTTCATACCAATGAGCTCATGAATTCTATGGCATGCCAATTGTATCCCCATGTCTATTCATATCCAAGGATTCAATACTTAGGCCAATATCAATAACAATATCAATAGCAGTAGCAATAGCAATAACGGTAGCCATGACAATGTCAATGTAACTTTAACAATATACCATAATCAATATGGCCTTTCTCAATGTTTCAATGATATCAATAACGATGCAATGATTTGATAATTAACTTGTCAATGAAATGAGCATACAAAAGCTTACCAATGATACTTTTAACAAGGTTTTTCTTATGTTCATACCTTGATCAACGATGATGATATAGTAAATCAATATCAATGAATTCGAAAAGGCACCTAGCCAATCTCTAGGCTCCGACTACACCCACCGATGAATTTTGAGGCTTTCAAAGCTCCCGATGACAACTCCTTTATTCTTGAGCTTGGTACAATTGGAAGGATTTAGAGATTCTTCACCTTGATTTTCTCAAGCTACAAAGAAATAGAAATTTACAAGAACTTGAATATCGATTTTAGACTCATATCACTTATTAGCTATGAAAAACAATAACAAATAGGTTGTGATATCCCTAGAGAATTTCTAGGGTTCCTTGATTCTTAAACTTGGAACTAAACATGGATTAGCCATGGAATCGATAAACCAATTGAGGGGGAAAACTTACCCAATCGATAGCTACAATCTAGGATTAAGAAAATTAAGAAAATCAAAGCTTGGATAAATCTCTAATGGTGGTGTTTGCTTAGCTAAGTTCGGAGGTTGAAGACGAAAATGGAGGGTGCTTGCTTGAAGTCTTTACCGGGTAAGCTTTCTAAACTCATTTATTCTCTTTTACTAATTTTAATTGTTTGGCTTTCCTTTGGATGAAGGAACCTCATCCCAAAACACCACGTATTTGGTGACTAATATTGAGGAGGGGCTAATTGCAAGGTTAGTCCCTCAAATATTCAAACTTTATACTTTTGTCCCTTAACTTTCAATTTTCTCAATTTAGTCACTGAAATAAGTTTCAAAGTTTACAATGGTGTCCTTAAAAAATATCAATACTTAACTGGGATTCAATAATCCAACAATTTACCACTTAGTCAAAGGTTAACTCTATAGTTTGACTTTCCGGTGCAAGATTTCTGGTTGCTTAAATTAAATTCTGATTAGGCCCAGTTTCGGGGTGTTACAACTCTCCCCCGTTAAGAAAAATTCATCCTCAAATTTTTACCTGAATTGAAGAGATATGGGTATTGGTTTTTCAGGTTCTCTTCCGGTTCCCAGGTAGCTTCTTCGACCTTGTGACTTCTCCGGAAAACTTTGACTAGAGAAACGTTCTTGTTTCGAAGCCTCTTGACTTCCCTTACCAATACTTGTACTGGTTCTTCTTCATATGTTAAATTGGGTTGGAGTTCTACTGATTCAGGCTCAATAACATGAGATGGATTCGATCTGTAATTGCGGAGCATCGATACGTGGAATACATCATGAATCTTGCTCATCTCCTGAGGCAAAGCTAATCGGTAAGCTACAGGACCAACTCTTTTTGTCACCTCAAAAGGTCCAATGAATCGGGGACTTAACTTCTCCCTCTTGCCCAAACGGAGAATCTTCTTCCATAGGGAGACTTTTAAGAAAACCTTCTCACTAATTTCATATTGTATATCTCTTCTCTTAAGATTAGCATAAGCCTTTTGTTAGTCAAAGGAAGCCTTTAAACGGTCATGAATGATGGTAACCTGTTCTTCAATTTCCCGAAGTAAGTTAGGGCCCAAAATCCTGCCTTCACCAAGTTCAGACCAACATAGCGGTGTTCTACATCTCCTGCCATACAATGCTTCATACGATGTCATCCCGATAGACGATTGATGACTATTGTTGTAAGAAAACTCGATGATAGGTAGGGATATCTCTAAAGTTCCTTTAAAATCAATAACACATGCACGAAACATGTCTTCCAAAACTTGAATTACCCTTTCTTATTGGCCATCAGATTGAGGGTAAAAAGTTGTACTGAGGTTGACCCGGGTATCTAAAGCTCCTTGCAATACTTTCCAGAATCGGGAAGCAAAATGAGGACATCGATCAGAAATAATTGATTTAGGTACTCCGTAGAGTCTAATCATTTGATGTAGAAGTCAGCTAACTTGGGAAGACCGTAGTCCATTCTAACGTGTAAGAAATGAGTTGATTTGGTAAAATGGTCAACAATGACCCAAATATAATTATTCTTAGCTGGGGTCAACGGTAAACCACTGACAAAGTCCATAGTTATTCTTTCCCACTTCCATTGGGGAAGTTCAATGGGTTGTAATAATCCTGTGGGAACACGATGCTCAGTCTTGACTCGCTGACACGTAAGATATTTTGATACAAACTCTGTAATAGCCTTTTTCATACCAGGCCACCAATACAATTCTCGAATGTCCTTATACATCTTCACTGACCCCGGGTGAACCAAAAAAAGTCTACAATGAGCTTCTTGAGAATATCATCATGAAGAGATTCACCATTTGGTATACAAATCCTATCACGGAAACACATGAGTCCTTTAGAATTAAATTTCAAATCAGAGATAGAATCCTCCTAAAGTTTAGAAAAGATGGCTTGTAATTCAGGGTCTTGATCTTGCAAGGATTTGATTCTCAACATAATGGTACACTGAACTTGAATTTCAACTACTAAAGATCGGTGCTTTCGTAATTTGAAATAAGTGTTGATAGCTTGATGAGCTACAATGCAATAATGATGTTGTAATTCCAAATATACTTGTCAATACTTGAGGTTCAAAATCCAACATTAATACTTACCAGACGAAGGTTTGCAGCTGAGTGCATCAGCTACAACATTGACCTTGCCCGGGTGATAATCAATAACAAGGTCATAATCCTTGAGAAATTCTATCCACCTTCTTTGATGAAGATTAAGCTCCTTTTGGGTTAACATATACTTAAGGATTTTGTGATCGGTATATAGGTAGCATTGCTCTCCGCAGAGGTAATGCCTCCAAATCTTTAAGGCAAAGACAATCGGAGCCAATTTAAGATCATGGGTAGGGTAGTTTAATTTATGTGGCTTAAGTTGTCTCGATGCATAAAAAACAAATTTTACCTTCTTACATCAATACACATCCTAACCCCTGATGCGATGCATCACTATATACAATATAGTCTTTTCCAGACTCAGGTTAGGTTAGGACTGGTGCATGAGTCAACACTTGTTTAAGCTGATCAAAACTACATTGCTGCTTCTCAGTCCATTCGAAAGAGGTATCCTTTCGTAGAAGTTTAGTTAATTGTGTTGCGATGATAGAAAATCCTTTGATGAATCTTCTATAATATCATGCAAGAGTGAGAAAACTACGAACTTCACCAACAGTCTTCGATGGCCTCTACTCTACTATAGCTTGACTCTTCTTCGGATCAACTTGAATACCTTCTGCAGATATTACATATCCCAGAAATGAAACTTGAGTGAGCCAGAACTCACACTTACTAAACTTGGCATATAGTTGTTTGTCCTAAAGGGTTTGAAGCACAATTTGAAGATGACCACGATGCTCAGCTTGGTTCTTGGAATAGATCTGTATATCATCAATAAAAACTACTATAAACTTGTCAAGGTAGGGTCTAAAACCCTGGTTCATAAGATCCATAAAGGCATTCGGTGCCTTGGTTAACCTGAAGGGCATAACCAAAAATTCATTGTGGTCGTACCTTGTACGAAAAGTAGTTTTAGGCATATAACATTCTTTAACTCTTATTTGATAGTACCCAAACCTAAGGTCTATCTTGGAAAAGACGATTGCATCCTTAAACTAATTAAACAGATCGCCAATTCTTGGTAAGGGATACTTATTCTTGATGGTAAGCTTATTCAATTGCCGATAATCAATGCAAAGGTGCATAGATCTATCATTCTTCTTAACAAAAAACACTGGAGCTCCCAAAGGTAAGGACCTCGGTCAAATGAAACCTTTATCTAACAGGTCTTGAATCTATACCTTAAGCTCAGCGATTTTAATTGGTGCCATGCGGTAGGGTGCAATAGAAACCGGAGTGGTTTCAGGTTACACTTCAATCCCAAATTCAACTTCACGGGTGGATGGTAATCTCGGAAGCTTATCAGGGAAAATATCAAGAAACTCTTGCACGATATCTATATCTTGTAACTGAGGTTCTTCCTTGCTTGCAGTAGCATACAACAATGATCTCTTACCCCTAGAGTCTATGAGAGTCACATTCTCATTTCCAAGACCTCTAAGGTACAATTTCCTATTCAAACAATCCACCCAGTCTTGATGCTCTCCGAGCCAGTCAAGCCCCAAAATAACATCGAACTCATGAATAGGAAGGGCCATGAGGTTAGCCGGAAATGGTATCCCTTGTACCACAAGGGAATAATTTTTACATATTACTCCAATTACAACATTATCCCGTAAAGGATTGATCACGGTAATTTTAGAGGCTAAGGCTCGGATGTTAACTTAAATCTTCTAATTAACATAGTACTTATAAAGGAATGAGTAGATCCAAGATCAATCAATGCATAAACAAGATGGGTATACAGTTCAACAGTACTTGCTATAATGTCTTGATCCTTATCCTCTTCTCTGCTTCTCACGTGGTAAACTTGGGCAGAAGCTTTAGATTATTATCGATTAGGAGTTCTTGTAGAGCCACTAGGTCTCCTAAAAGCTCCCGATACAACTTGTTTCTGCCCCTTACTCTTAAAAGACTGAGCAGGCGATGCTAGAATCGCCGGTGCAGAAGACTTAGAAGCATTCATCGGTCAATCTTTGATGTAGTGAACTTGCTTACCATAAAAGAAACATGCTTCAAATTGTCTACGGCATTACCTCGTACGATGCCTTCTTTGATAGAAATTACATACAGGGTATTGTGACTCTCAGCCTGAACCTCTGGTACTCTCAATAGAGGTAGTTTTCGCAGCAGATTGAGACATGGCTTGAGGCTTGGCAAAATTGCATGATCGAGAAGACTGCTGATGATATTATTGCCTGAATCCCTGTTATTTTCCTTTCTTATATGGAAAAGGTGGACGAGAATCATCTCGAGGCCTTTTCTCAGACCTTGATAGTCCATTAAACCTCTGCGACCTCTAGGCAGCTTCAATAGAGATCACTCGATTCACAAGCTCTTGGAAATCTGTGATTCCCAAAACAGTGAATAAGGGTTGAAGCTCATCACTTAACCCAGCTACAATCATTCTGCACTTCTCTTCTTCTTTTTTGATGTACTCAGCTTCGTATTTGTAATACTTACAGAAGTTGTGGTTGTACTGTTCCACTGGCCTCCCACCTTGCTTAAGGTATAGGAAAATATGCCGCCTTTCAGCTAGATAGTATTCACTGATATACTTCTTCCTAAACTCACACAAGAAGAACTCTCATTTACAGCTTCTTAGGGAGCAGTAAGTATAGTGGTTTCCCACCAATGCAAAGCCTCGTCTGCCAACAAGGCTAAGGCACACTCGCTCTTATGTTTGTCTGAACACTGTAACTGCTTGGTCAAAATTCTTATCATGCTATCCAACCAATATTTCGCTGCTTCAGGATCCTCACCAGCCTTACTTGTGAAGGTAGTGGCTCAGTGTTTAGCTAATTTATCGATAGGGGCTCAACTTATAGAAGTGGTAGCTACAAAGGATTGTGTGGACTGCTCAGACTTAAGAGTGGCCCTAAACTGCTTGAACATCTCAATGATGTTTTTGTAACATTCAAATTGAGAAGTTTGCAACACGGGTTCATGATTCGATGGTTCTTGTGGAGGAATTTATAGATTTGGAGTGTTTTCCCCTCTTTTCTCCTTGCCATTAGTCGATGAGCCAACAATATGCTCAACCTCTTTGTGAGCTTTCTTAGAGTCAGACACATGTACTATAAAAAGGAAAGATGATCGGATTAATAGCAAGTCACAATATAAACAAAAATAAACTCCTAGGTGGCATATACAATACAATAACTATGCAATAGACATCAGTTTAGTCCTAGAATCGACTAAAATCTAGCTCTGATACCATAAAAGTACCACCCCTTTACGGTCTGATAAGAATCTGGGTTAGAAAGAGTTATCGATAAACAATACGATGTCTGAGTCGATAATTTTGAAGCTAAGTGTAATAATTCATGTATCAATTCTTCATAGTGTAAAATAAAGGTGTAATAGCCCATTTTGATCGGGCCTTAAAACCCATTACAATTGAAAAAACCACCCAGGCCAATACATCAACACAAACAAAGATACATACCATCAGACTTTTTTAACCCATACCCATTGGCCCAATAATTAAACCCAACCCAAAAAAGTTATAACCTAAACTAAACCTAACCCTAATATCAGAACCCCTAGCCGTCACCGGCCATGGCCGTTCATCTCACCCTTCGTGCGTGGCCGCAATGCGCGGCTATTCCCTTGGCCAACGGCTGCCACACGTCACACCAAGCCAAGCTGCACTGCCAGGCGTCACGCCGACATTCGGCCACTGCTCCACCGCTCACCGCCCTGTAAAAAGCAAAAAACAAGTTGTAATATTTTATTTGGATATTGGTACCAAAATGGGTTATAAAAAACCCAGATCTAGTTTGTAATAGGGGCCTTTGGTTCAATAAAAATGGGGGATTCAGTTCGAAAATAATAAAAAGGGGAGTTCTTTTTTAATAAATTTTTTTCCAAATCTGGGCTCTTTTCAGATATACAAAAAGTAAAAATCAAGAAAGACTTCCATATTCGAAATATTCAAGGGTAAGAATAAGGAAAGTATTTATTTTTCGAATATAAATAAAATAAAAACAAAGGGGCCTCAATTTTTTACCTCAGTTTGATTCCAAACCCGCGTCGCTGTCGTTGCTCACGACCAAGGATGAGTCATAGACAAACTGATCGTCTTCTTGGTCGAGCCAAATACCTTAGATTTGATTAAAATGGGGGCTTTGTATTGTTCATTTCGGGGTTTAAGTAAAAAATGAGAGAATGAAAGAAGGGGAGGAGGCGGCCGATTCAAAAATTAGGCAAAAATAGATTTAGGTTTTAATTCTAGGTATATATTAGGGTAAAAAATTGGTTTAGTTACAAACTAAACCCCTCCGCATAAATTTTTTTTACTCTGAGTCTGCCGCATGGGATAATTTCTCCTCTGGTCCCTGTAAGTTTTAATTTATTTTTAATTTGGTTACTAAAGTACATTTAATCCGATTTTAAGTGGCCTAATTACACGCACAGTCCCTCCGCACTTAAAGTATTTTCATTTTGGGTATGCCGCATGGTTTAATCACCCGTGCAGTCCCTAAAATTTTTGAACCTTTTGCAATCCAATCTTGAAATCCGACTTAACCAATTTTAAAAGGGGATAGTTGCGGCTATGGTCCCTCTACTTAAGTATCCTTTACAGGCTTGCCTTTTAATTTGTATTTCCATGCATTTAGTCCATTTTTCTAACTGTTCAATTTTCTGTTTTTTAATTTAGTCACTGTTCTTTTTTATTATTATTTTTATTATATTGTTATATATTTTTATATGTTTATATTTATATGTTATTATATATATCATTACTATGTATAATTATTATTATATATAAATTATATGTTTATTATATATTACTTTTTTTTCATTATATTAAATTATTATATTATATGCTATATTGGATTACTATTATTATTATATTATTATTATTATTATTATTATTATTATTATGACTAGATGTTATATCTTGTTTAATATTATTCTATAATATTATTATCATATTATTAAAATTACTACTGTTATATTATATCATTAGTATTATTAGTAATTACTATTATTGTTATTTACTTATTTATAGTTTAATACATATTATTATATATTCGTATATATTATAAAGTTATTTGTTTTAATCAAATTTTAAACCAAAAATAAATTTTAGGGATTATCGTGAAAAACGCATCTCGAACATAAGGGGTGCCACTTTCTGTTAATCTCTATCGCAAAATACTATTTTTAAATTATAAATTATAATTTTTCAAAATAGGTTCCCTTTATTTAGGAATCTAACGGAAATTATGCCCCGGGCGTAGGGGTGTAAATTCATTTCGTACAAAAAATATTCATTTTTATATTTTAATGGGATCACAAATTTTAGATTAAATTTGAATTCTTAATTTCTCTCGTTTAGACAATAAATAATCGACCAGGTACCAAATTTGGGCGTTGTGGGGGTGCTCACCCTTCCCCACGCGTAACTGACTCCGGAACCTGTTTTCTGGTTTTCACAGACCAAAACTCGTTTTTTATTAAAATAACGTAAAGACTCGTTTTATTAAAATAACCGAATTTTCAGGTGTTCCAATCGCACCTAAAACAAAAAGTTTGGTGGCGACTCCATTCCATCCAAAATATTTTTCGTAAGAACGCGTCAAGCGCTCATCGCGGCGCGCGGGGCCTGTTGTTACAACTTGGCGACTCCCTTGGGGATTACTGTTTTTTGAGAGTCGAGCCACCGGTCGATTATTTTCAGTCTTAATGTGTGGAAACTATAAATTCAGTTTAATTTATTTTGTGATCATTTCTTATTATTTTCAAAAGTTTTACAAAAATTCTTTAAAAAATTCTTCCTTGTTTTTTTTACATATCATGAGCTCTATGCCCGAGCTCCATCCCTTTTAAGTGGGAGTAAGAAGCTACGCCTTCGTGAGGTATCGCCTCCATGCAAGATAGTGGATCACTTCTAGGATACATCGGTACCTTTGTCGCCGTGATATTTTTATCTTCGACAGACTTAGGGAAATATATCCTCCTGAATTGATGTCTTAGCGACAGTTCAGGTACCGTTACTCTAGAACCTAAACTACATGTAGTGAACCATAGCAGCCTACCTTGTCTAAAACTATACCAAAACTCTGCCCGTTTAGAGAGTCACCCAATAGGTGCATGGTAGAAAGAGTTAGGGGGTTTCTTTAATTTCTTTCAATTATGCCCTTTAATTTCAGTATCATTTATTTTCTCGCAATAAAGCATATACTATGTATCATCCAAATATATTTTATGTGGGTAGAAAAGCATGTTCGGGTATGATCCTTTTTTGTTTAAAATGTACGGGTAGAAAGCATGATGGGGTATGATTACTTTTATTCGAATGAAGCATGTGTACTTGCAGGTTCTGTACCTCTTAACTTTTGCGATACATCATCATTATTAATTATTATGTTCGTACTAACCTATTTTTATTTTTTTGCATTGCATTGACATCTCATATTGCATGCATTCGTATCACATCATACTGCATAATCATTTCTTGTTCGAGCCCCTGATCCTGAGAGAATTGCGATCGCAGTGATTTTGGGGCATCCGATCTGGCCGAGTTAGCATTGGTTTTCACTCGAAACAAGACTAAAAATGGATGACCATTTGGAAAAGGCTGAAAAAGTGTGTAAAGATATCAAGAGTGACATAAATCAGAACTTGGAAAAAGCACAACAAGCAACTCGCGAATACATCTCACAGTCACAAGAGGATTTACTGGCCAAGATAGCTGCGATGTTGGTAGGAAAAGATCCTGAAAGGGGAAAAGGATTGGCCATTGACCATGATGCTCTACAAAAATCAGAAAATCATTTCGACAAGACACATTTACAAGAGTCGGCTTTAGATGGGAAGCAGCAAGGTCTCCATGCTGGATCTTCATCGCACAGAGGAACTAAAGAACGCTCTGTCCCAGATCTGAACGAAGTAGGTAAGCCGAAGGTCGAAATACCCAAGCAGCTTGAAGATTGGTTTCAACTGCTCGAGGAAAAATTTATAGCTGCAGAAGGGGCAAATGCAGTCCGTGAATTAGACGCAAGTGAATTAAGCATGGTCCCTGATCTGGTATTACCTCCAAATTTTAAAATGGCAGAGTTTGAAAAGTTCGATGAACAAGTTCTCTGTCTGCTCACCTCATCATGTTCTACCGAAAAATGATGGGGCATGTTGATAATGATAAGCTTTTAATTCACTGTTTTCAAGACAGTTTGAAAGGGTCTGCTGCCAGGTGGTACAACCAGCTTAGCCGGGATAAGATACCATCATGGAAGGATCTGGCTAAAGCTTTAACAGAGCAGTACAAACATAAAACAGACATTAACCCATGTCGATTAACATTGCAAAACATGAAAAGAGGCCCAATAAGAGCTTTAAACAGTATGTGCAAAGGTGGAGGGATGTTGCAGCGCAAGTACAACCACCACTACTTGAAAGGGAGATAACACTTACTTTTGTTAAAACCTTAGAAGATCCATTCCCGAAGTATATGCTGGGAAATACAACCAAGAACTTTGAAGACCTTGTGACATCAGGTGTGCTCGTTGAAGAAGCCATCAGACAAGGGGAAATCATAGATCCTAGCAGTGTGATCATTAGAGGAAGAAGTGGATCAGAGGTTTATATGGTGGGATCTTATCCATCTAGCCAGCCTTGGTCCCTATGCTAATCAAACTATTCATACTCAAGCCAACCTATGATGTTTCAGAAAGATGTCCATCCAATCCCGGTAGCATATACAAAGTTGCTTTCAATGCTTGTTGAGAAAAACTTGTTAGTCCCGGTTCACTCTAAACCGAAAGAGCTTCCTTACCCAGAAGGCCATGATGTTAATGTTGTGTGTGATTATCATCTGGGAAGTACGGGCCACAATACCGAGAATTATGGAGCCCTGAGATGAACTGACGATGGGATAATGTGGAATCTGCCTAAAATTTAGACAACCTTTTGAGACACCTTTGTATCTTAAATCTCTTTTTGAGTAGTGCATGAAATAGACCTTTTACCTAGGCCCGAAAGCAAGAGGTAATCTTTTGTAAGGGCGTGTGTCTGTTTGTTTTTATTAAATAATGCATTTCTACAAATTTTCTTAAAATTTAGCTTATTCATATGTCATGATTTTCCCATACATATATATATATACGTGGATATAAGGGGCCCCTATTTTTGAAAAATCATATTTTAGGAAAATAATATTCTTTGCTCATGCATTTCTACAAAACAAAAGATTTCTTGCAATACTCTTTATAGAGATTTAAAGTACATGGACCTAAGGCAGGTGTCTACACAAATCAGAAGTTTAAGGCCTTCAAAGTACCCAATAATGATATCCAAGGCCAAGATTAAGTGGGGCATCAAAACAGACTTGAGAAGATTTGACCAATGATAAATTCAACTTCCCTTCAGAAAAAGAAAATAGATTACGCCAAAGGTCATTCAGCTCAAAAATTCCAATTCAAAATGAGAACAACGAAATTTGGGGGGCGGGGAAAACTTTTGTTGGGGCAAATTTTGAACAAAAATGAAACCAGAAGATTAAGTTGAGCCAGAAGAATAGGACTTCTGCAAGTATTCTATGTATCTTCATTCATCATGAGGGCATACATGAAAGCATATGCATCATTGCATCACCAAACATTCATACATCATCCAGTTTGTCATAACGCATACATAACTTGAAGATTCTGACAAGAATTTCATGCACCTTTGCATCATCAAAAAAGCATCCACATGCATGTCATTTGCATAAATACATTATCGAAAAATAACTTTGCACTTGTTACTCAAAAGAGTTTCTTAATTTCGTCCTTCCTCAATGACATTTTCTCTCAAACTAAGAATTTCTTAATTCCATCCTTTCTCAAGGATGTTTTTCTCAAAATGGAAATTTCTTAATTCTATCCTTTCTTAAGGACGTTTTTCTCAAAACGTGAATTTCTTAATTTTATCCTTTCTTGAGGACATTTTCTCAAAACAAGAGTTTCTTAACTCTGTCCTTCTATAAGGAAATTTTCGTCAAAAACGAGAATTTTTTAATTTTATCCTTTCTTAAGGATGTTTTTCGTAAACATGAGTTCCTTAACTCTGTCCTTTCATAAGGACATTTTTCTCAAATCGGAATTTTTTAATTCCATCATTCCTCAAGGACACTTTTCTCATACATGAGTTTCTTAACTCCATCTTTCCATAAGGACATTTTCTTCAAAAACTAGAATTTCTTAATTCCGTCCTTTCTTAGGGACTTTTTTCTCAAATCGAAATTTCTTAATTCCATCCTTTCATAAGGATATTTTTTCTCAAAAAACCAGAATTTCTTAATTCCATCCTTTCGTAAGGATACTTTTTCTCAAAAAACAGGAATTTCTTAATTACATCCCTTCATAAGGATATTTTCCTCAAAACATGAATTTCTAAATTCAACCCTTTCATAAGGATCTTTTCTCAAAAGATATCTTCTTAAATCAACTTTATCTTTTCTTAAAGATATTCGATCATTTCTCAAAAAAAAAAGAAAAAAGATTTACAGGACTAACATCCTTAAACAGGAAGGAGCAAATAGTTGTCAACGAATTCCAATATCCTTGACATGGGGTAAATATTGTTTGGCGCCTTCAACCCAGAAGAAATAGACACACATCAACAAGATCCTACATCCTTAACACGAAAAATTCCTATCTCACCCGTAACATGGTGTAGCATATCAACTCTCTTCTGTAGATTTCATCACTCTGAAGTGGTAGTAGAATGGACACCTCAACTGTCTCATCTCCCTGAACTGGCAGCAGAATGAGCACCTCAACAAGTTCATATCCCTGAAGCGGCAGCGGAATGGACCTCTCAATCATCTCATCTCCCTGAAGGGCAGTGGAATGAGTACACCAGCAAGTTCACCTCCTTGAAGTTCATAGTAGATTCCACATTTTTGAGATCTTGCTTCACCGTTGTTAGTGCAGTCAGTCAGATTTTTGTCCCCTTCTAGTTTCTCCATTGTTGGTGCGACTAGACCAGATGTTTTTCTCGGATCTTTTCTCCAAACATATGGGTAAAAAATCAGAAATAAAAATAAAAAATCATCAAAAATTCAAAAAAACAAAAAGAAAGAAAAAATAATGAAAATAATGAAAAATAAAAATTGAAAAAATCCAAAAAATGAAAAGGCAAAAAAAACGAAAAAAAAACCCGAAAAACAAAAAAAAAAGAAAAAGAAAAAGAAAACCAAACTTCTTCTCCAGATCACGTCTCTTCGTCAGAGTTGTAGCGGATCAAACTTCTCCAGATCACGTCTCTTCGTAAGAGTTGCAGCGGATCAAACTTCTTCTCTAGATCACGCCTCTTTGTCAGATTTGCGGCGGATCAAACTTCTTCTCCAGATCACGCCTCTTCTTCAGAGCTGTAGCGGATCAAACTCTCTTCAACTCTTCGTCAGAGTTAGCGGATCAAACTTCTTCTCCAGATTACATCTCTTCGTCTGAGTTGTAGCGGATTAAACTTCTTCTCTAGATCACGTCTCTTCGTCAGAGTTGTAGCGTATCAAACTTCTTCTTCAGATCGCATATCTTCGTCAGAGTTGTAGCGGATCAAACTTCTTCTCCAGACTGCGTCTCTTCGTTAGAGTTGTAGCGGATCAAACTTCTTCTCCAGATCACATTTCTTCATCAGAGTTGTAGCGGATCAAACTTCTTCTCCAGATCACATCTCTTCGTCAGAGTTGTAGTGGATAAAACTTCATTCTCCATATCACGCCTCTTCGTCAGAGTTGTAGCGGATCAAACTTCCTTTTCCATATCACGCCACTTTGACAGAGTTGTAGTGGATCAAACTTCTTCTCCAGATCATGCCACGTCGTCGATGTTATAGATGGATCAAAGCCATTTTGACAAGTCTAATAGAAATGTTGGCACAACGTGCTTAAACACAGTGAAGTTTAGGATAATGGATAATTCTAATGTCCATCGAAAATCCATTTTCTTGAATGGTCAAAGGAAAATAAATCCTTCAGAAAAATCTAATTTCATGATTGGTATAAACTGATTGTACCCAGGGGAATGATACAACTAGCCCGGAGCAAACAACTACCGGTAAAGGCAACTCAAATTCGTTGATCCTTGTGCATTTGGGAAAAATGCAAAAGAGATCTATGAAGCTCTGGATCAAAGCTTGCTGACTTCCGGTCTTGCCTCCTCGACGATATTGTAGCTGGGCCAAACCTTTATTGTTCGATCCTGTGTCTTCATCAAAGTTGCAGCTGGATTAAGTTTTGCAGACCTTACATCTCCGTCAGTGTTGCAGTTAGGTCAAATTTTCTCCAGGCATTGCGTCGTTGTCAAAGTCGTAGCAAGCCAAGCGCATTTTGTCTTTCCCAACGGATCTTCTATTTCGAAGAGTTTGCTTACAAGAGCGGCGAAGCAGATCAAGTGAAGCTCGAGAAGAAACGGTGGCCTGAGAAACAAATCCTGACCTGACCGGACAAAAATGGTCATCTTTTTGTCTTTGCTCCATTGTCGTTGCACAACAATGAGCAAAGAAGGGCAGCTGTAATAGCCTATTTTTGACCGGGCCTTAAAACCCATTACAATTGAAAAACACACTAGGGCCCATACATCAATCCAAACAAAGATACATACCCATCATACTTTTTTAACCCATACCCATTGGCCCAACCATTAAACCCAACCCAAAAAAGTTATAACCTAAACTAAACCTAACCCTAATATCAGAACCTCTAGCCGCCGCTGACCATGGTCGTTCATCTCCCCCTTCGCACGTGGCCGCCACGCGCGGCTATTCCCTTGCCCCGTGGCTGCCACGCGTCACACCAAGCCAAGTCGCACTGCCACGCGTCACGCCGACATTCGGCCACTGCTCCACCGCTCACCGCCCTGCAAAAAGCAAAAAACAAGTTGTAATATTTTATTTGGATATTGGTACCAAAATGGGTTATAAAAAACCCAGATCTTGTTTGTAATAGGGGCCTTTGATTCAATAAAAAATGGGAGATTCGGTTCGAAAATAATAAAAAATGGCGTTCTTTTCGAATAAATTTTTTTCTAGATCTGGGCTCTTTTTAGATATACAAAAAAAGAAAAAATCAAGAAAAACTTCCAGATTCAAAATCTTCAAGGTAAGAACAAGGAAAGTGTTTCTTTTTTGAATATAAATAAAATAAAAATAAAGGGGCCTTGGTTTTTTTACCTCGGTTCAATTCTGAACACGCGTCGTTGTTCACGGCCAAGGATGAGTCATAGCCAAACTGATCGTCTTCTTGGTCGAGCCAAATACCTTAGATTCGATTAAAAGGGGGCTTTGTATTGTTCATTCCAGGGTTTGAGTAAAAAAGAGAGAATGAAAGAATGGGAGGAGGAGGTCGGTTCAAAAATTAGGTAAAAATAGATTTAGGTTTTAATTCTAGGTATATTTTAGGGTAAAAAAATGGTTTAATTACAAACTAAACCCCTCCGTATAAAATTTTCTCTCTGAGTCTGCCGCATGGGATAATTTCTCCTCCAGTCCTTGAAATTTTTGAACCTTTTGCAATCCAATCTTGAAATCTGACTTAACCAATTTTAAAAGGGGATAATTGCGGCTATGGTCCCTCTGCTTCAGTATCCTTTACGGGCTTGCCTTTTAATTTGGATTTCCATGCATTTAGTCCCTTTTTCTAGTTCTTCAATTTTTTTATTTTTTAATTTAGTCACTGTTCTTTTTTATTATTATTTTTATTATTATATTGTTATATATTGTTATATATTTTTTATATGTTGCTATTTATATGTTACTATATATATCATTATTATGTATAATTATTATTATATATATTATATGTTTATTATATATTACTTTTTTATTATATTAAACTATTATATACTATATTGGATTACTACTATTATATATTAAATTATTATTATGATTAGATGTTATATCTTGTTTAATATTATTCTATAATATTATTATCATATTATTAAAATTACTACTGTTATATTATATCATTAGTATTATTAGTAATTACTATTATTGTTATTTACTTATTTATAGTTTAATACATATTATTATATATTTGTATTTATTCTAAAGTTATTTATTTTAATCGAATTTTAAACCAAAAATAACTTTTAGGGATTATCGTGAAAAATGCATCTTGAACGTAAGGGGTGACGCTTTCTGTTAATCTCTATCGTAAAATACTAATTTTAAATTATAAATTATAATTTTTCAAAATAGGTTCCCTTTATTCAGGAATCTAACGGAAATTATGCCCCGGACGTAGGGGTGTAAATTCCATTCGTACAAAAAATATTCCTTTTAATATTTTAATGGGATCACAAATTTTATATTAAATTCGAATTCTTAATTTCCCTCGTTTAGACAATAAATAATCGACCCGGTACCAAATTTGGGCGTTGTGGGGGTGCTCACCCTTCCCCACGCGTAACTGACTCCCGAACATGTTTTCTGGTTTTCGCAGACCAAAACTCGTGTTTTAATAAAATAATGCAAAGACTTTTTTATTAAAATAACAGAGTTTTCAGGTGTTCCAATCGCACCTAAAACAAAAAGATTGGTGGCGACTCCATTCCATCCAAAATATTTTTCATAAGAACGCGTCAAGCGCCCGTCGTGGTGCGCGGGGCCTGTTATTACAAAAGGCATTTCTAATCTACAAGGTTTGATCAATTTCTGATTTGGATCAATTGGTAACTTATTAAAGCTTAGGGACCAAATTGTAAATTCTGTAAAATATAAGGACTTGCCTAAAATTTAGGTTACCCATAAGAAGTTCAATACTTGATTATCCTACATATAAATTCCTATCATGATCAGAGTTCATTGGTGACCTTAATTATATCACATTATTCGGTGACCAAATTACAACCTTCTTAAACCTTTTAAAACAACTTTTAACCAATTTACCTACCTTCATACCAATACTGGAAGAGGCCGTATCGGTACGCCTATTTCAAGTTCGTTAAATTAGTTATATTTATTAAGAACCATACTGGTATGGGTTCATTCGTATCGTTACGCTATACAGGAATCAAATTCTAGAACCGACCAGCCGTATCGAAACGCTTAGGTCTGTATCGGTACGCATGGTCAACGATTGCAAGGTCAACTATTAGTATCGGTACGATATCGATACGGTGCTACAGTAATTTTCCAGTGACTAAAACCCGTACTGATACACAAAAAATCTATATCGGTACGCCCTGTTACATGTGTCCCAAAATGCACACCCGTACCAATACGCCATCACCCGTACCGGTATGGACAGACCTGTAATGATAGATTTTATCTGGTTTTTCAACAAATTAAGGGCCTTAACCTTGTCCAAATGTTATCAAATTTTACCAGGAAGCTTATATACCATAAATCTACATGCATGTCAAGTTTTACTCCAAAACGAATCCATTTACAATGTTTTTCCTTATTGGTGCATTTTAGGCCATTAATCTCTATTTATCAAAACATTAACATACCATATAACAAGTCTTGACTCATTTAACATAGTAGACTATATGTACATACAAATTGGGTCTAAACTAACATGTCTAGACCCTATGCCACCTTTCTAGGAGTTTAAGGACAAAGGTTACATTACCTGTAACTTGGTGACTTGCTTCAAAACCTTATTGCTCCGATCCTCGATCTGAAAAACTTTTAAACTGAAAATTCATGGAAATGAAATACATTAGGCTTACTTAGCCTAGTGAGGTAGTTAACAATAACAACATGTATTTCAATAATATCATGAACATGGATAACAATGTAGGTGCATCTCAAATCATGTTTAACAATATTTGTATTACTCGTTTATTTTCCTTGGATCGGCATGTAATGTGGATATGCGAATTCCCAACCAACATCACCAACAATAAATGATCAGTATCCTCCAACATCGCCAATAAGACCAACACTAACATATCCTGCTAACATCACCAAATAGAGCCTTAGCTCAAGGACCGTAGTCCACTTCGTACCAATGAGCTCATGAATTCTATGGCATGCCAATTGTATCCCCATGTCTATTCGTATCCAAGGATTCAATGCTTAGGCCAATATCAATAACAATAGCAATAACAATAGAAATAACGATAGCCATGACAATGTCAATGTAACTTTAACAATATACCATGATCAATATGTCCTTTCTCAATGTTTTAATGATATCAAAACAATGCAATGATTCAATAATTAACTTATCAATGAAATGAGCTTACCAAAGCTTACCAAAGATACCTTTAACAAGGTTTTTCTTATTTTCATACCTTGATCAACGATGATGATGCAATAAATCAATATCAATGAATTCAGAAAGGCACCTAGCCAATCCCTAGACTCTGACTACATTCACTGATAATTTTTGAGGCTTTCAAGGCTCCCGGATGACAACTCCTTTATTCTTGAGCTTGGTAGAATTGGAAGGAATTGGTGATTCTTCACCTTGATTTTCTTGATCTACAAAGAAATAGAAATTTACAAGAATTTCAATATCGATTTTAGCCTCATAGCACTTATTAGCTATGAAAAAATAACAAATAGGCGGTGATATCCCTTGAGAATTTCTAGGGTTCCTTGATTCTTAAAGTTGGAATTAAACATGGATTAGCCATGGAATCGATAAACCAATTGAAGGGAAAAGCTTACCTAATCGACAGCTACAATCTAGGATTAAGAAACTTAATAAAATCAAAGCTTGGATAACTCTCTAATGGAGGTGCTTGCTTAGCGAAGTTGGGAGGTTGAATATGAAAATGGAGTGGTTATTGCTTGAAGTCTTTACCGGGTAAGCTTTCTAAACTCATTTTTCCCTTTTAATAATTTTAATTGTTTGGCTTTCCTTTGGATGAAGAAAGCTCATCCCAAAACACCGCGTATGTGGTGACTAATATTGACGAGGGGCTAACCGCAAGGTTAGTCCCTCAACTCTTCAAACTCTATATTTTCCCCCTAACTTTCAATTTTCTCAATTTAGTCACTAAAACAAGTTTCGAAGTTTACATTGGCGTCCTTAAACAATATTAATACTTAATTAGGATTCAATAATCCAACAATTTACCACTTGGTCAAAGGTCAACTCTATAATTTGTCTTTTCGGTAAAAGATTTTCAGCTGCCGAAATTAAATTCTGACTAGGCCCAGTTTCGAGGTGTTACAAGGTGGTGCATGTGGTACTTGCTCCACTCCCTCAGGTGGATTAGGCAAAGGAGGTGGCAACCCATCAGGTGGTACTTAAAATCATTTTTTTATTTTTTTTCAATTTTGTCCAAAACTATTTTTCAATTATTACATCAAAATAAAAATCCTAACAATCTCCACCTTTTTGATATAATAAAAGCAACTTGAAAAATTGTTTTTGTGTTTCTCCCCCTTTGTAGAAATAAATTTTGAATAAGAGAATAAAATTCAAAAATAATTAAAGCTCCCCTTATTCAGTTTAAAAATCAAAATTTCAAAACATTCTCCATCTTTTTGTTATATCAAAGATAGGATTTGAAGCCTTTCTTCTTCAAGTGATCTTCCTTGTGTGTATAGAGCTCCCCCTTAATTTCTTCACCTGTTGATCAATGCTCCATCACACCTATAAAAAGACAATCACAAATGTTTTGGTATCCAAATTGCTTTGGATATATAGGAATTAGTAGCACAAACTTTAGTCCTCTTAGGAATCTATTTTTCAATCTCATCCTTTTTATGTGAAGTAATAAATCCTTTTGGGACCCAAATACTTCTAAAATATTTTCCCTTAAAGAAATCTAGGGGCACTAGATTGTCTTAGATAAAAGTTTGATTTTCCAAAATTGTTTTTCTTTTCTAATTCTTTGGAAATCAAAATTTTTCTTTCTTAAGATCATCCACCTTATTTTTATGATCTTTTTCCATCTTTTGAAGAAAATTTTGCAAATCTAAAACTTTTTGCTCAAAATATTTGTTTTTTTGCTTCAAATTCCAAATTGGTTTTAGAAAGCATTTCATTTTCTATTTCCAAATTTGAAATCAATTTCTTGTTTTTAGAAAATAAAGCCTTAAATTCAAAAACCAATTTATCACTGGCTTCTTGTAACTCATCAAAAGTATAAGAATTAGATGAGTTAGAAGCTACCTCTCCTCTTGGAGGGCCATAAAGCATAGGTGGGCTACCTCATCTTCATCGGTGGAGTCTTCATCACTCCATGTTGCCACATATGTTTTCTTTGAAGATGATCCATTTTTGTTGAAGTGAGGGCAATTGTATTTGGTGTGCCACGCCTTCTTGAATTCGGAGCACTTGGGGGGATCCTTCATCTTCTTCTTCGATTCATGTTTGGATTCTTCCATTTCGCTCTTCATGAATTGGGCAAACTTCTTGAAGAGATAGAACATCTCTTCATTCTCACTTTCCTCCTCACTTGAATCTTCTAGATGACTAGTGGAGGATTGAAGAGAAATGATGTTTACATCGATTCCTTGCTCTTTTATTTTCTTCTCCTTCTCCCTTCTCAAGGGTTGAGACATCATTTTATGGGTAAGAAGAGACCCGTTGAGCTCATCAAGCGTGAGCTCCTTCAAGTTTTTAGCTTTAATAATTTATATCTTCTTTGACTTCCATGATTCGAGAAGTGAATAAATTAACTTCTGAATGAGTTTGTCTTCCAAAATATCCTCTTCAAGTCCTTCTAGCTCATTGGCGATCATGGAGAATCGGTTGAACATGCTCTTGATGTCTTTGTTTGGGTCCATCTTGAAGTTTTCGTAGTTGAGGTTGAGTAGACCAATCTTTGCCTACTTCACCTCATTCGTACCTTCGTGGATTACTTCAAGCTTGTCCCAAACTTCCTTGGCACTCTTACAAGAAGAAACCTTTGCATACTCATCCAGGCCCAATGCACAAAGTAGAATGTGCAAGGCCTTACAATTAAGCTCTATCTTCTTGCGGTCATCCGCGCTCTATTTTGTCTTACTTTGTTGTGGCACGAACGGTCCATCGAGAATGATATCCCAAAGACTGTAGTTTTTGGCTCTCATGAAAAACATCATCCTATTCTTCCAATAGGCATAATGTTCACCGTTGAAGAAGGGTGACTTGTTAATGGATTGCACCATGGAAACTAGTTGATATTGTTGATCGACACAAGAATTTAGAGTGGTTTAGCTTTCTAACCAAAGCCTACATCCACTACCTTAGCTTCCCCACTAAGGATTTCCAAATTCACTAAGAATTTTTTTTCTTTTTCAAGGTTCAAGGGATAACCTTTACAACCACGTGACCTATACCCCAAGGCCAAGCAAAAACCTCTTTACAAAAAGAAATAAAAAGCAAACAAGAAATCTTCTCAATAGGTGAATGCTTGCACTCTTAAAGCTCTCGCCCAAATCCTAAGACACTTGAGCATATAATGACAATGAAGCTCACAAGTTTTGTCTATACAAAATTATAACAATTATTCTCTGAGACACTTTTTCAATCATAGACATGTTGGCTTGATGATCATTAGTTGTTCCAGGTACTTGAAGGGTCCTCTTATCCTCCCAAATGAGTTCCTAGCCGTTAGTGACCGTTGGGGATGAATTGGAGCCATTGGGGATATTTTCTAAGCTGAATTTCCCAATTTGTAGCAGCCGGTATTAGTACTCAGGAAGGGTATCAGTACGGGTCCTTTTTGGGAAATAGCCGTTGGAGGCAATTTAACACCGAGGGCATCGGTATGCCTCTAAGGGTATCGGTACGGCTGAGACTGTATCGGTACTTCAAATAGATCTTGGAATCTGTTAACAAGTATGCATATCGGTACTGAGGGTTCTGTACTAGTACGGGCTTATCGGTATCGATACCGGGGGTTCGGTACCAAGCTTTAGTTTTGGACTGTTTTGAAGATTAAAAACATTAGTTCAAGTCAAAAACGTTCCAAAATCAATTTAAACATATTTCTCAAGTTGTTTGGACTTAAAATCATTTTTGAAATCTTTTTAATTTAGTCCAAAACTATTTTTCAATTATTATATCAAAATAAAAATCCTAACAAGAAGCCTTAGAGATCTTGGATAGACTTGCCAACAATGATTACCAGTTCCCAACTACTAGGAAGGGACCGACAAGAAGAAATGCCACAGGTGTTGAGCTTGATTCATCAGACACTATTTCAGCATAACTTGCTATATTAACCAACGTGGTTAAGAATTTGCAGCGACCCAACGATACACAAAAATTCAAGGTAGCTGATTCATTTTGTGTTTTAGGTAATACTAATCATGATTCTTATGAATGTCTATAGAATACGGAGTCATGTTATTATAACGACAATCTATATTCCAATATATATAAACCAGAATGTCGGCAACACCTAAATTTTTTATTGAGTAGCAAGAATGAATCCAATAATCTAGCCTGCTAGAACATAGAGTTGTCAGGGTTCTGATAGAACTTGCCATAGAAATAGAACCAATTATCGCAGCAACAATCATCATCAATAAGATATTTGGAAACAACTTTGAATGCTTTTATTCTTAAGACTGAGTCTTATATGGCTGAGACCAGTAATTTTATGAAAAATACTCTCTTTTATAAACATGGATGAGATCACACTACGGAGTCAAGGAGAAATGTTGACATCATTGGAGATACAAGTTGGGAAATTTGCCCAAGTCCTATACACGAGGCCACAATGAAGTTTGCCCAGTGATACTAAGGTTGCACGAGGCATAGGGCATGAACAATGCAAAGCGATAACCTACCGAATCGGACCAAAGGCGAGCAATGATCTGATTCAACCAAAGAAGAGTAATCAGCCAGCAAAGCAATCCTTCATTGAGAAAGGTGAGCCCAACAATGATGCTACAACAATTATGGATAAAGAGCCTTCAAAAATTGACACGGTAATTTCACCCGCCACAACAATTCCATCCAATGTTGCCCACTCTGAGAAGATGAGTAAAGGCAAGGAAATTAGATTACCACCTTCATTCCCACAAAGGCTGAGAAAGCAGAAGAGTGAATATCAATTCAAGAATTTCCTTGACATCCTTAAGCAAGTTCACATTAACTTGCCATTGGTTGAGGTAATTGAGCATATGCCCAACTATGCTAAGTTCCTTAAATACATTATCTATAATCGAACAAGGCTGAACGAATTTGAAATAGTTGCCTTGACTGAAGGGTGTATGGTGATGTTGCATAATCGATTTTCGCCTAAGCTGAATGATCCAAGTAGTCTCACAATACCATGTTCTATTGGCAACCATTATGTCGAAAAACATTATGGGACCTTGGAACAGACATAAATCTTGTGCCAAATTCGATTTTCCAACGGTTAGGCATAGAAAAGGCTAAACCCACCACAGTCACGCTACAGCTTACCGACATATCTTACTTTCAACCAGAAGGAAAAATTAAAGACATTTTGGAAAGATTGGATAAATTTATTTTCCTCGCTGACTTTATTGTTTTGGATTGTGAAGTAGATTAGTTTGCTCCCATCATTCCTGGAAGATTGTTTTTAGCAATGGGAAGGACGTTAATCGATTTTAAAAGAGGAAAACTCACAATGTGAGTGAATGATCAGCAAGTCACGTTGAATGCTTTCAAAATACTCATGAATATGGATGATCTAGAGGAATGCCAATTCATTAAAACTATTGAGACAAATCTAGGTATCAACATGGAGGAATATTGCCACGACAATTATATGACTCCCGAGTTTGAATTTAAGAACATTAAGGAAGGAGAGCTGGACAATAAAATTAAACAAGAGCAAACTGGGTTGCGAATCGACCGGGAAATTTTTTTGAATTTCTCGATTACTCAAGTAAGGAATTTAAACCCCCTAAACTTTCTATTGAACAACCATCTTCTCTTGAATTAAATTCATTGCCAGAGTAATTAAAATATGATTACTTGGGAAAGGATAACACCTTTCCCGTGATAATTTCTTCATAGTTACAGCCTGAACAAGAAAGGAGGCAGCAAAGCCTATGCACTACTTGGGCACTGAGTTTAGTCAAAGGATCACTAGATTTATAGGGAAGAGGTACTTCAATTTCCTCATATGGTTGTTCAAAGCCACCATGACAAATCATGCTTCCTTGTTGTACAATCAAGAGTTAGGCAAACTTAAAAGAAAAAGATTCTTCAGTTTCCTACGTTGGTTATTCAAGGATAGAATGTCATAGCAATTCTAAAGGAGGTATCATATTCAGGCTGCGACTATAAATTAAGTTCTCTAGGGAGGCAACCATAATCTTTTAAATTCCTTTATTTTTGTTAGTTTGCGGTTAATTTTGCATTAGTATTTTTAGATTTGATTGGTTTGTTAGTGTCATCATTTTTAGCAGGAACTACGAAGGAAAAATAAAACTGCTAAACAAGAGAGAAAAACAAGGCTTCTCAAAGAGAAGCAACTTGAAGATCATGCAAGAAGGTCCTCCAAAAGCACCCACGGTAACAAAGAATAATGATGTTACAGACCTGCCCTGTCAAGTGCACTTCCCGTGACAATTCCCCAGGTGCTAGTAGATTTATTCGTCCCTTGTTACATTAATTTGATTGATTGAAGGCAAGGCATCAAATGTTTTGGTGATACATGAAGGACTAAGATATCGCTCTAGAGAGAGTCATAATAGAGATTAAACTGATGTGAAGTGTGACTTTTTCCTATGTTTCTTACCGATTTGCTCGCCACAGTAACTAAAGTTGGTAATTTCGGGCCAGTTGCAAGCAACAATGCTTATACCAAACCAAGGTAAGGAATACAACTCTATCCAGCAATACACTAACTTTTGCCATGATTTTTTAGATTTTGACGGCACTAGTCCTGCACCGTTGAAGTACCCACCTCAGGCTGTGTCACCAAAGCAAGCGTCGAAGTATAAAGCTTCCACACATGATGATGCCGAGAAAGAGGTTGAACCGAATGAGGAGGTCGAGGAAATTAAAGTTCATGACCCTCCACCAGATTTATGGTAACAACCATCGCATGTCGGCAAACAAACCAAGCACATGGCCAAAAGGACACTACGACTTCGGAGTGATGGCCACTCTGATTAATTTAATTGCATTTTGTTTCTATTTTGTTTTACTTTGTTTTGTATACATTAAGGATAATGCTTCTCTCGAGTTTGGGTTTTTTTTTGTTTGTCTCATATTCATTTGCATTCATTTTGTTTGTCTCATGTTAGTTTGCATATGATACTTGCCATAACAATTACTTGATAAAACTGCCAAAACCTGTTGTGATATCCTATGATGAGTTCTGCCACTATATTTAGATGAAAAAACCTTAGATTTTAGGATTGGCATGGAATTTACTTGAAATTTTACTATGATGCTGCTTATATTGTGACTTGTTGATTAAGGGAGACCTAGTAAACTTTAGGTTATTAAAAATTGGAAAAATGTGCTAGAGGTGCCTATCTGGCTCTAGCCAAAAAATTGAATAATGATAATTGATTACTAGAGGTGCCTATCTAGCTCTAGTTTTTAAAAATTGAGAATCACTAGAGGTGCCTATCTGGCTCTAGTTGAAAAAGATGGAAAAAAATCGCTAGAGGTGCCTAACTGGCTCTAGTAGAATTAATGGCCTCGACAAGTTAATAATGAAACCTAAGGTTTGCCTAGAATCCTGTTAATTGACTTGTACACAACTCCTCACACACATTTTCACTAGCATTGTAGTTTAATTTTGAGTAATTCTCTATGCTTTCCGATGATCAAGGTTTTGAGGATTTAAGTCAGGTAAAAAGCATGTTTTTGGTGGTAAATGCCTTGGCATGTAATTGTTAGTGTTTGCATTACTTAAGGACAAGCAATAGTTCGAGTTTGGGGGTGTGCTAGGTGTGTAAAAGTACTATATTTTCTACTCTTTTTACTCATATTATTGTTAGACTTAAGCTCATTTTAGTTGAATTATTAGTCATTCATGCATAGTTTTGTAGTTTCCTCGTCTGTTGAGCTTGGTTTTACATTATGTTGGTTTTGTGGAGAAATCAATGTTGTTTGATTTATTTTTTGCAGGACAACTTGTTGAACCAATTGTCGAAGGACACCGCGACAAGTATGGATAAGGATGACATTATCCATAGGATTATCTCAAAATGTAAAGGATAATTATCCCATATTCAAATTCAAATCTTAATTAGATAATAATCAAGACCCATGGATTTCACACGGATTTGGATTCTCTCTCCTCATATATTTAAAGAGATCGCAACAACAACAAAGTAAGAGTCAATTGGGGAGAGTTAGATTAGATCGTAAGAGTTAATCACGCCCCCAAGGTGTATCTTCTATATTTCTTTCTCTTGTATCAAGTGATCCATGTCTGGATTTTATTCTTATGTGTTATCTTTTTACCTAGACATGAACTAGATTAATTTGGCTTGGGTTATCGGGTTTTGTAGATTGCAGAGACGAATGAATGGTTTTGGTTTTTAATTCAATAAATAAATTGTTTATCTATTCTTGGTTCTTTATTTTTTGTTCAAGGAAATTGGGGAAGAAACTTGATTGCATTCATTTATCTAGGCTCGAGAGAGCTAGATTCACGAAATAAGTGGATACGATTTCCATTTAAACAACCGTTGATGGAAACTAATTGGCCTTAGAAATAAGGATCGGATTTTAGCGGCTAAGAGGAGTGCAAAGATCAATGTTTCTCGCCCAAGGTTAACGCAGGGATGTATCACCAAGGCTTGCGCAAACATCAGTTCTTCGGTTAGAGATAACGCGAAGGCATTGAAGAATACTCCGCCGAACATTAAAGGAGGAAACCTAGTTGCCACAGCAATCTACTAAAACCAATTGCCACGACAATCTACGAAACCTAGTTGCCAAGCATTTTACTAAACCTAGTTGCCACGGTAGCTTACTTGACTCAGCAGTTAATAGCCATAGCAATTCATTCGACGATCACACCACTACTCACGATAACCTAGCTAATCTTTCACATCGATTACCTCTTACTTTATTCTATTTAGTTTATTTTACTGGTTATTTATGATCATCTATTGCCTTCAATACTATTCTCTTTCAGTGTAAGAAGCTAGAAGTCAGAGTTTCATCAATCCTTATGGAGATGATCTTAACCTATACTATTACTTGCGATGTGTTCACTTGCACCGTTTGTGTTGCACTTAAATCACGCAAAAAAAAATAACGTAAAGCAAACCCACCAACGAACTCATAGCTAAAAGGTGCTAAGATGTTATTCTCATATCACCATCTCAAGGGGAGGAAAGCGCGATACAAACACTAGAGTATAACCATAATTCCAAATTCACTACCAATTCTCTGTACATTCTTTCCCCACTAGGGGGTAAGAGTTCACTCTAAAGAAAGATAGCATGACAAATATGAAACTGCAACAATACAAAATCCTCCATGAGCCGCAACTTCACTCTCATTCCTGATCTCACCAACGCCACACAATTAATAAAAAAATATGTGATTTATAACAAATAACATACTCATGATCTATTCAAAGAAAAAATCATGTCCACGAATTCGAGTATGCAACTAGGAACATCGCAACCAACAAATACTATATGTGGAGAAAACAAAAAATTTGTCCATTAAAAAACCAATTCACATGTGAACGAGTCGATATAAATTAAAGAGACCATAATATGCCAAATTCCTATAAAACATATGTTCTTGTACAAAATATAATAAATAAAACATTGCAATCATAGACCCATGTAGGGTAAAAATGGAGAACACTTGACAATATTCCTAACAAGCTCACTCTGGAGAAGCCCATAATTCGATAGCAACTCTTCCTGTTGAGAAAGAAAAACAAGCCCCTAAATACAATAGCCAGATGTACAAAGATGACACATATCTCTCCCATTTCCGTTTTAGCTCAACTGTAGAGATCATCATATGTAAACGGTTCATTATCACAGTTGTCGACACAACAAGAACCACAACCAATGAATGAAGATCCACCTTGATGATATACATATAGGTAATATGGAAAATGCCCATCACATTCATAGGTCCAAAAAACTAACCTGCATTTGCTGCTTCCCAATGTAGTTCCAAACACCAACACACAGTGGCATTTGGAGAGCCTTGCTCTTAAGATACCCCGAATACATCGTCTATTGGCATTCTTCACCATAAATGGCTACAGATAACCTTTTGAATACTATTGCCTGTCGATACAAATAACCCATGTGCTAAATGAAACTACCCCAAGATTTGTAAAAGAAGTTTTCCCATGTTCCCCATCATTACACATATATTTTCTTTTCCTCCCCTCAAATCAGAACAAACAAAGTTGCAAAACAAAAGAAAATAGAAGAAAATCCACACGTAAAAGAGTTAGCTACTCCTAAGTCAGTTCGCCATAACATACACTTAAAATGGTCCTATTTATAGTAGGAGAGTGAGAATACCAGACCAAGCCATTTGGGTTCCCAATATGAAAATATTAAGATAAACATTTAATATCCAGATCCTAAAATCTTGAGCAGTCAATTAAGATTACGCAACTTTCAAATTTCTAATCAATAAATGCATGAATAGCCGCATACACCTGCCAAAACTAATTAAAATATTCCTTTTCTCATCATGGTCTGCCTTGAGTTGTCTAATCACCATAAAGAGCTAACACGCATCAAGTCTAATATACGAATCTCAAAAACATAATTATAGGCAAAAATAATGCAACCAATGAAATAGTAAAATATGTTAGGACAAATTATATTAATAGCATGGGTTGCACATGACAAGTCAGAAACTGTCCACCATGCAATCCCTTCAATTCCATATAACAATTATCAAAGTAACTAAAGATTACAAATAACGGGGGCGGCAAACAAGTACAATGGCAACTAGAAACGTCATACCCTTGGGGGTAGAAACCCCACTGTACATCGCACGCCGAATAACGAAGTTACTTTTTGCGAACCCATTTTCGAAAGAAGGCAAAAAAAATTTGACACCAGCACATAATAACCAAGAAAAATACTAAATAAAGCATTACGAGCTACAAGGAAAACGACAGTGCAAATAGTCTCAGCCTATATAGATAGTCATAGTCCTTTTTGCAATTCAAACCTCAAGCAAAAAAAATTCATTCCACAAAGAAAGATTGAGCAAAATAAAGCAAATTATAGTCAGAGCTAAGATGATGTTAGAGCCACCTCAAACTCATTAGTCACATCTTAACCAAAATACCTACTAGCTCAACATGATATTCAAGAGTTTTGCAGTTAAAGAAATTAAAGAACTTCCTGATAAACATCAAAAGAAAGTAGCAAAATAATTATTTAGCATTAAAAGTAGAACCAACTTTATACAAAAATGTATAAATATAGACGGCACCAATAGTTATATAGTTTTACTATAACCGCCCGACATGCTGCTATCATCTATTACACCCGCAACATCGTTGCGATCATCAACAGCAAAAATTGTATTTGGATCTGAAGAAGGAGGAACCACAACATCCCTATACTTTGCAGCAAAGTTTTCCCACAAAGGCCCAGAAAGATTCCTCATATCGAAGTCAGCAACTACTCCGCAAAGGACATCAAAGTCTGCAACGCTGACATCCAATGAGCCAAGTGCTAACTGGAAGCTGAGAATGGCGACATTGCGAGCTTTGTCCATTCCATCAATCGTGAAGGCAGAGGTCGTATCCGTAGCTACCTTCATTTTCTCGACCACATCAGCATCGTGGATGGCTTTCAGCACGATATCTTATTCTTATAAGAGTCTTTTAGCTCAATTAGCCTCATCGTGAAATTCACAAAGCTTTCATCTGTTGCATTCTTTGACTGCACTAACTCTTCCCTCAAGCCCTGAATCTTAGTTTTTAAACTTTGTTCAATAGCCTGGAGCATCTTCTTCTTAATTTTAAGAGCGCGATCGAACTCAGCTTCCTTTTTGGAAATCTCCTCTGCATGCTATCAATGCAACTCCCCCATACGTAGCCAAATGTCAGCCTCATGTTTCTTTTGCAGCTCCTTCAAATGTGCAGTATAACCCTCCACTTTCGACTGTAGCTTTTCATTTTCCTCAAGGAGGGCAGCATAACCTTCTACTTTTAAGCGAAATTGTTTATTTTCTTTAAGGAGAGCCTTCGCATTTCTCTCTATGTTAAACTAAACACAGCCCGACTCCTGAATAAGGCACTAACCCCCTTCAATAGTCCTCTTGATACTGTTGCAAGGTTTTGTGGCACCAAAACTACCAGAATACAACTCAGATAGCCTTCTAGAAGCAGATTCAGGATGGAACCACCCCTCTGCCTCTGAAATACCCTTCCAAGAAAAGAATGCCTCCCAAGGAGCCAGAGGCTCACAACCTTCAGGAGAAACAACAGTAGACGCTGGCACCAAAGGAGTTATCACAGCCTTTGACAAATTCACAACCTTAACAGCTGCGACCATAGGGGATACATTTTTTTTCAAAACAATGAACAAGAATAGAGTCTATGACAGTTACCCTACGAAGATATCCATAAACAAAAATTTATTGCAAAATCAATTAGTGAAAGCACCAAACCAAATGCAACAACGCACTAATTAATGAACCTAAAGAAGTATAGAAAATAGGCAAAGCAGTAGCCAAACCAACAAAAATAATGTCCCCAATAACATTATTTGCGATAACACAAGGAGAGCCCTGGTGTTCGGAAGCAACAAGGGATGCGTCAGAGCTGAGCATCGATAAATTCTCAATAATCCTAGTATAAAATACGGGTTTTTCCTAACGTCTTATCCTTAGCTGCCAAAAGGCACCTCCTAGAGCTATAAGCTCTCATCTGCCTCGCTATACTTTCTCGGGCCACTTCTACATTATCCACTAACACATTCGCAGAGACATCCTGATAACAAGAAAAGCCCCCAAATAAGGAGCAATTGGAATTACGTGTATAAAAGAAGTTGTTAAAATGGTTAAGGCTAACATAGAGTGCAATTCTCCCAAAAAGACTATCGTAAACTAATACCTCTATCCATTTGCCTCTTTGTCATGTGCTCCAAACACACGCAACTTCCCTCATCCTCTGAATCAGAAATGACGAGCGAAATCAAGACTATATGCTTCTTCCCCTCTACCACGACCAGAGCTAGATGGGCTGACGCCGACCCCTCAGAGCAGCAGGAGCGGCTTCCCTGCTAACCCCGATTGGGTAGCATCTTTATCAGGATACTTCCAAGGGAGAGTACAAACACCAACGTACTTTGAAAAGAAATCGTTTGGTTTATCATCAATACCCAGAAGAACCCTTGCCACTCCTCCATTACTCCCTTCACCAAAAGGCCAAGCCTCCGCATGAATAGGTACACCCGCCAAAGAACCCTCGGGGAAAACATTCAAATCTACTTCATCCCAACCATTGAGACACTTTCCCTCTAGGCAATGCACCCAGATATTCCTAAGAGTGTATATTTCTTCACAGCGCAATAGCGAATCACTCTCTAACCTCTTGAGAAGTCTTAACTTAGTAGGAGATATTTCTTGCACGTTAGGCAGGGCAACCCTATCATTTAATAGTAGACGCCAAACAATAAGAAATGAAAACCCCCTAAAAACACATTCCACTTTACTATACTTCATCTTATCTAGGCGAAGATTCACAGCATAATTACTCATCATCAATGCCCTCCTTGTACAATGACCAATGCTTATAAAGCCCATCGCATTCTTGTCATGACCAGCCATTACATTATAACAATAATGGAAAATGTTAATTGAGGGCTCATCCTTATGGATTTTACAATTCAAAAAATAAGCCATCAGAGTTCACCAGCTAGCACTACTCAATTGACCCGGTGCCACATCAAACTAGTTTAACCAATCCACAAAAAAAGAATGCAGCGGTAGATAAAACCCAGCCCTAAAATATAAAGAGGAACCAAAAACCACAACTTTCCTTTCTCGAAATAAGCACTCATATGATATTTACCTTGTGAAAAAACTAAACCAATAGCAAAAGTTGTTAACAGTGCGGAGGCCTCGACACTCTAGCATTTTTAACATCTTATCGTGCTCAGTAGTACAAACTACTTCATCACCCACCACAATAGACGAGCTAGCCATTAGAGTGAAAAGTAAATATCCCCTTGTCTTCAAAAACCAATAGAGAGCGAAAGATAAGATAACCAAAGTAAAAACTTGAAGAACCACAATAAAGACTATTTATAATCAAGAGTTGTGTCATCTTCAACACGCTTCGCTGATAAAGAGGTTTATTGTGTGACGTTTCATATATAACAATTTATCCTCAAAGGAAAATCGTTCGTTTCGTTACAAAACTTTATTACATGGCTCATTATCTATAACCTTGGCATCTCTAGGTTACTTCGCTATATAAAAATCAAAATCTCACGCCTAAGGAATCTTCCTTTGAATCCCTCAGGTTCGCCAAGGTCACTTTATAACCTTCTCTCACCCAGGGGCAATTTTAGTACCTATGAATACTCATCGCCACGTGTCAAGACCAGACAACCCATGGCAAATGAATGATATCGTGAACAACGTAACACAAAGGACGTCTAGCAGTCACCGCAATACACGTGATCACCCGTAAACTATATGATGTCGTTCGCAAACTTATGGCAGACAAGAAAAGCTACAAACGACATCACATCCGATGATCACGTGACTATGCACATGATCGCCACAAATGAAAGAGCAAACTCAAGACATCAATTCATAGCTAGTCCAATCTAAACGCCATGATAACTCGATCATGACACCTATCCAAGTAGTATAAAAGGAGACATGCAGTAGGAGAACCGAGGGGATCTAGAACCAGAGACATCATCGTCCATAAAATATCAACAATATACGAACTCTGACTCAGAAAGATCGTCCAGACCACTGTCAGATCACCATCTCTGACTCTTGTTCACTTTGGCAATCAACAAAAATCATTTAACATTTATCATTAAATCTCATCCTTATCCTTTATAGGAGAGTTTTTTAAAGTCTTATTTCAAATGCAAATTGAGTTTTGTTAATATTACTTTATTGAAATATATATGTATTCCAAACCAATTTCAGTCAATTATGGCAACTCCAGCTACATCATATGAAATAGAGTACATGAATTCGTATAATGATGGATATATATCAATTATGTTGTCAAGATATCTTTTGGCTACGAGGGTTACAAGACTATTTTTATTCGGTATTTAATATATAGTACTATTTTAACATGGCTTAACTATAAAATATGTAATACCCCAAAAATGTGACTTAAAATATTGGATGTGTTTCGATTGTGGTCTAAATTGATTGAAATGTTCCTCAAACTAATCAAATAAAAGTTTAAGGATTCAATCAAAATTGTAACAAACTCGAGGATCATAATAAAAGGACTCAAAAGAAATCATGAAAAGTGTAGTGTTTGCATGTAAAAATTATTTTAGTTAGGGGACTTGAACATGTGTCATGCAAGGTGGAATCACATGTAGGAGTAGAGGAGAGGGAGGTGGAACCAGCTTTAGGAAATGAAAATTACACAAAAAATTATCATCTTCTTCTCTCCTACAAGCCAAACCGAAACAAAAGAGTGTGGTGAGAGAGAGAGATCCATTGATGGATTAGTTAAGCTCAAATTAGAGAACTATATACGCATAGATTCTTGGTAGGAAGGTAACTATCCTATTTCCTTTCTATTCATATGAATATTATGCTTGATAATTTGATGTGTGAATATATAGCTTATTACAAGAATGAGTTTACATGTTTAGTGGATTTTCGAATGGATTATATGCTAGAAAGATCATGTTGTATGTTTATGACACATGATTGATTGTTGGAATATAAATTAATAGATGTAATTTGGGACTGTTTTTGGTGATCTTAATAAATCGAATCATAGCTGGAAAGAAAACAAAGATTATTTATGCATATATGGATACATATTGATTTGGGATGTTCGAATACATGTGGATACATGCTGGACTGTTTTGGATACATAGAGAAGTGTATGAGTCTTTTTTGTATATGTAATTGTATACCTGTGTATTTGATGACTGATTTTACAAGATTGGTGGATGTTTGTATAGTTAGAGGACGGTTATGTGCCTACATAAGTGAATACATATAATTAGGATTGTTTTGGGGCATATAGTAAACATAATGGGACTGTTTTGATTAAATAAATATACATGCATGAAAGCTACCCTGTTTTGCATATATATTTATGAAATTGGACTACTTTGATCAAGTAATTGTATATACATGAAAGCTGCCCTGTTTTGTGTATATATATAATGTTTGTGGATTGCTTGATTGTACACAAACTTGTTAGGGACTGTTTGGTGAAAATAAGCATGCACACACATGTATAATAAGATTATTTTACCTCAATGTATATGTGATGGAATGTTTTGTGAATATATAGCTATTTTTGTAACACCCCTAACCCAGCTTAGAAGTAAACCGAATTAGGAAGTGTTTTAAACACACAAGAGATAACTTACGTACTTGTAAGTCAAAAAATCAGACATCAAAAGAAACGAAAGCATACAAATTGTCAACTCATAGACACATTTCCAGGCGATCATGAATAATCAAAACAACGATACAGAAGGAAACACAAGCAGACCAAAGAAATTATAATCATTCATTAAACAATTTAGGGTAATTTTTTTCTCTTCTTTTATTCCATTGATAAACAACAATTGACCTTAACTCAATTATAAACCCTATTTGGAACAATAACTCAGGTTCGAGTGACCACTATTCTCCATAACATCATGCTTAACTATTACCAGATTTTGGTCTTAAGCTTTTAAACCAAGGTAAGAAACTTAGTCCCTCTATTATTTTATTTTAGGGGCAATTACGAAATAGGGAGTATCATTGACAAATATCTAAGAATTTAATCAAATTAAGAACTCCACTAGCAACCAAAACTATTCATTTCTAAAAGCAATTTGGAAAACTTCATCAAAATTTTATCATTATTTAAGACACTTATGACTCTTAAACTTGTATTTCATAACTATCACAATGTAGCAATCATAGAAATTAACATATATAAGCCTATATACAACAATCCAATCAAGTAGGCAGATATAAACATTCGAACTAGACAACCTCAATGGTCTCTAATTACTTATGCCCACAAATAACCAAATCTTACCCTATTATACAAATCAAACGTAAATATAGTATCTTTAATCATCCAAACACAAACTTATAACCATCTATCAACATTCAAATTATTCATCAAATATATGATCAACCACAATTTATTATAAAGGTCCATTACACAACATGTTATTACTTAATTTACTTATATACAAACATTGCCAGAAAGATAATCAAAATGCAGTATGCATACAAGCATCTATGTGCCACCATCTAGGAGTTCTAAAAATAGAATTTCAACTATACATAGGGAACCTTGTGATCACATCCGAGCTTAAGAGGTATTCGATATCGTGTTTACCCTGAAATATAACGAAAGAATAGAATAAGCAATAGCTTAGTGAGGTAATTCAGATAATCTAAGCATAAATTAAAAGCCCTATATGTGACTCTATTTTTTCTTCGAATCTATCGGGGCTAGGTAAGTAGCAAGTTTGATGAAATACATCTCATCTTGTTCTTAGGGTTCGAACACGGCATTAATTCTGAGTTTATCAAATCCATGCAAGTGACAAGTCTAATCACATGCAAATTCTAGCAAAAAGGGAGCACCAACTTGACATCTAGTTTCAAATGAAATCATGCTTAGTTCTTAGAGAATCTGTCCTTATTAGCAACTAAGTATTTTTAACCTAGATTAAGGATAATCATTCGAATGAGAGGCAAACATGATAACATTCCTTATTTAAATCTATAAACACAATTTTCTTACTATCATTTGTTATTTATTGCTAAAATTATCAAAGTGATACTTTATTTTAGCTTATAGGTTTCATTAATTTCTTTTACACGACATAAGTGTGAATTTCTCTTATCATACAAGATATCGGACTTAGCATTCTGACACGCGAATTACTTAGCATACAAGGCACCAAACATTTTAAATTATAAACATGAGTTACTTGACAACTCCTTTCGATTAAAACATTAGAACCAAGTATGTATCATTATCTACTTATCAAGCAAGTTATCCAACATAACATATCAGACCATAAACATAGATTACTTTACTTCGTTTACAAACAATCCCAATGCACACATATACATATATAAGTATAAACAGTCCAATATGTATTCATATATATATATATATATATCAAACAATCCAATTATACGTATGTACATATACATACATATCGAACAGTCCAGCATGCTCTTGTATTCCTACAAATCAGTCTAATACACTTGTATACATGTACATACATATATACATACATACATACATACATATGTTAAAAACAAATTCACCATGTGCTTGAATATATCCAAAACTGTCCAAGATATATTCATTTCTATTCAAAACAGTCTACTATATTTGTATATAAACATATATACTTCAAAACAGTCCAACATGCTTTTAAATTAGACAAAACAGTCCAACATGCTTTTAAATTAGACAAAACAGTCCAGCATGCTTTTAAATTAGACAAAATAGTCCAGCATGCTTTTAAATTAGACAAAACAGTCCAACATACTTTTAAATTAGACAAACAGTCCACATGCTTTTAAATTAGACAAAACAGTCCACATGCTTTTAAATTAGACAAAACAGTCCAGCATGCTTTCAAATTAAACAAAACAGTCCAACATGCTTTTAAATTAGACAAAATAGTCCAACATGCTTTTAAATTAGACAAAACAGTCCAACATGCTTTAAATTAGACAAAACAGTCCACATGCTTTTAAATTAGACAAAACAGTCCAACAAAGCTTATATATATGTGTGTGTGTGTGTGTGTGTGTGTGCAGCTGCTCAAGCATAGCATTTTCATATATACCAAGAGTGTTCGAAACAATGCAAGAATCTAAATTTACGTGAGTATTTGTACAAGCATATACATTATTATAAATGAAATTTTCAACCTAGCATACCTATTCACCTAATTTGATACTTAATTATCAATAGACAGATATTCTTATTATGCAAGATCTTACAACACTTCATTTCTTTAGCTTATAAACTTTCTTGATTTCTCATTAACTTAGCCAATCAATACATAAGTTACTTGAAACACAAGTCACCAAACATAACATATCAGGTCATGAGTTTCTTGGCATATAAGACATTCAGCATAACATATCACAGTCATAATTTACTTAACACATAAAATATCAAGCTTAATCCATTAATTTAGATCACAAATTACATTATTTAATCTTTACTTAGCCTTGAGAATCAAGTAGCCTAGGTACACGAATCCCCAACCAACTGTCGCCAACAAAAGGTACTTGAAGTATCGTTCAATCCCTCCTACTGCCGCCAAGTGACCATATTACATTCCTCCTATTGTCGCCTCATAAGGACCGTAGTCCACCCCAAACACGAGCTCTATGGACTCTATGGCATGCCAACTATAACTAAGACTGACTCGAAACCAAGGCTTTTCTTTTATATCTTATCAAATTAGAATCGAAAATGAACTTAGCTCCTTATCACGATATTCGAATGGCATGACTTATTATCTCAAATATGAGCTTAGTTTCAAGTTCATATAATCACAACAAAGTTTGTATCTTACCATGACAAACACAATTATAGTTCATGTGATCACATAGAAAATTCTTAGAACTTATAACATTAACGCATATGTTCTTATAATCAAGAGAGCAAAGTTTATTGTTCCTCATCTTAGGCATGTATTCGATTCACATGAATTTCTCAATTTATTTCCCATCAGTTTCGAATGTTAGGTTGGCATAGCAAAGGTTTCTATCAAGATTGTTCAAGTAAAGATTATTTTCATCAAAAGCATGTCATCAAATTCAAGCATAACACATCACATGATCCTTACCAATTAAGTACTTACCTTGCTTCTCCTTTGAGCTCATATCAAGCATAGCTTAGATAAAATACAAGTAAGATTAAATTTAAAATGAATAACATGCTCGGGATAGTTTTGTTCCCGAATCACGATCCCTCTTTTTTTCCCGAGACTTTTAACTACACTCACAGGTAGCTCCGAGCTAGTTTTGTTCCCGAATCACGATCCCTCTTTTTTTGCTTATCTACAACTTGGTCTACTTTAGGCCTCACTTGTTCAATCCCTTCTTGTCTAATTATAACAAAGAATTTAGCTATACATTAGAAACAATCCATGACTTTTAATCATTCACAAAACACTCACCAATAATCATTTTGATACAAAATAATCCCTAATTACATGTAGCCACTTTTCCATTCATAAAACAGTCCATCATCATTTACATTGAAGCAAAACAGACCATTTTATACTCATATACATGTTTATTACCAAAGCAACCTATTACACTTTTTTTACTCATGAAAAACAATATTTACTTGCAAAACAACCCCTATATGTATTCTTAAAGTATTTCTCTTGCTTAAATATTCAAAACAGGGCAGCATACGTACATATGTTTACAAAGCAGTTCGGTTTACATACAAATTCATTGTTCACTCAAAACAGGGCAGCATACATATATACATTTTCATTTACATCAAAACAGTCCTCAAGGATTCATATAACTGAAATTCTACCCCATTTTCATATGTACTCAAATTCATGCTCCAATCAATCCATTAATATATATATATATATAACAACACAAAACAGCCTTCCTCATGGAAATAACATCAAGCAAGACTCGTAGCTCAAATTCAACAACATGACTAATTCGAATTATGTTACCAAGATTTACATATCATGAAAATTCATTGCTTAACCCACTCGAAATGGTTCTAACAATTCATGAGAATATATAAATATATATAATCAAACCTTTCATAAATTTGAACAACCAACTACAAACCACACACAATTCATTCTTAATGCATTTAACACTCAAATGTTCAAGGAGAAATTCTTAGCATTAATCTAACTCCCTCTCTAACCAAACACTAATACCTTGAATCCATGAGAAATTCACAATTTAATCCATAATTTAATCTTTAAACAAGAAGAGGAACAAATCTACTTACCCCTTTTTTCATATGGACCGAACAACACTCAATTATTCAAAGTTTTATGGCTTTAAGCTTAATTCTCTCCCTCTCCATTCATGTTCGGTCTAAAATTGGGAAGATGAAGGATGTTTTCTTCATTTTCTACCCCTTGGCCAAGTGTCATCAAGCATGCCCTCAAATCTTGACAAATGTATATGTCCCTAAAGTCTTATGAAAATTACATGCAAACAATTGATTAATCAAGTCTCTCGGTTTAGCCCTTCTAAAATGGTAATCATACTTTTAAAACTCCTTAATTGGTCCTTTAACTCTTTCAATTATTAATGCTATTAAAAATACTTTATTTATTATTTTTATCTAATTGAATCACAATACAAGTAGTAACATACTTCTAGACCAAAATTAGGGTATTACACAAAAATCAAATTAAAACACATTCAATTTGGTAACATACTTCTAAGCCGTATTTTGGGATGTTACAGTTTTGTATCCATGTGAGTGTGTAACCCCCTAAACCCGGCCCAGGAGAAATAGGTCGAATCTAGGAAGTCACGTTTGAAAACTTTTCCCTCAAGAAAATAAATTTTAAAGATTATACTTTAAGTTAAAAAGAATATATATATAACTATAATTTAATAAATATCTCATAATAATAAAATACAAATATCATAATTAATATTTGAATATTTAAATAAAATCTCTGAAATAAAACCACAATAAATTAATGCCAAAAATAATCCCAAAACATAATTAGTCTCAAAGTATGAAATTACATCAATGTCTCAAAATAATAATCTAAATAACTAAAAATAGTTTTGTACTGAAAAATAAAATAACCGGATCCTCCAAGTATCGTAACGCGTAGGTTCTGCATATCTGAAAGAAGAACTAAGGGGGAGTAAGCTAAAGAGCTTAGTGTGTCTCTAAAGTGCAAGGAAAACCATAGTCGTAAAAAAAGTATTTTTTTCAAGTTTCTTTAAAACATAAAACAATAGTACAATATCACAAGCGTAATGCAATGCACCCAACTACGTCTTCCAAAGATGAGGAAGGTTCCCATAACCTCCTCGCTACGTCTGCCAATCCGAAGTGGAATTCAGCCCGAAGGGTGAAACCACTGAACTTCCTCCGTACAAATCCCAACCCATGCCCATACATACATGATGTTTAAAACTCAAATTTCATAAACAAAGTTCCATAAATCCGATATTCCATAAACATACATCATAAATCCTGGTTTTCGTAAATTATGACGTTTCGTAAATCAAATATTTCATAAATTATAATTAAAAACACATTCTAAAATCGTATGCATATGATGTCAACCATACAAGCCATAATGTTGATCATAATCAAGTAAGGTATAAAACCATATAAAAATTATTTATTTATTTATAGCACCAGAAGAAAACACACCTTAGCCAAAGCAAACTCAACCTACTGAATGACGAGTCTCTCATAATCAAAAGTACGGGTCCAGCTGTATTGGTACCTATGAGAATAATCCTACGATTAAGGAATTATTCCTAAATACTAATCTAACGAAATTTAATGAATACTTATCTGATTTGAATAGTTGATCTTCAAATCAATCGAAGACATAGTTGAATTGAGCGGTGCTAGAGACTCATCGGAGTTTGATCGAGTTAAATAAATAATAAAAAAGAAAACAAAAAGGGAGATGCTATTCGAACATAAACAGAGAGGGGGGAGAAAGAACGGCTACGGCAAAAGGAAACAAAATTATAGGGGAAATCTTGGCTTATATAACCAAAATTTTGGTTAAATTACAATGTAAGTCCTTGTACTTTTATAGGGTTCACAAAATAGGCACCAATTATCAATTCTTTATGAAAAGGTCACTAAGTTTGCTTAAAATTCAATTAATTCCCAAATTTCTTAATTAGGGTTTCATTTTTAAATTCCAAATTTCAAGGGTTTTGAATTTAGGAATTTCAAAATTAGGTTTTCAAATTGGGGGTATTTTTGGGGTGTTACAGAGTGAGTTGTTTTTGAATGATTGGAAGTTAAAGAATAACTCTAATGTATAGTTAAAACTCTTGTTATAATTAGACAAGGAAGAATTTGATCAAGTGAGGCATAAAGAAGATCAAGCTGTGGAAAAGCATAAAGGAATTGAAAAAACTAGCTCAGATCAAATAGTGGTGTAATTTTAGAATCTCGGGATAGGCTAGTAGCCTACCCAAGCATTCCTTGTTGTTTTTAGTTACCTTGAATTATCCTTAATTATGTTGTGAATAAGCAAGCTTCGATCAAAAGTAAGTCACTCTAAATTACGTTTGATAAGTGCAATTCTTGTTCATATTCATTATTATGTAAACGTGATAACAAGCCTAAATGGAAACTATACATGATACATATTGGAAGTAATATGGGCTATAATGCCAATTGATTAGAAGTAATGAAACAACGAGAATTTCACATGAGGTGAATATCTACCCAAATTGAAAAAGGGTAATATGTTTATTAATTTGATATCTTGATAAGGAGATATGCTCACTTTGTTATGAACAAGATATGATAAATGTGAAGGCCTTGGTTTTGAGTCAGTCTTAGGTATAGATGGCATGCCATAGAGTCCATAGAGCTCGTGTTTGGGGTGGACTACGGTCCTTATTTGGAGATAGTAGGAGGGAAGTTTTGTCGTCACTTGGCGACAGTAGGAGGGATTGACCGGTACTGGGAGTACCATTTTATTTAGCGACAGTTGGTTGGGGATTCGTGTACCTAGACTTTATTCGATTCTCAAGGCTATGTTACCGAGAAAACATGGAACTTATAAGATAAGTAGTAAAGAATCGTAATAGCTTGCATATTAAGTAACAAGTCACTATCATGAATTGATTAATTCTTGTGGAAGAATGCATATTCGAATGAAAGTGTGCTTATATTTATACATTATACACTCTTGGTCTAGAAAGGTTACATTATATATTTTTTGGATCTTCCATGGTTATAGATAAGCTTGTTTGAATGTCTTACTCTGATTTACCTAGTTCTTGTTCAAGCTTGAAAGCTCTTGAATTAAAATGTTGTAGTGAACGATAACCTGTTGCTTAATGCTTTTAAGTACCTTAAATTACCTCACTAAGTGTATACTTATAAAACTCTTTCACTACATTTCAAGATCGATCTCTTAAGCACATATCTTCTTGGAGCTTGTTCGCATTGCAAGTACTGCTTAGCGTATGTTTTATCATCTTTTGTAATACTCCTAGAGTGGTTGCACAAAGTTTAATTTACAATCATGTGGATCATTTTGGTGTGTATATCTCTTAATCTATAAGCTTGTAAGGCCTATGTATATATATATATATATTGGTGGTTGGTTGCTTGATGATGACCATAGATAATATTAGATGGTTTAGTAGTTGATATATGCATGTTTTGGTTATTTTGATTATAAAGGTTTGGCATGTTGAATGAGTAAACCATTATGCTAGTTAAGTAGGTTAAGCTTAATGTAGAAATACTTGGGTTGCAAGGGTGGATAATCATTGACTAAGTTCATGAATGTTTGATTGTGTAAAGTCTGAGTCTCAAGTGTATTAGGAGTGAATTATGTGAATGCTTGTCTAAGCTAAAGTAATTATTTGACTATTAGTTAAATAGTAGTCTAGGAATAGATTAGGTTCAATGGGATTATGTTTCAGTATGTAGTATTAAACCTTATGTTAAATCCATTCCTTAATTATGAAGTTATTCTCTTAAACACCCTTTTTGAGTCTAAACATTAAACTAAAAATGGTAGGTAAAATGACATTAAAATGTGTAAGCACTCTACTTGTGTTTTAGGCTTGTTCGAATGTTAACTTGTGTTTCAAGTAATCTTTTGAGAGTGTTTGAACACTCTTGTGATATTTGTTAGTACTTTGTTTAGTCTTTAACACTCTTGACTTGGTTTACTTCTAAGCCGGTTTGAGGGTGTTATAATTTGGTATGAGAGCTAAGGTTTAGTCGATCCTAGGACTAAATTGAGTTTCATGCCTTGTCATTTATTATTTGTGCCACCTAGGAGTTAATTGAAAATGTACTTGTGATCCGTACCTGATTAAGCTCTTTTCATGTGATTAATTATTAGAATGTCAGATACACATTTGGGTCGGGATAGTGAGAGCCCGGATGGTTCCTCCAATGAAAGAGGAAGTGTGAGAATGAATCAAAATCAACATGAGCCTCAAAAGACTGTTGAACCTCAGCTGGTTCAACATAAAGCTCCTTCTATCCACCCTATTCAACGGAAGTGTCTCCTTAGTATGAAGGAGATGTTTGACTAACTAGTCACCTCTTGGAGGCAAAATACTCCAACTACTTCCATTCCTCATGTAGTTGTGATAACTAGAGCCTCGATCGATAAGTTAGCTCAACACCGAGCTTATACATTCACTGGTGGTGATGAAGAAAAGCCGGAAGATGCTGAATATTGGTTAGAAACTACTACTAGGATCTTAACCAAACAGTTACAGTGTTCAGATGAACATAAATTGGAGTGTGCCATAGCCCTTCTTTCTGAGGAGGCATTAAGTTGGTGGGAAACAACAACCCTTAAGGCTCTGGCCAATGTTATCACTTGGGAATTCTTTCTTAAAGAAATTCAAAAGAAGTACATAAGAGAACAATACCTTGCTGGTCGTAGAAGGCGTTTCTAATATCTGAAGCAAAGGGGAAACCAATTGAACAATACATGAGTGAAATTTGTAAATATTGCAAGTATGGGTTTGAATTTATCAAGAAATAAGAGGAAAAGTGTCGGATATTTATTGATGGGCTCAATGATGAACTAGGCCCTACGTTTACTGCCCTGAGAATTACTGATTTTCAAGAATTGGTGAATCGAGCTATAGCTACTGAAGCTAAAATGAAGGCATCTGAGAAGAGAAAGTGGAACTATTCCCAAAAAGACAAAAGATCGAGGGATGATAACAAACCTTGTTTGTAGTCTAAGAAGTCAAAGCATCAAGGAGGGAGTTCCTCAAACTACAACTCTTCTACAAGGAGTAACTTTTTACCAAAGCCTCAAACTGTGGTCAAAACTTCTACACCTTTGATTTTTATAAACAGTACGGGGAATACGAGAAGGGGGTCACAAGTTCCCATTTGCAATGTCTATCAGGAGAATCATGTGGGTCAATGTAGAAAGTAAGCTGGTGCTTGTTTCTTATATGGAGAAACAAATCACTTCATCAAATATTGTCCTCGTAAACTGAATAAACTTCCAACTCATGTGCCAAAGAATTCAAATTATGTCCAATCACCAAGGGGAAAATGGCCTAAACAAGCTCAGTCTGGTAATTATAAAAAGAATCGGGGTCAGGCTTCAAATGCTACTTATCAAGAATCTCGGGAACCATCTCGAGTATACCATGTTCGAGGCCGAGAAAAGGAAGACTCTCCTGATGTAATTGCATGTACCATCAAGTTATTTACGCATCATGTTTATGCTTTATTTGGTTCAGGATCGACACATTCCTTCATATGTTCTTCTTTGATTGAAAAGTTTAAATTGAAACTTGAACCCATAAATTGAAATTTGATAGCTACAAATCCCTTATGAGATAAGTTAATTGTTAATCGAGTATGTAAAGACTGCCCCTTGTTTATTCAAGGAATTCCTTTTCCTGATGATCTTTTAGCTTTACCATTCAATGAGTTTGGCCTTATATTAGGTTTAGATTGGTTGGGAAAACATGAGGCCTGGGTAGATTGTGCTAAGAAAAGGCTTTTCCTTCTCAGGTTAAGAAAAGAATCAATAGCATTGTTAAATAAGAAATCTTCTGAACCAACCCAAATGTTTACTACTATATCGAATATACATAAAACCAAACCCTTCTTTGATTCCATTTTAACTGTCTCTGAATTTTTTAATGTGTTTCCCGAGGAACTTCTGAGATTACCCCCAACAAGAGAAGTTGAGTTTGGAATCAAAGTTCAACCCGGATCAGCTCCAGTTTCTATTACACCTTATCGGAAGGCCCTGATTAAACTTAAAGAACTTAAGAATCAGTTGCAAGACCTACAAGATAAAAGCTTCATTAGGCCAAGTTCGTCTCCTTGGGGAGCCTCAGTTTTGTTTGTAAAGAAGAAGAATGGATCGATGAGGCTTTGCATTGACTATCGCCAATTGAACCAGCTTACTATCAAGAACAAGTATCTATTACCGAGAATTGAAGACTTGTTTGATCAGCTCAAAAATGCTATGGTGTTTTCCAAGATCGATCTCTGATCGGGATACTATCAGATGAAAGTTAAAGAGTCCGATGTTCCTAAAACTGTATTCAAAACTCGATATGGTCACTAGAGTTTTTAGTGATGCCTTTTGGCTTAACAAATGCTCCTCCTGCATTTACGGACCTTATGAATCGAATCTTTAGACCCTACTTGGATAATTTTGTAGTAGTCTTTATAGATGACATCCTTATTTACTCCAAGAATAAGGATGAACATTCGGAACATCTCCGAATTGTTTTACAAACCCTTCGAGATAACTAGCTTTATGCCAAGTTCAACAAATGCGAATTTTGGTTGTCTGAGGTATCTTTCCTTGGACATGTTATATCCGCAGAAGGTATTAAGGTTGATCCAAAGAAGATACATGCTTTAGTTGATTGGAGACCTCCGAAGAATGTTGGCGAAGTTAGAAGCTTCCTTGGATTAGCAGGTTACTACCGAAGATTTGTAAAAGGTTCTCCATGTTAGCTACCCTTTAACCAAACTTCTTCAAAAAGATGTACCATTTATTTGGTCAGAAAATCAGCAAAGAAGTTTTGATCAATTGAAACAAGTCCTTACACAAGCTCCAATTTTAACACAACCTGAGTCGGGAAAAGAGTATACAGTCTTTGGTGATGCATCTCATCTTGGTCTGGGATGTGTTCTTATGCAAGATGAAAAGGTGGTAGCTTATGCATCCCGTCAATTGAAGCCTCACGAATTGAATTATCTGACTCATAACCTCGAACTAGCTATGGTCGTTTTTGAACTAAAGATTTGGAGACATTATTTGTTTGGAGAGAAATGTTATCTATTCACTGATCACAAAAGCTTAAAGTATCTTCTTACTCAAAAGAGTTGAACCTTATACAAAGGAGGTGGATGGAATTACTCAAGGACTGTGATCTAGTCATCAATTATCACCCCGAAAAAGCAAATATAGTAGCTGATGTACTCAGCCGTAAATGTTCAATTGCCCCTACTGCAATCAATGCACATTTTAGATTACTAAAAGATCATAAGCTTTTAGCTGAGCTTTAGGTTCAATCTGATTTGATCTCGAGGATTAGGACACTTCAGCAAACCGATCATGAACTTCTGAAAATTTTACTCAAACTTGAATCTGAACCTAAACCAGATTTTTCCTTGAAGCCTAATGGTCTACTCTATTTTTGAAATAGAGTGTGTGTGCCAAATGATGAAACCTTTAAGAGAGAAATGTTGTGTGAAGCCCACAATAGCCCATTCTCGATTCATTCAGGATCGATTAAGATGTACAGTGATTTAAAGGAGTTGTATTGGTGGCCAGGAATGAAGAGTGCTATTACATAATTTATATTCAAGTGCTTGACTTGTCAGAAGGTTAAAGCCGAATATCAAGTCCCTATAGGACTCTTACAACCAATCGAGTTACCTAAATGGAAATAGGATCAAATAACTACGGATTTTGTAACTGGTTTGCCTCTATCACCAAGGAAGAATGATGTTATTTGGGTAATAGTTGATAGATTTTCTACAGCAGCACACTTCATACCGTTCGAATGACCATGAGCTTAGATCAGTTGGCCGAATTGTACATAAGAGAAGTAATCCGTTTGCATGGTGTTTCCACTTCTATTATATCAGATCGGGATCCTCGGTTTACTTCTAGATTATGGAATTCTTTACAAAAGGCCTTGGGAACCAAGACAAACTTTAGTACAGCTTTCCATCCTCAAACATATGGTCAGTCCGAAAGAGTAATTCAGACTCTTAAAGATATGCTCAGGGCTTGCATAGTTGATTTTGGGAAGAATTGGGAGAAATCCCTACCTTTGGCAGAGTTTGTATATAACAATAGCTATCAGACCTCTATCAGGATGGCCCCCTTTGAAGCCTTGTATGGAAGAAGATGCAGAACTCCTTTATTTTGGTCAGAATTAGTTACAAACAAAACCTTGGGACTTGAACTCCTTTGAGAAATGGAGAATCAAATACAAGTTATTCACAACGATTAAAAGAAGCTTTTGATAGACAGAAAGCTTATGCCGACCTCAAGAGAAAGGACATTTAGTTTAGTGTGGGAGACAATGTTTTCCTAAAGGTATCTCCATGGAAAAAGGTGTTTAGATTTGGGAAGAACATGAAGCTTAGTCCACATTTTATAGGACTATTCGAGATTATGGAAAGGATTGGCCCCGTTGCTTATCGTCTGGCTCTTCCTAATGAATTTGAAAATATTCACAATGTATTCCATGTATCTATGCTTCAGAAATATCGTTATGATCCTTTCCATGTGTTAGAACCGGAAGAATTAGAACTCAATCCAGATTTATCTTACAAAGAAGAACCAATCCGAATTCTAAACTGTGAAGTTAAAAGGCTTCGTAACAAAAGAGTTTCTCTTGTTAAAATATTATGGAAGAATCACAAGATTGAAGAAGCAACTTGGGAACCTGAAGCAATCATGAAGGAACAATATCCTCATCTTTTTACTTAAGGTAAATTTGAGGACGAATTTCTTTTAAGGGGGAGAGAATTGTAATACCCCAAAAATGTGACTTAAAGTGTTGGATGTGTTTCGATTGTGGCCCAAATTGATTGAAATGTTCCTCAAACTAATCAAATAAAAGTTTAGGGATTCAATCGGAATTGTAAAAAACTCGAGGATCATAATAAAATGACTCAAAAGAAATCATGAAAAGTGTAGTGTTTGCATGTAAGAATTATTTTTAGTTAGGGGACTTGAACATGTGTTATGCAAGGTGGAATCATGTGTAGGGGGAGAGGAGGGGGAGCTGGAACCGTCCTTAGGAAATGAAAATTACACAAAAATTTTATCATCTTCTTCTCTCCTACAAGCCAAACCGCAACAAAAGAGTGTGGTGAGAGAGAGAGATCCATTGATGGATTAGTTAAGGTCAACTTAGAGAACTATATGCGCATAAATTATTGGTAGGAAGGTAACTATCCTATTTCCTTTCTATTCATATGAATATTATGATTGATAATTTGATGTCTGAATGTAGAGCTTATTACAAGAATGAGTTTACATGTTTAGTGGATTTTCGAATGGATTATATGCTAGAAAGATCATGTTTTGTAGGTTTAAGAAACATGATTGATTGTTGGAATATAAATAAATATAAGATGTAATTTGGGACTGTTTTGGTGATCTCAATAAATCGAATCATAGCTAGAAGAAAACAAAGATTATTTATGCATATATGAATACATACTGATTTGGACTGTTCGGACACATAGAGAAGTGTATGAGACTGTTTTGTATACGTAATTGTATACCTATGTATTTGATGACTATTTTTGCAAGATTAATGGTTGTTTATATAGTTAGAGGAAGGTTATGTGCCTACATAAGTGAATACATGTAATTAGGATTGTTTTGGGGCATATAGTAAACATAATGGGACTGTTTTGATTAAATAAATGTACATGCATGAAAGTTACCTTGTTTTGCATATATATTTATGAAATTGGACTGTTTTGATCAAGTAATCGTATACACATGAAAGCTGCTCTATTTTGTGTGTATATATATAATGTTTGTGGATTGCTTGATTGTATAAAAACTTGTTAGGGACTGTTTGGTGAAAATAAGCATTCACACACATGTATAATAAGATTATTTTACCTTAATGTATATGTGATGGAAAGTTTTATGAATATATAAGTGCTTACCTAAATCTTGGGGCTATTTTGTATCCATGTGAATGTGAGTGAATTGTTTTGTTAATGATTGAAAGTTAAAGAATAACTCTAATGTATAGTTAAAACTCTTGTTATAATTAGACAAGGAAGAATTTGATCAAGTGAGGCATAAAGTAGATCAAGCTGTGGAAAAGCAGAAATAAATTAAAATATGGGAACAAAACTAGCTCGAAACAAACTATGAGTGTAATTTTAGAATCTCGGGATAGGCTAGTAACCTACCCAAGCATTCCTTGTTGTTTTTAGTTACCTTGAATTATCCTTAATTATGTTGTGAATAAGCAAGCTTAGATCAAAGGTAAGTCACTCTAAATTACGTTTGATAAGTGCAATTCTTGTTCATATTCATTATTGTGTAAACGTGATAACATGCCTAATTGGAAACTATAAATGATACATATTAGAAATAATGTGGGCTATAATGCCATTCGATTAGAAGTAATGAAACAACGAGAAGTTCACATGAGGTGAATATCTACCCGAATTGAAAAAGGGTAATATGTTTATTAATTTGATATCTTGATAAGGAGATATGCACAGATATGATAAATGTGAAGGCCTTGGTTTCGAGTCAGTCTTAGGTATAGATGGCATGCCATAGAGTCCATAGAGCTCGTGTTTGGGGTGGACTACGATACTTATTTGGCGATAGTATGAGGGAAGTTTTATGGTCACTTGGCAACAGTAGGAGGGATTGATCGATACTGCATGTACCATTTTATTTTGCAATAGTTGGTTGGGGATTCGTGTACCTAGACTTTATTCGATTCTCAAGGCTATGTTACCGAGAAAACATGGAACTTATAAGATAAGTAGTAAAGAATCTTAATAACTTGCATATTAAGTAACAAGTCACTATCATGAATTGATTAATTCTTGTGGAAGAATGCATATTTGAATGAAAGTGTGCTTATATTTATACATTATACACTCTTGGGTTGGAAAGGTTATATTATATATTTTGGATCTTCCATGGTCATAGATAAGCTTGTCTGAATGTCTTACTCTGATTTACCTAGTTCATGTCCAAGCTTGAAAGCTCTTGAATTAAAATGTTGTAGTGAAAGATAACTTGTTGCTTAATGCTTTTAAGTACCTTAAACTACCTCACTAAGTGTATACTTATAAAACTCTTTCACTACATTTCAGGATCGATCTCTTAAGCACATATCTTCTTGGAGCTTGGTCGGATTGCAAGTACTGCTTAGCGTATGTTTTGTCATCTCTTGTAATACTCCTAGAGTGGTGGCACAAAGTTTAATCTAAAAGCATGTAGATCATTTTTGTGTGTATATCTCTTAATCTATAAGCTTGTAAGGCCTATATGTATGTATATATATATATATATATATGTATATGTATTGGTGGTTGGCTGCTTGATGATGACCATAGATGATATTAGATGGTTTGGTAGTTGATATATGCATGTTTTGGTTATTTTGATTATAAAGGTTTGGCATGTTTAATGAGTAAACCATTGTGCTAGTTAAGTAGGTTAAGCTTAATGTAGAAATACTTGGGTTGCAAGGGTGGATAATCATTGACTAAGTTCATGAATTTTTGATTGTGTAAAGTATGAGTCTCAAGTGTATTAGGAGTGAATTATGTGAATGCTAGTCTAAGCTAAAGTAATTATTTGACTATTAGTTAAATAGTAGTCTATTAATTAAGTAGAAACTCGCTATGAATTAGATTAAGTTTAAATGGGATTATGTTTGAGTATGTAGTATTAAACCTTATGTTAAATCCATTCCTTGATTATGAGGTTATTCTCTTGAACACCCTTTTTGAGTCTAAACATTAAACTAAAATGGTACGTAAAATGACATTAAAATGTGTAAGCACTCTACTTGTGTTTTGGGCTTGTTCGAATGTTAACTTGTGTTTCAAGTAATCTTTTGAGGGTGTTCGAACACTCTTGTGATATTTTTTATTACTTTGTTTATTCTTTAACACTCTTAACTTGGTTTACTTCTAAAACGGGTTTGAGGGTGTTACAAAATAAGTACTCAAACTATGTCTTTTTATGCAATAGGTGTTTAAAGTATTTTTTGGCTGAAATAGGTGCCTAAAGTTTCATTTTTGGCTTATTTTAAAGTCAACTGAGGCTCCTACTTTGGCACCTATTTTAACCAAAAATTAAACTTTAGACACCTATTTCAGCCAAAAAATACTTTAGGTACCTATTTTAGCCAAAAATGAAACTTTAGGCACCTACTTCAACCAAAAAATACTTTAGGCACCTACTACAAAAAAGAGATAATTTGGGCACTTATTTTGAAGTTAAGCCTTTTAACATTGATAAATCATCTAATGACATTTAATTTAATAATTCTCTTGATTGTCACGTGTTATTTTCTCTAATAAAATAATGGCACATTAGGTCATAAAATTATATTAAATTTAGTTATTCTTGAATTGAGATAAAAAATAGTTTTTAATCATAGGATTTAAACTTGGATGTGTCAAAATAAATCACTAATGCATAATCACTATAAACAAAAATTATTTGTCCATTTTTTATGACCGTATGTATGCTCAACACTAAAAAAATTAAACCATAAGCCCTAATCCTAATTTTTAAATTTTAAACCCTAAAAACTAAATTATATATAATAAATCATAAATCCTAATCTTAAACCCTAAAGCTAGACCTTAGCCCTAGATTTAATTTTTAGTGTTGAAACATATATTGGGACACCAAACAGATACATAAGATTTCTGTTCAATCACTATACCCAATTGAGATATTTTGTTTTTGGATAAAATGTGTTTTATTATCCAAGAGAGCAGGGAGCTGCTCTAAAAGAACGTATACAATCTATGCAAGGGATTGCCTAGCTAAGGATCTCCGATCAATGCTCAACTGTATATTTACCCTATCATTTTTGTCTATACTTTTTCCATGAAAACGAATTCGTATTATATCCTTTATACAAAAAATAATTTGTTCTATAGATCGATAAGTCCCCCTGAATTTTCTGGAGTTGCGCTCTTCCCAAATTAATATATATAGGTGCTCCATGCAATCTTGAGGATATGGACGATGAAAGATTCCCCTTTGAGGTTCTCCTCCGCCTATGTGAGTTCGTCTTCATTGCACATTGTCTCCATAAACAGTCTACATTCTTGTAAAATTTCCCTCCACATGCAACTAGAGAATGGACATCCAAAGAATAAGTGATCTCTAGACTTCAAGCCAACATCACATAATCTGCATGCATCATTTATAATTATTCTCGTGTGACATAATCTATCTTTTGTGGGCAACCTATCTAAGATGGCCATCGAGGCAATAATAGAGTGTTTAGGGGTGTGAAATGGATACCAAATCAATTTGTGCTATCGTACCTTGGCCTTTCTTTCCCTGAAATTTTCCCAAACCCAATATGTTTTTACTTTGGACCAATATGTCACTGTACAATATACAACCATGGCTTCTGATAGAAGCTTCATCAGTTTTTTCACTATCCAACTGAAGTGAACCTTGCATTTGACATGTCAAAACCCCTCTCTGTTGAATACATACTCTTGTAGCCAAGCCATCCAGAGTGAACCTTCCCCAGCTAATATCTTTTTCAATCTGTTCAGGTTTTTCAAGTTTTATTCCAAGTGTTCAGGTTTTTCAATCTCAATCATCATTCGAATTTCAACGAGCTGATCTGCTGCCAGTTTACTCTTGCTCAACAAGCCGAGGTGTCATTCTCCTTCCAGAAAAAATGTGCACACATTTGTTCTATCTTTAGGATTATTAATTTAGGCATCACTAGTTGTTTGCTCCACTAATTGAATATTCTGAATAGGATAGCCTTGATCAACTGGAGACGCCCTCCATAGCTGATGTTCCTATTAGACCGTAAATGGAGTTTAGCTTTGATCTTTTCCAAGAGTGCATCACAATCTTTATCAGTGAGATTTCTAGTCACCAATGGGACTCCAAGGTATTGAACTGGTAAGTGACCCAATTTGAATCCTGTAGCTTCTTGAATTTCCTCTATCTGAGTAGGATTCACTCCACAAGCAAAGAATTTTGTTTTATCAACATTAAACTTTAGTCCTGACAGTTTATGAAATTGTTCTAATACACTCATGATTCCCGCCATTGAGTTGTAGCGATGTCCCTTTTAATTTCATCGCTAAAATAAAAACGATTGATTTTTGGAAGGTGTTTTTGAAAGGCGTTCGAGATTTTTTTTTTATATAAAATATTTATTCCATGGGGGTTTTAAAGAAACCGTATTTTTGAAAAATGGAGTCGCCACCGGCCACTTAGGTAGACCGGACACCATAAAACCAGAGATTCAAAAAGACAGGGTTCGGGAGTCGATTTACGGATGGGGAAGGATTAGCACCCCACACCGCCCAAAAATTGGTACTTTAATAATTACCGCTTTATTAATATTGGATTTTCCGGATTAGAGTGACGATTATTTTAAAATTCGGTCCTAATTGCGAATAAATTTTAAGGGGCCCGTTATCCGAGAGTAAACGTCCAACCACTATCACTACGCCGATCATCGGCCCGTTTACGCTTTCGGATAAAAGAGCACCGCATTAACAATTTATATATCATATGCAACTTTAGTGACAAAAATATAAAACATGGCAAAATATTTAAATGCAATAAGTATAGGCATAATGAATACTAATCTAACATAAATAAGATACTAAACTAAAACATACATATACATGTAAACTTAAAATACGAGGTACGTATGAGGGATATATAATAGGGCAAAAGACTACATCAACATACACGATTATAATACGAAATAAATATTTACATGAAAACAGGACTGAAATGAAAAGAAATAAACATCAGTGACAGAAATTAAAGGATAATAATATGCAATTTAAGGACGAAAATGCAATCATGATCAAACTTGAAAGGACTGGAACTGTAATTAGACCAAGGGGCAGACCCGAAATGAAAAATTCAAAAACGCGGGATGGTTAAGGGGGTAATTTTACCATTTAAAATCTGAATTCGGCTAATTTAGTGATCAAAACGAAATAAAATGGAAAAGAAAAAGGACGAGTAATCGTGATTAACCCATGCGGAAAACTCAAAACGAAAATATAGGGGACAAGGGAGGATTTATGATGTAATTAGACCATTTTTATTTTATTTTAGGTCTATAAGACCCGATAATCAGACCCCACTTTCATTTTTCCTTTCATTTTTTTTTCTTTAGAGCAAAAGCTCTCGTTTCCTCTCTAATATACCAGAAAAAACCCAAGCCCCGACCCTTCAGCCGCCATGGTTCTCGAGGCCGGTGATGGTCCAGCTACTCCGGCCACCACCCTCTACGCTCTATCGGTTCTAAGACCTAACCTCGACCCCTCTTCGAGAACAAAAACTCCATCTTTGAAAGACCGAACCCCAAAACCCTCACAAAAATCGTCACGCTTTTATTTTGAGACCACCAAAACCCTAGATCTATGGTATTTCGAAGCTAAAGGACAAAGAAGAACCTCCTTTTTTGTGGCTCACTCCTCAGAGCTTATCGCCGGCAAAGGAAAGGTTCTTTCTTTTTACGTAAACTCTCCATTTTTTATGCATGTAAGTAAGAAAGAAAGACAAGAAGTTTTTTCTTTTACCACTGAACTTGCGTTGCTTTCTTTGTATTTCTGAAGACTTTCGTGATAATACAACAATTTTTTTTGGATCTTCTCTGCCCTCTGTTTTTTTTTCTTAGCGTCTATTACATGAAATATATATCAGATCTGATTTTTTGGTACTGACAATCCATTTTTTTGGTGCTTTTGCACGTCCTCTGAGCGCGGTGGTTGAACCGGGCAAGATGGGCGGAGTGGTGTCGGCATGGGGAAGTCATGGTGGTGGTGTCTTCTGCCAGATCCACTCACGGCCGTTGGATCAGATCTGATCCAACGGCTGTGATTACATGGGGGATGAACGGCCTAGATCGAGCCTTGAAATGCGTGGTACTTGCTGGAGATGACGACACGTGGCAGAGGGGTAATGAACGGTCTCGCGCGTGCGGTCTGGAGAGTGACATCACACGCTTGGTGGATTATCTTTTCGATACGGACCGTTGGATCAAGACTTGATCCAACGGTCCAAATGACGGCGGCTGCAAGATAAAAGAGGGGTATCAGACTTAGTTTTTAGGGTTTTTAATATACTGGGTCAGACCAATATGGGCCTTGTAATATATTTTTGGGTTTTTGTAATAAATTGATTGGACTGTTAATTAATATTTTGGTTTTATATTTTAGATTTTATTTTACACTAGTCCAATAATAATAATAATAATAATAATAATAATAATAATAATAATAATAATACAACGTTACATATATACGTACACTTGCACACCCATATAAGTGTAACATACGAATACACATGCAAATATTAATGTAACATACTAACATAACATCTACACACATTAAACAAATACGCTCGTACTCTATAGATACATACGCGACACACATACACCATTAGTACGTATACATACATAGCTTATAATATACACACACACCACACCTTATATATACTAGTAACACTCATGCAAATAATAAACATATAATATAGTAAGTATACATGCAATACTAATATGTATTAGTGAAAATGAGTGATTACAGTTCTCTTTGCTTGTTCTCATGGAATGAGAAACAAAGCAAAGATTCATAAGCACTCATTTTATCAGACTTCCCTGTTTGGTTTGCAGCCTTGGAAAAGCGAATTTTTTTGGACATCTCCGCTCTTCCTTGGTTGAATCTTCAGGCTCGTAAGTTCTTCCTATATAGAGCTTTCGTCACCTTCCGATCTTGGAGCTACAGGCTCTTTCGACATTGAACCCTTCGCTCTGATTTTTATCAGACTTCCCTGTTTGTAGCTTTGGAAAAACGAATTCTTTTGGACATCTCCGCTCTTCCTTGGCTGAATCTTCAGGCTCGTAAGTTCTTCCTATATAGAGCTTCGTCACCTTCCGATCTTGGAGCTACAGGCTCTTTCGACATAGAACCTTTCGCTCTCATTTTTATCAGACTTCCCTGTTTGTAGCTTTGGAAAAACGAATTCTTTTGGACATCTCCGCTCTTCCTTGGCTGAATCTTCAGGCTCGTAAGTTCTTCCTATATAGAACTTTTGGCGTCTGAAGTCTCAGAGCTGCAGGTTCTTCCTATATAGAACCTTTCACTCTAAGACAATGAAGTTTGGAGCCTTTCCTATATAAGACTCTTCGCTTTCGACACAACAGGTTTCCTATATAACCCCGTGTCATAGGTGAATTGCTTTGACTGGGAGTTCTTCCTATATAGAACTACGAGTCTTCACCTTGGAGCCATCAGTCCCTCCTATATAGAATTTTTTGGCTTCTGGAATCTCAGAGCTACAGGTTCTTCCTATATAGAACCTTTTACTCTAAGACAATAAAGCTCGGAGCCCTTCCTATATAGAACTCTTCGCTTTCGACATAGCAGGATTTCCTATATAATCTTGCGTGTCATGGGTGAATTACTTTGACTGGGAGTCCTTCCTATATAGAACTGCGAGTCTTCACCCTGGAGCTGTCAGTCCTTCCTATATAGAACTTTCAGCTTCTGAAGCCTTGGAGAGGAGGATTCTTCCTATATAGAATCTCTCTCTAGAGCTTGAAAACATGTGTCTTTTGTATGTAAAACATTGTTTTCTCATTTGGGATTCACACCGTGACGGCCTTCGATGTCTCTTCGGATCTGCAGATACCTGTCTGAGACAAAAACGAAATGTTATGACAAATGAATGAATTGACATGCTCCTAATCCTAGTGATGTCTGACTATTCATGATGCATGAGATTTAATATCTTGGTGGGCTTGTCCTGGTCCTTATTTGATCTTGATGTTCGCTTTATCCTTTCTTACGGGCATCGATACCCCGCTTCACTACCAAGTTCAACCATCTCAACCTTTCTCTTTTTTCCAATCATGATTTGGAATTTTAAAGCGCCCTTTCGGTTTTTCACTTTAGAGAGTTTTTTTTTTTGAGATGGGTGCCCTTCTGGTTTTCACCCAGGAGATTTATTTTGTTATCTCGTATGCCTTTCCTGAATAGATATGACATGTGCCATTGGTTATTTTACCAGGTTGTCTGAAGCTTCTCGCCTTCTCTATCGACAGTCATTATGTAGGGAACTAAAGGACGGAGTTAACATCGTCTTCTTTGATCACCTGCATTTCCAAGGTCAAATCATAGTAATGCTCCGAAATCTCTTGTTTCATTATAAGCCTATGTTATCCTATTTGACTGAAATTGACAAGAAGGCCAGGAATGGATGCTCAAAAACACGGTTTTATTATGATTAAGGGTTTGGGATATCTTAAAAAGAAAGGTATGACACGTATAAGTTAAATACAAGATCTCTCATTATCTTTGATATGAATGATACATGATCCTGTCAACTGGTGTAGAATTTTTTGCCTGAAGCTTCCTCTTCATGATGCTCATGGGGATACCCTTCTCCTCAAATATTCAAATTTTCAATTTACCCAAGCCGCCCTTTACGAGTTTTCAACTTGGGTCCTTCCTTTGCTTCAAGACGCCTGATTTCGGGTTTTCGCCCTGAGCTCTCCATTTTTTTTTTAGAGATAGTATTTCTTGACGGCATCAGAATTTACGGGATTTCTTAGCTCGTCCCCATCCATTTCTGTTAGGATCAGGGCTCCTCCTGAGAATGCCTTTTTTACGACGTACGGTCCTTCCCAGTTGGGCATCCATTTTCCCCGAGAATCTTTTTGGATAGGGAGGATTCTCTTGAGTACCAGATCCCCTTCTTTGAATTCTCTTGGGCGCACTTTTTGTTGTAAGCTTTGCACCATCCGCTTTTGGTACATCCGACCATGACAAATGGCCTTTAGTCTTTTCGTCAATGAGATTTAGTTGGTCGAATCGGCCCGCACCCATTCAGCTTCTTCCGTTTTACGCCGTTTAAGACCCGGAGGATGGAATCTCTACCTCAATTGGGAGTACTGCCTCGGTACCATACACCAAGGAGTAGGGTGTTGCCCCCGTTGATGTGCGAATGGACGTCCTATAGGCGAAAAGGGCAAAAGGCAACTTCTCATGCCAATCCTTGTAGGTATCCGTAGTCTTTGCTATGATCTTCTTTATATTCTTGTTTGCTGCTTCCCTTTGCTCCATTCATTTTAGGACGATAGATCGTGGAATTATGGTGTGTTATCTTGAATTGAGTGCACACGTCCTTCATCATCTTGTTGTTCAGATTAGGCGTTTGTCGGTGATGATCCTCTCTCGCAATCCGTGACGAAATAATTTCCTTCTTTAAGAACTTACAAACTGTAGTCCTGGTGATATTGGCGTAAGACGCTGCCTCTACCCATTTAGTGAAGTAGTCTATGGCGACCAAAATGAAACGGTGCCCATTGGAGGCTTTCGGATGGATCTGCCCGATGACGTCCATGCCCCATGCTGCGAAAGGCCACGGAGAATTCATGGTGTGTAGAGGTGATGGGGGTGCATGAATCTTGTCAGCGTAAATTTGGCATTTGTGACATTTCCTGGCGTAATCGATGCAATCTCCCTCCATGGTCAACCAGAAATAACCGTACCTCATAATTTTTCGGGCTATAGACAGCCCGTTGGCGTGCGTTCCACAGATCCCGTTATGTACTTCGGCTAAGATTTCCTTCGCCTCCCGGGCATCCACACATCTCAGCAATGTTTGATCATGACTTTTCCTATATAGGATTTCCCCATCTAGGACATATTTTGTTGCCATTTTTCTGAGCGCTTTTCTGTCATTGTCGTTTGCCCCTTCTGGATACTTTTGAAGCTTGACATATTGCAGGATATCATAGTACCATGGATTCCCGTCAATCTCTTCCTGTACATTACAACAATGAGCAGGCTTTTCAAACGTCTACATCTCAATGGGTCTCATTTCTGCCTGTGTGTTTGTTTTTAAACA